>JAQPZY010001292.1:210000-810000 GCA_029931535.1 Margaritifera margaritifera
AGTAATTTAACATTTGGATGTCACTGTGAGCAATATTATAATTAAACATTGGGTAGCTCATATAATAGTTATCCAACACACCATCACACATATAAAGGGAAGGGGATAGCTCATATAATAGTTATCCAACACACCATCACACATATAAAGGGAAGGGAATAGCTCATATAATAGTTATCCAACACACCATCACACATATAAATGGAAGGGATAGCTCATATACTTAGACTTACTATCCAATATACCATTGCACATGCAAAGGAAACGGGAGGGGGTAGTGGAGTCAGATCTATTTGTGTTTTTGTTTGTACGTTCAATCACAAATGCACTGACACATACCACATACACACACACACATGCATATATAGACATACACAAAAGCCCACATAGTTCATTTGGCAATCAATGATCAATATCCCTTTTGTATAATAGTAGTGTGACTCTGAAAAGGACCGTTGGGTGAAAACGGATCAAAAAAGAAATTTAACAAAATATGAATTCCAAGCAGAATATAAAACAGTCCATAACATCATAAGTAGTTATATTTTACAATTTCACATAGCAACTATTAAAAATAAATTGCACCTCCAAGAAATTCAAAGACAGACAATTTGAAAATTATGACTACAGCGCTTTTATAACTTATAGTAGACCGAAAATAAAGAGGAGAAAAAATAAATCAAAATTTACATACTAATTGAACTTCACATTTTTAAAGGATTCATGAAGTTATGAAGCTTGAAAATCGATTACATACTGCATGAACTTCTGTAACAATGAGAAGGCTGTTGATTGAAAATCGATTATACACTGCATGAACTTCTGTAACGATGAGAAGGCTGTTGATTGAAAATCGATTACACACTGCATTAACGTCTGTTACGATGAGAAGGCTGTTGATTAAAAATCGATCACACACTGCATGAACGTCTGTAACGATGAGAAGGCTTTTGATTGAAAATCGATTACACACTGCAGTAACTTCTGTAATGATGAGAAGTCTGTTGATTGAAAATCGATTACACACTGCATGAACTTCTGTAACAATGAGAAGGCTGTTGATTGAAAATCGATTACACACTGCATGAACTTCTGTAACGATGAGAAGGCTGTTGATTGAAAATCGATTACACACTGCATGAACCTTTGTAACGATGAGCAGGTTGTTCACGCATCGTGTGTACTTGATTTTGAAACTTAATGACTTTAAAAATTCTGTAAACCATGAAGTTCAATTCACTAACCTCGAGAAATAATTAACAGAGCTATAGTTTACCATTGTTTACAGTTAGCGTCAAAGTTTATTAATTCACAAGTAGTTCCTTTCTGGTATTATAGACTAATAATTTATTGTTTTCTGCGTCACATAACGTGATTTTAATCAAACGAAATACTTGTTACAAAAAGTGGCAAAAAAAGAAAATATTTTTAAAGAAATAAAGCTGTTACAATACCTGTAACAGAAAAGAACGAGCACTTAGCAGCGCAGTTGCAATGAACTGCCCATGCTCACTTTCGAGCTGCTTAAATGGGTCAGAAAATAAAGAAACACATCTACGTCCCCAAAATGGCTAAGAGCTGACTGACGCAAGCCTTCGCATGAGAAATGATAAACCATTGCATGACACATCCCTTGCTTAATACATCGTACAGATAGAGTGAGAATGCGTGAACAGGCCCAGAATTCAGTATTGCTCTTTGCATTACATTACCATGTAGTTAGTACATAATTGATGCAAGGCAGCAGAAAAGCAGTTCTCATACACACACACACGGCTACATGATGTTACTGTACCATTGAACAGATATGTTAAATTAACTTTAAGAAAGAAATTATAGCAATTTTCAATGGGAACAATTTTGTAAATTGCGCAATAAATTTACTTTAATGAAAAAGAAATAAAAGAAAATGGGTGAACAAAATGTTATGCTTTCGCTATTCTAAAACTTGGGAAAAATACTTTAATTTGTTTAGAAATAGTCCAAATGTTCCTTCTTTTCATTTCATGAATAAATTTCATATAATGTTAGATAAAAAGAATAAAATAAACACTTCGGAAACATTGCGCTTTAAATTTGTGAACCGTGCATCCTTATATAAACCCGTTCAGCCATTAGATCAATACACTGATCAATCAATCAATTGATTGATAGCTCGATCTATTAATAGAAAGATAGGATGACAAAAATATATCATAAGACGGACAGAGAGATAGACTTAGAGTAAAACAGGCAGAAAGACTGGTCGATAGAAAGACACAAAGATTGATATGTGTATATATATGTGCCTGAAGAAGCATATAGTAAATGCGAAACTAGTCGCACAAATTTATCGGCGTTTGTGTTGTTTTTTTTATCTCAAATCTATATATATATATATATATATATATATATATATATATATATATATATATATATATATATATATATATAGATATATAGGTAGATAGATAGATAGATAGCTAGGCATAGATAGATAGATACATAGATATGTAGGGAGATAGATAGATTGATCGATAGATAGATAGATGCTTCATAATCAGATCAGGTGCATTCTTCCGTCAAATTAACATTTTAAAAAATATATAAAAATTTTAAAATCTATTTAGCACCACCAAATTATTTTCAAATATTTGTCTAAAAAGAGAAAATGCAGCTATAATTATTATAGTATGTTCCGACCATATATAAATAGGTCTATATCATTGTTTTTACACGTTGAAAAATAATATATGATGTAAAACACTTTATAAAAAAGTAAATAAGAGTATATCAGTAAAACACTAAGTATGAACATTTCTTCTTATTGCCATGTAAAGTTCACTTTGCTTCTTTAAAATGTTTATATAGTTGTTATGTATGATGTTTATATAATATTATAAATATATTAGGAAATTATAAATGTTTCTTCACTTTAATATTTGCTTAAATCTTAATGTTATCAGGAAAAACATGTTTAACTAGTGTCCTTGAATTAGGTTGTTTTGATCAATATGTTTTCTCAATTTGAAGGTCAAGGTTGATTTTGTTTACAGTTAGAATTCCATTAAGATGACTCATATTCTAGAACATTCTGTCATGTGACCAATCTTTATATATACCATGTTTGGTGGACATTTAATCAGTTTTGACATTACCATCAGTCTTGTAAAGAGCTATTACAGTTGTGAAAATTCATTCCAAATTCTAAGAGAGGAATTATTTTAAATATTCATTGGATTATAACAGTGCTCATAAACTTTTGGATTTTGGATTTTTAATTGATGATTTTGGAATTTAACTGAACTTATTCAGAGATTTTGGAATACTTCATTTTGACATCAGCACATCAAGATTTCTAGTACATCAGGACTTTGGAGACCATTAGCACATCATAACATTCAAGGACACAGCCGTGAATTTGGAACATTCTATATTTAGGACTTGTGATTAGAACAATCATTCTTATTGGATTATTAGGATTTCAAAACACATTACTGTAAGTGACTTTTTGATTTTTCATTTTAATTATCTAGTAATAAATTGCTTGTTGATTTTTACTTGATTTGTTGGTTTCACTTTCTTTCTGTTACATTTTTCTTAGACCATAGAGTCGTAACAATAGTTTAGCTATCTAATCTTTTTTTGACAGAACCCTGTCAACATGTACATACAGTGTCAACATGTACATACAGTGTCAACATGTACATACAGTGTCAACATGTATATACAGTGTCAATATGTATATACAGTGTTAACATGTACATACAGTGTCAATATGTACATACAGTGCCAACATGTACATACAGTGTCAACATGTACATACAGTGTCAACATGTACATACAGTGTCAATATGTATATACAGTGTTAACATGTATATACAGTGTTAAAATGTACATACAGTGTCAACATGTACATACCCTGTCAACATGTATATACAGTAAATTCTCCGAATAATAAGCTGTATACTAAACTTGGTGAAGAACAATCGACTGAAAGCATTTAAAGTAAATCCATTATGTAATTCAAAGTAAAGCGACCGATCCTTGCACAACAATGTTACATTGATAGTAAATTGTAAATTTTTCTGACCCTGTACATTTCATACTAGGATATGAGTTATTCAAATACCTATTCAAAATTGTAAAGGTCAATGTTTAATTTTGTTTCCTAATATTCCTATGTGAGCTTTGTTAGTAAAATGCAAATTAATTCATTATGTGACAAATTATTATTGACCAACCATATTGTCAGTTTGGAAATACATTTTTCAGTTGTTTTTATTTTAATAGCGAATGAAACGATGAAAGGATTCGAACATGCACCCTTTAGGTCATAACCACGGAGCCATCACAGCTCCCAATTGTAGGTGCACTGAGCAAAATTGAATTTCTGGATATGACAAAATATCGTTGTCCCAAATTTAACGTGTCGTCATGCCCTGTTGTATTACTTGTATTCACGTACGTCTACAGAAACCGAGGATTTTCTTTATTTCTTTTTCTTCTATAGAATCTTGCAACTCAATCTGTTCAGTCAAAAATTGAAATAAATATTTTTAACAAATAAGAAAAGCAACAACGATAATTCCGTGCGAGAAACTATTATTCTAGACCAACGCTGTAGCCAACTCTGCTATAGGAACAGGAACTCATTACATAACATTCCACAAATATGCACGGTTAACGTGGTAGGAGGTGTTGCACTGAGTTTATGCAGTTTTGTAGTGATCATTGCCTTCATGGACCCTGCGTTATAATAATTATTGTCTTTGTAGACCACGTGTTTAATAAATATTGTTTGTGGACCCTGAGTTAAATTAATTATTGTTTTGTGGACCATGTGTTATAATAATTAATGCTTTTTGTAGAGCAACTGTTATAATAACTACTGGGGTTTCTTTGGACCATGTGCTACAATAATCATTGTTTTTGTGGACCATCTGCTACAATAATTATTGTTTTTGTGGACCGTGTGTGAAATATAGAGAAACGTATATATTACTTTTTTCAGCTGTGTCGGCAGCAACGTAATTGATGTCAACGTTAACATTGTAGGTTTAAGTTTCAAAGAATAATACAGGGATGGTTTATTAGGAGAGTGACCCAAAGATATGTCACACACTATTTACACCACTTGTTCTATTTATCTGGTGTCATGCAGGAAAACAGCGACCCAAGGATAGGCCACCACTTAATCCATATCTCTGGTGTCATACAGAGATTCAGTGACCCAAAGATAAACCACGCACGATTCACACCACTTGTTCACTTTGTCTGGTGTCATATAGAAATAACGTGACCGAAAGATATGCCATACGCGATTCACGCCACGTGTTCCTTTGTCTCGTTTCATAATGGGGTACAATGACCTAAGGACAGACTTACACACGATTCAAGCCACTTCATCCCTTTTTCTTGTGTTATGCAGTGAAACAGTGACACAAGAATATGCCACACACGATTCACGCCACTTGTTCCCTTGTCTTGTGTCATACACGGTGTTGCGACTAGGGGTAATATAACAAAAGAAAAGACTCAAACAGGCTTTCAAGATTTAAAATATAAATCTTTAATTTCCTACAATATTAAAATATTTCAACAAACAATTAAAGTGAAAGAATTAAAAATAACTTACAGTATAGAATATCCTTAAAAGTCCTAAATTGTTTTAAAGTTCACTGTTCCGGAAGTTAATCCAGATATTCCGAATGTATGTTTTGAATGAAGTAGCCTTTACTGTGCTAATATGTTGATAAGATTAAGTTATATCCAAATAATCCTGACTAATATTGAATCTCACAAGTTCTAGAAATGTTTCCGATAATTCCACGGAGCTGTATAATAATTCAGGTTGAATACACAGTACTTTTGAATCCTAAATGTACTGTATTAATTAATAAATAAATCTCCAAAGAATAATATCCCACACTCAAACTCAATCAAATTCGTTACGACCTCTCTATTCTATGTAACCACGAAGAATCTTATACACAGGATTATTTTCTATATATATGGCCTTAATGCGCAGAATCGAAATAAAAACCCATACTACGTCTTCAATAAACAACTGGGTATTTCGAAATAATTTCCTTCTAATAAACACGATTAATTCTTCGGATGTGACCTTAAACTATAATTCCTGGTCATTATAATGTTTACTCCTAAAAGTACGAGAACTAGGTCAAATGTTCATTCTCTCGCGCGTGGAAAATACGTCACATGACTAAAGCTACAGCAGCTAGGTGAAATATCGATCGAGCCTGCCGTATGTATACTCATAAGATGACAGCTGTTAGACTAAGAACAGAGATCATAAACTAATAAACTATACAATTATTAAAAGGAAAAATATATAAAATTCCATAACAACGGAAACAGTGACCCAAGGATATGCCACACACGATTCACGCAACTTGTTCCCTTGTCTTGTGTCATGCAGGGAAACAGTGACCCAAGGATATGCCACACACGATTCACGCTACTTGTTCACTTTGTCTGGCGTCATACAGGGATGCAGTGGCCCAAGGATATACCACACGCGATTCACGCCACTTGTTGCATTTGTCTGGTGTCATGCGGATATATAATGACCCAAAGATATGCCACACACGATTCACACCACTTGTTCACTTTGTCTTGTGTCATACAGAGATACCGTGAAACAAGGATATGCCACACATGATTCACGTCACTTGTTCCCATTGTCTGGTGTGATCTGAAGACCCCTTTCCTTGTCAAATTACAGTAGAGATCTATGCCCAGTTTCGCTAAAGTTGCTTGAGATCATTCAGAAGATCATTTCTGAGACTTCATAAAATAAGTCTTTCGAGAAGTGAAATTCTATTTTTGAAAGATTTCCTTGCTATTATACTGTTTGAAAATTACACGAACCCATTCCTATTTTTCATCTTTCTCAATTCCTTACTTTAGCATTTTATCACAAATTGATACCTACCCACTACTGCACTCCTTTCTTTCGACTTCCATAAGGCATTGGTACTGTACCTTCATATGCTAAAGCAGCGTTCCGGTGATTATTTGCAGTCAATCAAGAACCTTCAGTCTTTTACATATGGTATTTAATATACCATCAGACATAGACTGGTTCCGGAGCTCATAAAATAATTAGTTGCCTGTGAACTAAAATAAAATTTCACTTTCATAATAATTACTCTTTGTCAACAGCAGTTTTCCTGCAAACCACTTGCAAAAGCACGCTTGTCTCGCAAATAAGGTTTCGAAGCTATCCAGGAGTTTATTTTAATTTCTTAGCCCGCTGTGGTAATAAATTGAGAACATGTTCCACAACAAAAATTAAAATTTCCCTCTAAAACTTCTGAGATGCTTGGAAAAAAAAGTATTTTGTTTCCCATGTGGACATGTAGTATATATGTGGATATATAGTTTATATCCTATGCTAATTAAATTTAGACGCACATTGCAACAGGATACTGCAACAGGAAATTAATCTGACATTATTATACAGGCTCCGAGCAGATATAACATTTTCAAAATCTTTGCACTTCTCAAATAATTACTCATCATTATTGAATGTGCTTACTTAAAATCGGTATCATTTGCCACTATTCCTTTCGAAGACGATGTCTGGCATATTTGTATATTAAAGCTGTGCGTGTTCACTGCTTATCATTGAAAAGGGAAGTAAATCTTGAACCCAACCCCCCTCTCCTTCACAGAGTTCAGTTGTCATTATATCTGAGGTGGAGAGAGATCCAATCATAATAAAATCAGTAAATCATTTGGGAAATAGATGAAAATACTGGAAACAAGAATCGAAACAAAATTATCATAAATTAATTGCTAGGTAACAGAAGCAATTTACCAAACTTAACATATGCTGGTCATATAACGTCGTTTAGTGGTATGGTTTTGTCTGCTTACATGGATTTGGTTTGACTAAAAAGGGAAAATGCAATATGTTTGGACAAACCTTACAAAAAATCTTTTCATTTTTCTTCCATAACCTTTAATAACGGCACTCATCTATCTCCACTTCTGAAAGTCGAGAATTGTTAATTATACATGTATGTGCTTAAATTTACACCAGATAGATTTTCGGAACGACGTGTTGTTTATAGCGCGACTGAGAAAATGCATAACACAGCATTTTATTAAGCCATCTTTGGATACCTGTTTTTAAAATCCAGTGTGACTAATAATTGGTAATGAAAGTAAAAACCTTTAAGATTTACATAACAGACAATTTATTCATAAAACTACAAAGAAATTCACCCTAACTGGCTGATAAAACGGGTGAGAAATTTGTTTGGCATATGATAACAGGGGCTTTTTCCACTGGGTGTATCTCTTGCTATACGGCACAGACAGTTAATCCAATTCCCATAGACTCTAATGTTAATATTTGGCCAAATTGCTATACTTCCGTTTTAAGACGTACAAAACACGCTTACATTCTATGAACGATATATCCAAGAGGAAACTATCAATACGATGAAAATGATATATCCAAGAGGAAACTATCAATACGATGAAAATGATATATCCAAGAGGAAACTATCAATACGATGAAAATGATATATCCAAGAGGAAACTATCAATACGATGAAAATGATATATCCAAGAGGAAACTATCAATACGATGAAAATGATATATCCAAGAGGAAACTATCAATACGATGAAAATGATATATCCAAGAGGAAACTATCAATACGATGAAAATGATAAAATAATCGCCTCGTTTTTGAGAAAAACTCCCTTAAAGGATCCCACTAAAAAAAATCCGTCCCGGAGAGATCTCCCTGTTTACATCCAGTAGTATATTACGATGACATGATTGAAGGTTCAAGCATAGTATTGCGAAAATTTTACTCATATGTAGGTTTGTTCTTAAAATTACATTAATGTTTTTTTTTTTTTTTTTTTTTTTCGTAATTATTTTCATCCGATCAGCGACATTCAGTCTTTAAAATACTGTATTTAATATACCACAACACATGCACTGGTTTCATGGCTCATACAATAATTAGTTACATATGACCATTAGACCTAATATCTCTCCTGATCAAACAGTGTTTCGCTTATTATCACAAATGAGAGAACCGTACAAAAAGAAAAGTATGCTACAGACAACAAAAAAACCAAAAAAAAACAAAAAAAAAAGAAAAAAGATATTTACAAACTTTACTGTTGAATATAATGCGCTGATTATACTAATTACATGAATTGAGGCTGTGTGTAACTGAAATAGGGGCATTTTCTGTCATATATTCCACTTGCAATACTCTTGTGTTTATTGTGTGATTGACTTAAACGAGACGCCTTTTAATATTGAGAACTCTCTGTCAGCAATCTCTATGGTTACAGTTGTTGACATACAGGGTCAACTTTTGACTTACAGTTCTTATATGTTTAAGAAATGTTGTAAGTACGGTGTAAATGAAACAATAAAATATTAGTGTAATTTTGAATGGAATGAGATTACGCAAGGTGTGTATATGCGTATGTGTGTGTGTGTGTGTGTGTGTGTGTGTGTGTGTGTACACGAACCCTCATAAGGGGATTTGAGATATAAGGAAACGTGGGTTAAACCCTTAAATGCAATACATTCCTGTAAATGTAGCAGCCATACATTTAGTACTACTTTCAACTATAAATGTAATAAACTCCCGTAAATGTAATAAGATCAGACGGAAATGTAAGAAATCAGTCCCAAATCTAATAAACATCATCCATAAATGTAAAAATATCAAACTTCATTGCGTATGCTTTGTGCAACATTACGTTCGATATGTATTACTTTTAGTTATTTACACTTTCCAGGGATGGCACTGCAAATTATTTGTACTTGCTGATGATTTCAGCTTTTGAATATTAATTTAAGATTTATTTTAAATGAAGTTCAAGCTCATAGATTGTCTTATGTAAAACGTTTTATGTCGAACACACAGTTGATGTATGATAATTTAAAATATGATGACAAAAAGTGTACAAATTCAATCTTTATTATTTTTAACCCTGCGTTTATCGAAGAAAGGGCAGAGATTATGTTCCAACAAGACTAGCGTATATGTTCGATTTTAATGATTATTTGCTTGATTATGGGGAAATGGTTTTGGGAGGATATTTCTCAAATCGTGTAATTAGCTAATTACTAGAAGAAGACGTCATAATGTATATCTTTTACGAGACTTTATGGTAGTATGAATTAGCTTCGCAAAATATCCCATCCCCCCCTAATTTCTTAACATAAGGAATTCTCGGGATATTTTCACATATACGTGTTTAGTATTTTGAAATAGGAATAATGATGTGTGTAAGGTGCTTGGCTTATATTACGTGGCCCGAAATACCTGTCTGCGGCTTGGAAAAGTGTTCTGATAAATCATACGAATGCGAAGCAAGAAACACAATGCAAATGTGAAATTTGGTTTCGCGAATGTGTGATCGCTAGCTAGAGGTAAATTGTTAGTGGTATTAGCGTGTTTAAGAGACCTTCAGTTAAAAACTACTGTTGCTTTGAAGTTCCTGGAAATGGGGGGAAACATCGATGTCAAGCCAGGCTCACGCTGATGTTCGACTTAGTTTGTTCCGCTCGGTAGTGAGATGCTGTTAGATCAATTGCATGTTACAAGAAAGCTTTTTTGGCCGTAGCTGTGGGGTATTGGATAGCTTTACGATATTGTTTGTTCGATTATGTCGTTGTAGCTAAAGCTAATCTATCTGACATGATATAATAGTAAAATACGATCCGATATATATCTTTTGTTGTTTACAAGAAGATATTTCTTTGTTTTCGTTTCCATTTACAGGCGAGGAGTTATAAACCTTTACGAGTGAATGCTGTTGTATCGTTACCGGTGTGACATACATTTGGGGTGGAACAAAATATCTTGATATATAGATGACACTCGAGATTGCCTAAATGTGGGTCAGTGTCACGAAAGTGTGTGTACTAAAATATAATTGTATATGAACGAAAATCTACATTGGTTTTGGTTGCCTCGTGCAGTGTTACCATGGGGTGTATAGTTTCAGCTTTAGGTATTACAAAATGCTGTTTACCCACTGCTGCACATACAAAGTGCATACGGTGAAAAACCCGATTACCGCGAGCTCTCTGGCCGTGGATTTGACCATAACCAGGGTATTTATAACCGCCTATTCTCTCTGTATAGTCACAATACAGATGAGTTTTGTCAGAAAACTGTCCACTTTACGAAAACAATCTTCAGCTGTAGAGGTATATGGAAATTAAAATGAAAATGTATTCTTTCTTGCTATGTGATAAAATTGTTTTATAGGTTGGATGTTTCGGAGTTTATTCTAAATTTTATGAGAGTCAGCCCTATGTCAGAATAACGCCATGCTATCACACAGACTATTGTCTCTTTCAAGGTAGCCATTTTTATAGTTGAACAGACAAGTTGAATTTAATTATATATTGCACGCATTAAATGATGAGTAGTGTTCGAATTTTTAAAATGAAGTGCGATTATTCTTGCTGTAGACAGATTTATGCACAAACTTGGCTATTATAATAATAATTGTTCGTAAGAAATAATGTAATGCTTAACGAAGTCAATTTATCAGAGCGCATGAGTAATGTATACCATTGTATTCGCACTTAACCGTGTATCATGTATTACACGGCTCGGTCATTGCATTTTTAGCTGTTCATGGGGATTCATCAAACTTTGGAGTTTTATGTAACCCGGATGCTGCGGTCAATGGTGACATCGGTTCGAAGTATGGGTCTGCTTTAATCGGTGTGAGGGGCCAAAGGTACTGGGCCAGCGGGTATGCGGGATAAGGATGCTCTCGAGGGATCCTTCTGCAGGCTGGGAAGAGCAGACCACGCGATGCTGTTCCTTCACCATTGGGCGGGAGCTGTGGAATCGGAAGGGTCTCGTGTTCGTCGACTGGACGCCACGAGATTAATAATATCACACGTTACATTTTGTAATCAATCCAATTCATTGTCCCTATATGTGTAAAAATCTAATTTAGTATCACTTTATAAGTGAAAATCAATCATACACCCATCGTACTTGTTTATGAGCCATATATCAAACATGCATCCATCATACTTATTGATGGACCATATATCAATAATACTTGTTTACAAATTTCATAATTTTATCATATCTTGTCGAAAGATCCGCATCTCAACCATACTTGTGCATAATTCCATATATTAATCATATTTGATGATAGTCCTCTACGTTGATTATATATGTTCATATACGGGATCAGTGGTGTTTATTTTGTTGAAAGTCCATCCTTTGATCAGTTCCATTTTAAGAACAATATAATTTTCTTGTATCCATTATTTAACTTTGTGAGCATCATTTTGTTATATCCATTGTTGGACTCTATGTGCATGAGCAAGGTGGCAGATTCATTCAGCTTTAGTCTGCATTATAAATAAACATCTCATTTACGTAACTGTGTTTAGTGTTTTCGGTAGACCTAGTCCCACCTAACTTCAATCCTGTTGCAACCAGTGAGACGTATTTTTAAATATTTTTTTATTTTTATTTTTTATTTTATACCAGACATTAGGCCTGTTGAACTGCATTTTCAGTTAGAAAAGAAATGATTGGAACTTAATAATTCTGTCGTCATAATATGGTGGCAGTAGATTTGACTTTCAGAGTCTCCAGTCCTTTTTTTCGATCATTCTACTGGTCATTGAGAGCGTGTTGTGGTACAAACGGATACATACTTCCCGTGGTATAGTGGATTAGCTTCTTGTGATATATCTACATTCAAAATGGTGGATGCAAAAGATCGTGATAGATGGAATATATTTGTGAGACGAAACGACCTGGTCAAACTCGGCACGCTGCATGTATGCAGTTACCTGCTCGTCAACAACAAGAGCGTAAAAAAACATCGACAGGTTCAACAGGCCCTATATGTGAGATATCGTTTTCTAAAATTAGGACTGAAAGTAACATTTCTATTGAGCAATTTCAAAGTCTTTAAGCTTTGATGACAAAATGGAATAGGAGTTTGTTTGTTTCTCAGAAGTGAAAACCGTCAATGAAAGGCTTTTGAAAGAGGAGCAGGTTATCCATGCAGTTTATGCAACAGATGACAAGACAAATCAATGTACTCGCTTACAAGCTGATTGACGTGGAGTTCTGCCAGAAATGGAACAGTCTTTTGTTCTTTGGTATGCATGAACTAGTAGATGATGTTTCTATGACAGTTTTTACTGAATTCCTGTAAGATAAACTATGTCTAGACCCAGATAAGATATATATTCACAGGCTCACATAATCGGAAGGCGCTTGCGCTCGGATTGTCTTCCAGACAGTCAGTCAGTAAAGATTTTGCTCAAGCCTCTCATTGCTCAATTCAGTGATTATCAGACGTTGTAGTTATCCTTTCTAAGCAAAATTCAAATGGACGAAATTTGGCATCGCTCATAATTATCCTCAGGAAATATTTTTGTCCGAAAAATATAAATAAATAAAGAATTACTAGCCGAGAAGAAAATTCTGAAGAGAAAAAGCCTTCATTCAAGACCATGAACAAATACCCTGCTAAGCTGATGATTGATGGACACGTGTACAAGGATATGTTTCCTTAGTGGCATTAGATTATGCGACGCTGCCGACTTGACACAGCTGAGCGCGCGCAGATACAACAGATCAACCTCGATGCTAACAGCGATATCACATGTCATTTTAACCCTGAAAACCCTGCTACTATCGAACTGTTTGACACCAGATGTGATCTGAGTCGTGACACTTCAGATATGGATATGAACGACTCAACCAATGGTAACTGTTCCACTGAGACCAAAACAGTAGGTGGCACGGAATGGATAACAAGAACCAATCATCAGTCGTAAACTCGAAGCCTCAATTTAATAAGTCTCCCTCTAGAAAACGTAGCAACCACTCTGACCAAACCATCTATAACCAATTCTCCAGGCTATATGTCCAGTAAAACTAGTACACCCCTACAATGAGTACGTTGATCCATTGGATAATCCAATTGACCCGACCGACGCAAAATATCGATTTGACCAACACATCTAAAGGATATTATTCCGCGGGGAGTTCATTTCACTGTTGAAATTTCTTTGTGACTTCAAATAATAACAATAACTGCAATAGCAGTAGCTACACTGAAAATAATAGGTCAAACCCTGAGAATAACAGGTATAGTAATATAATCAAAATCCAACGTCGGTCATTAAATGTGTATTATCTTACATTAAATATGTGTGGCCTTACCTTAAATGTATGTGGTCTTACCTTCAATGTATGTGGCCTTACCTTAAATGTGTGAGATCTTACATTAAATGTATGTGGCCTTATATTAAATATGTGTGGCCTTACATTAAATGTACGTGGCCTTACATTAAATGTATGTGGTGTTACATTAAATGTGTGTGGCTTTACATGAAATGTATGTCCTTTAAATGTATGTGGCCTTACCTTAAATGTGTGTTGCCTTACATTAAATATGTGTGGCCTTACATTAAATGTATGTGGCCTTACATTAAATGTGTGTTGCCTTACATTAAATATGTGTGGCCTTACATTAAATGTATGTGGCCTTACATTAAATGTGTGTGGTCTTACATTAAATGTATGTGGCCTTTCATTAAAATGCATGTGGCGTTACATTAAATGTGTGTGGTCTTACATTAAATGTATGTGGCCTTACATTAAATGTATGTGGCCTTACATTAAATATGTGTGGTCTTACATTAAATGTATATGGACTTACTTTAAATGTATGTGGTCTTAAATTAAATGTGTGTGGTCTTACATGAAATGTATGTGGTCTTATATAAAATGTGTGTGGTCTTACATTAAATGTGTGTGACCTTACATTAAATGTGTGTGGTCTTACATTAAATGAATGTGGCCTTACATTAAATGTATGAGGCATTAAAGGTAGATTATTATACCCGTAATTTTGTGATCTTATTCACAATTATGACATTTTCCGTGTCAGTAAAACAAACACTGATAATTGTGATGTTATTAATCTACAAGGATATGACATTATTTTTCAAAATAAAGAAGAAGATTATATCCGAAAAGTGAGAGTGATGGTGTATTTATCAGACGCGTTATCTAGTCTCATGTAAATGAAGTGCATACTGACTCCGGTTATTTTTTTAATTTTTGTTTCTCAAATTTAATAAGTCTATCGTTAATATTAATGAAGAACTTATTTTGGTGCGGTGTATGTGCCCCCGACTAATTCTCTATTTCATAATCCAGATAAAATGATTATATTTGAATTAGAAATAGGAAATATGTGTATCTCAAGAATAAAAATTTATTATAGCAGATTTTCATGTTGGAACTCACACTAATTAATTATAGGAGACTTTATTGCTGGAACTCACACTAATTAATTATAGCAGACTTTAATGTTTGAACTCACACAAATTTATTATAGGAGACTTCAATGATGGAACTCACACTAATTTATTACGGGAGACTTTAATGTTGGAACTCACACTAATTAATTATAGCAGACTTTAATGTTGGGACTCACACTATTTTATTAGAGGAGACTTTAATGTTTGAACTTACACTAATTTATTATAGGAGACTTCAATGATGGAACTCACACTAATTTATTACGGGAGACTTCAATGATGGAACTCACACTAATTTATTCTAGGAGATTTTCATGTTGGAACTCGTACTAATTTATTATAGGAGACTTTAATGATGGAAGTAACACTAATTTATTATAGAAGATTTTGATAATGGAATTCACCCTAATTAATTATAGGAGACTTTAATGTTGGAACTCCCACTAATTAATTATAGAAGACTTTAATGATGGAATTCACACTGATTTATTATATGAGACTTTAATATTGGAATTCACACTCATTTCTTCTAGGAGACTTTAATGTTGGAACTTACATTAATTTCCTCTAGGTGACTTTAATGTTGGAACTCCCACTAATTTGTTATAGAAGACTTTAATGACGGAATTCACACTAATTTATTATAGGAGACTTTAATGACGGAATTCTCACTAATTTATTATAGGAGACTTTAATGACGGAATTCACACTAATTTATTATAGAAGACTTTAATGGCGGAATTCACACTAATTTATTATAGGAGACTTTAATGACGGAATTCACACTAATTTATTATAGGAGACTTAAATGACGGAATTCTCACTAATTTATTATAGGAGACTTTAATGTTGGGACTCACACTAATTTATTATAAGACACTTTAATGATGGAATTCGCACTAATTTATAATAGGAGACTCCCTCTGATTTATTATAGGAGACTTTTGTGCTGGAACTCACACTAATTTATTTAAGGAGACTTTATTGTTGAAATTCACACAAATTTATTAGAGGAGAATTTAATGTGGGAATTCACACTCATTTCTTCTAGGAGACTTTAATGTTGAAACTCCCACTAATTTGTTGTAGAAGACTTTAGTGTTGGACCACCCACTAATTTGTTATAGGAACTTTAATGATGGAACTCCCACTAATGTGTTATAGGAGATTTCAATGTTTGAATTCCCACTAATTTATTATAGGAGACTTTAATGTTGGAACTCCCACTAATTTATTATAGGAGACTTTAATGTTGGAACTCACATTAATTTGTTGTAGGAGACTTTAATGTTGGAACTCCCACTAATTTGTTGTAGGAGACTTTAATGTTGGAACTCACACAAATTTGTTATAGGAGACTTAAATAACGGAACTTCCACTAATTTGTTATAAGAGACTTTAATGTTGGAGCTCACACTAGTTTAATATAGGAGTCTTTAATGTTGGAACTCCCACTAATTTATTATAGTTGACTTTAATGATAGTATTCATACATATTTATTGCAGGAGACTTTAATGTTGGAACTAACATTAATTTGTTGTAGGAGACTTTAATGTTGGATCTTTCACTAATTTGTTATAGGAGACTTTAATGATGGAACTCCCACTAATTTGTTATAGGAGACTTTAATGACGGAACTCCCACTGATTTGTTATAGGAGACTTTAATGATGGAACTCCCACTAATTTGTTATAGGAGACTTTAATGTTGGAATTCCCACTAATATATTATATAAGACTCTAATGTTTGAACTCCCACTAATTTGTTATAGGAGACTTTAATGATGGAACTCCCACTAATTTATTATTGGAGACTTTAATGTTGGAATTCACACTCATTTCTTCTAGGAGTCATTAATGTTCGAACTCCCACTAATTTGTTGTATTTGACTTTAATGTTGGAACTCCCACCAATTTGCTATAGGAGACTTTAATGATGGAACTCCCACTAATTTGTTATAGGAGACTTTAATGATGGAACTCCCACTAATTTGTTATAGGAGACTTTAATGTTGGAATTCCCACTAATTTATTATATTAGACTTTACTGTTTGAACTCCCACTAATTTGTTATAGGAGACTTTAATGATGGAACTCCCACTAATGTATTATAGGAGACTTTAATGTTTGAACTACCACTAATTTGTTAATGGAGATTTTAATGTTGGAACTTCCACAAATTTGTTATAGAAGACTTTAATGATGGAACTCCTACTGATTTTTTATAGGAGATTTCAATGTTGGAACATATTGGAGACTTTAATGTTGGAACTCACACTAATTTATTACAGGAGATTTCAATGTTTGAACTCACCATAATTTTTCATAGGAGACTTTAATGAAGGAACTCACTCTAATTTGTTGTAGAAGACTTTAATGTTGGAACTCACACTAATTTATTATAGGAGACTTAAATGTTGAACTCCGACTTGTTATATATATATATATATATATATATATATATATATATATATATATATATATATATATATATATATATATATATATTGCATTGTTAGTCATCTTAAATGCAGACGATACTGTTACGAAACCAGACTCTTTCCAGCAGAATTAAGACGCTATTTATGAGATTTCTGTATTATGGAAGTTCAACATACACTGTACAAAAACCACAATTATGATTTTCGGTGTACGGAACAACGATCATTATGCTTTCAAACTTGGTGAAAATATCATATATATTTGTAATAAATTCAAATACATCGGGGCCTTTTTAATCACAGATTTTTTAAGCTATGAGACAATGTCGAACATGCCAAAAAAAACAAAAAAAAAACAACGCATATTTTATACAAAAAGATAGGTAACTTTCATATTCTATTTGACTTACAATAACAACTCTTCGATCTTATAGTATTGTAATTTCTGCCTCATGAGTGTGAAATCTGGGCTTTTGAAAATATTAAGTTTGTTCAAAATTTGCAAAATGAAGAAAAATCATAAAACTTAGGAAAATCACTCCAATATACATGCTATATGGTGAGCTGGTAAGAATACAATATAAATTTGTATTGAATCTAGAATGATTGGGTTCTGAATTTCAGTAATAAATGTAAAAACTCTAATGTCTGTAAAAATGTTATATAAATATCATGCATTACGATTCAAATAATTGTTATTATTATAAATGGGTTTCTTGCATTAAAAACATTGCGATTTCTGTTTTTCAATACTGTTTTTTTTACTAAAGTAAGTGTTGTAAAAAACATTGAATGATTGGTATATACAAGAATGGAATGTGCAAGTATGTGAATCATCCAAGGAAAGTAACTCATATATTTTCAAACAAGACCTGAATTTTGAATATTACCTTATAACACTACCGAGAATTATATAAATTCCCCTACTGAAATTTAGGACTTGTAACCGCAAATTACCCGTCCAATCAAGACGCTGGGAAAATAAACCTTACGAAGATAGAATATGTAATCTACGTGGAAAGATCGAAGTGGTAGATGAGCTTCACTATTTACTTGTCTGTACACAATTTCACGAGATACAGTCGCTTACATGGACTCTTATTTTTACATTAGACCAAATTTGATCAAACTTTGGGAACTACTCTCGTCAATAAATAAATTAAAACTTATGAATTTATCTAAATTTGTCTTGAGCATTATAAGTGTATCTGCCCGGCTAATGTAGACAAAACTTGTCTTTTAAAAAGGATGAATTGTGTGTCTGTTTTATTCTTTATAACGATGTTCATTATTTGTACCTGTCTATATACCGTGTTTCATTTTAATGGCATTCCTTTTTTTATATCTAAATTTGCTAAAACGATTGGCAAAACCGTATGCGCTGTTTGTATTTACGTCTTCGTTTATAGCTTTGTTAGATGTTAGTGATTATTCTTTTGATTATGGGGAATCGGTGTTGGGAAGGTATTTCTCAACCCGAGTACTTAGCCAATTTCTAGGAGTAGACGTCATAATTTACAGTATTCACGAGACTTTATGACAGAATGGATTAGTTTCCTAAAAATCCCCCCCCCCCTTTTTTATCGTAGCATAATGAATTATCGAGATGTTCTCATGTGTAAATGTTTAGTCATTTGAGATAGGAGTAATTCTGTGAATAAGGTATTTGAGTCACGTTTCGTATTAAGTCGCCCTATAAAAGTCCACGTAAAACGACCCCTAAAACACATCCCCTGGAACCAACAATCACGCTGAGTAATCGGTTTCAGTCGTTACAAATTTTGGACTCTCAAACAATCCGGACACCTTCCAAAAGACGGATTTCAGATCAGGACGATAAGGATAATCATCTGAACACGCCCAAAAGGCACAACAAACAGGATTCGAACCAGACAAAGGTAAGACTATCTTTAGAGAAGAAAATGGTCAATAATTCATCTAGCCCCCTACAAAATAGTGCATAGTCTGCATTAAAATCTATAACACGACTGTCAAAATGTCTGTCTGTCCCCACCTTGAATATATTGGACCAGGTAATAAGGTCAAGGTCACCTTCACCAAGACGTAGTCTTTCAGCAGGGCGCCGGTCGTTGTCCTCGGCAAGGTCACACGATACATCTCCGACTATCCCAAAGCAGACATATGCCACTATCGTTAGCTCACCACCAAAACCAGGCTGAGTAACGAGGCAGAATGGCCCAAAGTCGGGTTGATACATACCTAAAATAACCAGTGCAGATCTGATAATCGGGGACTCCAGTCTGTCTCGATTCACAAATTTGGCGGACAAAAATGTACAGATAGATTCGTACCCTGGTGCTAAAATAACACATGTACTGGATTTAGTAAAAAAATTATCGATATCGAGAGAAACCTAAAAGACTAATTATTAACGTAGGAACTAATGATAGAGAAAATACGAACACAAATAAAGTATTTCTTTCAATGAAAGACATGTTAAGAACTACTCGTGATAGATTCCCTAACACCGAGATTTTCATAGCGAAGATTCCAATTTCTCAAACTCTTCAATCTAGGACACCTGCAGAAGCATAGAACCTATCAAAATTGAACGAGTTTTTTATCCAAAATTCAAATCGAGGGGGTGAAAGTTTTGTACAGCGGGAATAGGGACGAAATGTCGTTCCATCCGGATGGAATTCACTGGACCCAGAAGTCGGCAGAGTGCGTTCTGGACGGATGGTACTAACAGATGCAAGCTTTTAAGCAGGGTTTTCAACAGGTACAGAAAACGGTAGGAAGGAGATAAGAAAACAACTAGGGAAAACAGTTGTAAACCTGAGCTCTAGGAGACTCAAAGAAAAAGAATTTTCAGTTCTGAATAAAGGCCTAAAATTCGTTCCAACTCCGAGATATGTGGATGTAGCGATAATCACGCAACCTGTGAAGGAATTTACTAGAAAACTGATAATAACTAATTTCTTTCATTTGAAGAACAAATCGGCGAAAGTCCATTTTGTGGGAAAAAGTGAATGGTGCCCTCCACCGTCCACATTTCTTTCAAGCATTAGAAACATTACGAATGGAGTTTTGAAACAAATTTCACGATAGAAATATGGCAAAGAAAAACCAAATCTGACTACAGAAGAATTGGCTTCAATAAAAAATCTAAAACAGGATAAAAATATTGTGATAAGAAAAGCCGATAAAGGTCATTTTAGATACATAGGACTATATACACTAAATATATCAACCACTAAGTAATGAGAAACATTACAGACAAATACAAAACCCGATTTATCCCGAAACGGGTAAAAAGATTGCATTGATTGTACACAGATTGGTGAAAAATAGATATATAAATAAGAAACAAGCAGCTTACCTAACCCCACCCGATAACCCCAGACCGAGACACATGTACACATTGCCAAAAATTCATAAAGAACCAGAAACTTGGTCTATTCCGTTTAAAATTCCACAGGGCAGACCTATCGCACCAGATTTGTGGAGCGAATCTTATCAAATTTCAGAATACGTGGACTCCTTTTCAGCACCTTTAGCTACAAAACATCCAGCATATCTCCGAGATACGAACGATTTCTTAGATAAAATTAGGCATATCAAAGTTCCAAAAGACAGCCTTCTTGTTACTTTAGACGTGGAAAGCATGTACACTAATATCTACAACAAGGACGGCTTGAAAGCAGTACGGAATTGTTTCTGGAGTAACCCCGACCCGAAAAGACCAGACCTGGAAATTTTAGAACTGTTGAAACTTGGTCTGGTAAATAATGACTTTGAATTTAATGGAAAATGGTATCTTCAAATCTCAGGGACCGCCATGGGCAAGAAAATTGCCCGAAGTTACGCCAATATCTTTATGGCCGAATGGGAGAAAGAAGTTTTTAAAAGGTGTTATTATCTCCCCCTAGTTTACCTAAGATTTTTAGATGACATATTTTTAATTTGGACTTTTCACGAAAGAAATTTGATGCATTTTTCTCGATTTTAAATAGTTTCCACCCATGGGTCAAACTGAAGGCAAATGTGAAGGAGAGTTCTGTGGATGTTTTAGATACGACCATTTTTAACGGGCCGGATTTTGAAAAGACGGGAAAACTTGACTCGAAAGTTTATTTTAAACCCACCGACACACACCAGTTACTCCATAAATCTTCATTCCATCCTAGACATACATTTATGGGAATTCTAAAATCACAAATAATTAGATTCCACAGGCTATGTACAAGAAATGAGGACTTTCAGAGGGCCTGTAACACACTATTCCGAACTTTGAGGGATAGGGGCTACTCCAAACGATTCCTAAGACAAATCAAAAACACTACTTTAAATGAACTTAGGGGGGACATGCATACTTTAGGGAAAGCTAAGTCATGTCAAGGTAGACGATGCGGGACATGCCCATTATTTTAGGGAAACAAAGAGTTTCACCAGTAATACGAATAATCAAACTTTTGTAATTAAACAAAACTTATCGCGTGACTCTAAGAACATCATTTACCTGATTACATGCGATGCATGCGGTAAACAATATGTAGGACAAACCACTCTGACACTTAGAGATCGTTTTACTAGACACCGTGACATAGTTCATAAGGAAAATAAATCCATTTCCAATCATTTTAATAGCGATGGACACTCTTTGGACGACTGTTCAATCCTTCCCGTTGAAATGGTGGTAAAGAAGAAAAATCTCACCAAAAGTGAGGCTTATTGGATCCGAAAACTAGGGACGATTAGCCCGTTCGGTCTTAATTTACACGAAGAAACGGTAGACATTATACCGTTCGTTATCACATACAACACTAAAGCAACTCTTGCAGCCAAATTGATTAGAGAAGGATACATTAAAATTCAGAAAGACTTCCCTCAGATTTATCGTCAAAAACTCGTAACGGCATATCGGAAGAACAAAAACCTATGCGACATTCTAATCAGAAACAAAATAAGGAGGTAGCGCGATTAATTCTCCCTAGGCCACTGCACGTGGGAGTATACAAACTCCCATCACACATTTAAAACCTAACCCTAACCCTAATGCAGTCCAATCTTACTACTTATTATTTCAGCTACTTGAGCTATTGTAAATGCAGTCCAATCTTACTACTTATTATTTCAGCTACTTGAGCTATTATAAATGCAGTCCAATCTTACTACTTATTATTTCAGCTACTTGAGCTATTATAAATGCAGTCCAATCTTACTACTTATTATTTCAGCTACTTGAGCTATTGTAAATGCAGTCCAATCTTACTACTTATTATTTCAGCTACTTGAGCTATTGTAAATGCTTTCCAATCTTACTACTTATTATTTCAGCTACTTGAGCTATTGTAAATGAGTCCAATCTTACTACTTATTATTTCAGCTACTTGAGCTATTGTGAATGCAGTCCAATCTTACTACTTATTATTTCAGCTACTTGAGCTATTATAAATGCAGTCCAATCTTACTACTTATTATTTCAGCTACTTGAGCTATTATAAATGGAGTCCAATCTTAATACCTATTATTTCAGCTACTTGAGCTATTATAAATGCAGTCCAATCTTACTTGTTACGACTCTAGGGGTAATGTAACAAGATAAAAGACACAGACAAACTTTCAAGATTAAAATGAAAATCTTTAATTTCCTAAAGTATTAAAAGAATTAAAATAGTTCAACAAACAATCAAAGTGAAAGAATTAAAAATAACTTACAGTATAGAATATCCTAAAAAGTCCTAAATTGTTTTAAAGTTCACTTCCGGATGTTAATCCAAGTAATCCGGATGTAGTATTCCGAATGAAAAGTCTGTAATGTGCTGACGTGTTGATAAATTTCAAGTAAATCCAAATAATCATTGTAAGTCTGGAATCTCACAAGTATTAGAAATGTTCCCGATAATTCCACGGAACTGTATGATAATTTTGATGAAGACAGTACTGAATTCCTAAATGTACTGTATTTGATAATAGATGAATCTCCAAATAAATATAGATATATTCGACACTGAACTGCAAATTCAATCATGACCTCTCTCTTCTAAGTAGCTGTAAAGAATAATAATCAGAGGATTATTCTCTATATATACATAATAAATGCGTAGTATCGAACTGAAAAACCCTTTCTCCGTCTTTAATAACATGGTATTACAAAATAATACAACTCTCTACGAACCAATCAGGAACTAGGTTATGCGTCATAATGTTGACATTCTCACGCTCTTAAATTTTTAACCAGTAAACATCATGTTGATTCAGAATGGGAATGTGACCTTGCAATGTTAATTTCTAAAAGTACAGAACTAGGTCGACTTCTTTTTCGCGCGCAATTAGTCATATGACCATTTATCGAGCGAAAGGTTGTCGTATGTATACTCATATGATAACCGCAGTTTAGACTAAGAACGGAGATCATAAACTAATAAATTAAATCATTATAAAAAGGAAAAAGAGGTATGATTCCGTAACATACTACTTATTATTCAGCTACTTGAGCTATTATAAATGTAGTCCAATCTTACTACTTATTATTTCAGCTGCTTGAGCTATTACAAATGCAGTCCAATCTTACTACTTTTTATTTCAGCTACTTGAGATATTATGAATGCAGTCCAATCTTACTACTTATTATTTCAGCTACTTGAGCTATTGTGAATGCAGTCCAATCTTACTACTTATTATTTCAGCTACTTGAGATATTATGAATGCAGTCCAATCTTACTACTTATTATTTCAGCTACTTGAGCTATTGTAAATGCAGTCCAATCTTACTACTTATTATTTCAGCTACTTGAGCTATTGTAAATGCAGTCCAATCTTATTACTTATTATTTCAGCTACTTGAGCTATTGTAAATGCAGTCCAATCTTACTACTTATTATTTCAGCTACTTGAGCTATTATAAATGCAGTCCGACAAATAAATGGAGACCGTAAAATGTAAGAGTTGCATAAAGGAGAAGACAGAAGAGATGAGAACGGTAAACAAGGTCTGAATCACGTCAGCAGTACTCATATCAAAGTAAATTTAATTGTGTATTTTCGATGATTTATTTTTACATATAGGAACACATTAATGAATAATGATTATTAATGAACTATCTGAATGCAAGTATGGTAGGACTATAACATATGTATCGTTTGACAAACGTTGCAAGACAAAAGTGTACCAAAAATATATTTCCGTGAACTCTGAGAACATAAAAAGGAAAATGAAGTGTCACCAGACTGAAATATACAACTCTGAGATCAAGAAGCTAATGAGGAATTACGTAGACGTTTAAAAGAGGAAAAGAAAGAAGATTGTAAATGTGCTGTAGTTTATGATTTAGATGAAGTATGAACATTTTTGACAAAAAAATAATGGACTTTAGATTTAATGGACTTTAAATCTAACGGACTTTAAATCTATTGGACTTTAAATCTGATGGACTTTAGATTTAATGGACTTCAGATCAGAACAAAAGGCATTACATCTTATTAATGTCCTGCACCTCGGCTTAACGCAACAGTCTTGTAAGACATTGAAGAAATATCAAATATTTAAAGAGATACAACTGGACTACACAGAAAAACATCTATTCCAGATACATGCTATTAAACTTTTTTGATAACTATAATTTGAGATTTTACAGTGATGACTTGGTTGACAGATACAGTGTACCATGTGATATGAAATTCTGGCACAATGAATTGAACTGGGCAGTATGGATCACAACATTCGGGTGAGGAACATCTCAGTGTCACTAAAAGGCTAATGGCTATATCAAAATCGACCAAACGTCAGTAAAACTGGTAAGCGGGTTTCACGTTTACTATGGCATATGAAAAGTATTTTCTGAATGTGCAATACCATTATCTGATGAACAATCTTTAAATTCAAACAAGAAACAAATAAATCTGCAACAATGTAACATACTCTGTACTAAATTTATCATTTCACCAAATCTTGAAAAATACATTAATGGAAAAATAAATACTTTATTGACAATGGTCCTAAAGAACATAAAACGGTACATCGGGGTTTTGGAAGATTACAACTGCTGATGTAGTACAAGCTTACAAACGTCCTTACAATTATCCAACAGGTACTGCTGAATACTGAAGAAAATTGTCTGGTGACGAAATTAACTCCATTATAACAAGTGATAAAAATAGGATAGAAATTTGTTTCTAGAGGATAGTGTAGGTTTTACAGAAGATGGAATAGCGAGATTGAATATAAGTATCAGGTTGTATGTGATATCTATTTTATGTGATTACGTTTAATGTATAACGCGTATTACACAGTCTGTTTCCACTGTTCAAGTTACTGTTAAAAAGTTGTTAAAAATTAATTACGTGTGAACAAAGCTTGGACCCAGATAAAAATAATCCAAAAATGATTTCATCAATACGTTTGAGGTTCCAAAGAATAAATTATTTTCTTGCTGGTATATTTTTATTGTCTAGTAACTTGGTCATGAAAATGGATAGTCTGTTGTTTTTAGCAAACACCTGAAAAAGTCGTGAAAATAGCTTGAAACTAAGACTAAACACTTTTATATGTACTGACGTGGTAAAGACACTGTTATATGTATTGACGTGGTAGAGACACAGTTATATGTATTGACGTGGTAAAAACACTGTTATACGTATTGACGTGGTAAAGACACTGTTATATGTATTGACGTGGTAAACACACTGTTATATGCATTGGCGTGGTTAAAACACTGACATATTTATTGACGTGGTAAAAACACTGTTACATGTGTTGACGTGTAATAAATATGCGTTTAGCAGCATATACAGTGTTTATAACAATTCGTCGAAAGATAACCAACGAAATATATAGAGGATAACGTATGTAAAGATAACCAACGAAATATATAGGGGATAACGTATGTAAGAAATATATAGAGGATAACGTATGTAAGAAATATATAGAGGATAACGTATGTAAGAAATATATAGAGGATAACTAATGTAATAAGTATTTTGGCAAGAAGTAATGGTAATTGTTTTGTTATGTCAACAGCACATGATTTAGAAAACATAGATCATGAAATAAATAAACTGTCATTTATAAATTTGACAATGATTGCAGGAACAGCTTTAGTTTATTTTTGAAGTAAGCTTTTTATTATTTAAGATGCTGCATTTATACCTTTGATCAAAACTGCAAACGCAAACCAACTAATATTAATATAAACAGAATGACATTACAAAAAAAAACCAAAAAAAAAACAGTAACGTAGCCACGCCATAGATATAATTGTTTGATGCGCAAAGTACTGTGCAAAACATACATTATAAAGCTCTGTGTACTCACCCGTAATGTCAATGACAAGTATGGGATACATGACCATTTGTGTGTGGAAACTACTGGATACATGACCATTTGTGTGTGGAAACTACTGGATACATGACCATTTGTGTGTGGAAACTACTGGATACATGACCATTTGTGTGTGGAAACTACTGGATACATGACCATTTTGTGTGTGGAAACTACTGGATACATGACCATTTGTGTGTGGAAACTACTGGATACATGACTATTTGTGTGTGGAAACTACTGGATACATGACCATTTGTGTTTGGAAACTACTGGATACATGACCATTTGTGTGTGGAAACTACTGGATACATGACCATTTGTGTGTGGAAACTACTGGATACATGACCAATAGCGTGGGAAAACATTTGTGCACTTGTTCCCTTATACATTCAGTGTAGCTGTTTCCAAATAGCTTTGAAAAGATGAGAACTTGGTAGAACTTGGAAGAAATTTTAGAAAAAAATGCCGAATGTAAATTGTTTGTTACAGTGTCAGTTTATGAAATATTTTTACCTATTAGCATTTACCATAATGTAATAAATGAACTACTAGTAGTTACATTCAATTACAATGCAGAGTTTTTAATTTGTTCATTTGAAGTCATATGACCAAAATACATGTTGCCATGACCAATGTATGGACATAAACCTTAATAATATATTGATGCACCCTCTATTGCATATATATGCTATATCAGTAAAAACCATATCTCATTATCTGTATAATAATAATAATAATAATAATAATAATAATAATAATAATAATAATAATAATAATAATAATAATAACAATAATAATAATATTATTATTAATTGACATTCTGGGCTAAAAGCTCTTTTAATCAGTGTATATCCTTCTATTAATCCTTACGTAAGTAATCAAAGGAATTAATAGGGACTCAGTGTAGTCTTTGATGCCAATTTACGGGGAGAGAGAGAGAGAGAGAGAGAGAGAGAGAGAGAGAGAGAGCGAGAGAGAGAGAGAAGGGGGGGTATTGTTCTTGTACAGACTGTTGTGTATAAGAAATGTATATTTTGCGTTTTGAACAAAAGCAATAACTTAAATCAAAGCTAACTCAGCTTCCTATTTTATTATTTTGTTGGCAATATTAATAATAATGTTGTTGAATAATCATATATGGGTACACAAGGATACACTAAAGCACATCATTACACAAACACAAGGATACACTAAAGCACATCATTACACAAACACAAGAATACACTAAAGCACAGCATTACACAAACACAAGGATACACTAAAGCACAGCATTACACAAACACAAGGATACACTAAAGCAGATGATTATACAAACACAAGGATACGCTAAAGCACAGCATTATACACACACAAGGATACACAACAGCACAGCATTACACAAACACAAGGATACACTAAAGCAATGCATTACACAAACACAAGGTTACACTAAAGCACAGCATTACACGAACACAAGGATACACTAAAGCAGATCATTACACAAACACAAGGATACACTAAAGCACATCATTGTACAAATACAAGGATACACTAAAGCACATCATTGTACAAACACAAGGATACACTAAAGCACATCATTGTACAAACACAAGGAAAAACTCAAGCAAATCTTAACACAAACACAAGATACACTAAAGCATATCATTACACAAACACAAGGATACATTAAAAAGCACAAAAGTATACAAAAACAAGGATACAGTAAAGCACATCATTACACAAACACAAGGATATACTAAAGCACAAAAATTATACAAACACAAGGTGAGACTAAAGCACAGCATTATACAAACACAAGCATACACTAAAGTACACCATTACACAAGCAAAAGGATACACTAAAGCAGAGCTTTTACACGAACACAAAGATACACTAAAGCACATTATTACAAAACACAAGGATTCAGGAAAGCACAGTATTATAAAAACACAAGGATACACTAAAGCACATCATTACACAAACAAGAGGATACACTAAAGCACAGAATTATACACACAAGAATACACTAAAGCACATGATTACACAAACACAAGGATACACTAAAGCACATGATTATACAAACACAAGGAGACACTATAGCACAAAATTATACAAACACAAGGAGACACTATAGCATATCATTACACAAGCACAAGGAGACGCTATAACACAAATTTATACAAACACAAGGAGACGCTATAGCACAAATTTATACAAACACAAGGAGACGCTATAGTACAAATTTATACAAACACAAGGAGACGCTATAGCACAAATTTATACAAACACTAGGAGACGCTATAGCACATCATTATACAAAGACAAGGATAAACCAAAGCATAGTATTACACAAACACAAGGATACACTAAAGCCTAGTATTACACAAACTCAAGTATACACTAAAGCCTAGCATTACACAAACACATGGAGACACCCGCGCGTGTTGTCAACGCGAGAAAACCCGTTTACGCGAAATATTACGGAAATGGCCTCGGTTATATTGTCCAGGGATTATTCACAGGCGCTCCAAGGGTTCTCGCTGGCCTGGCCTCGCGCGCTGCACCGATTGCTATACAAGTTATAATGCGAGTCGTTGACAACATCAAAAGCGCAGATTGCGGATTAGTTAAAAAATCTGGGATTACAGGCGGTTTTGTCAATTGGAGATCGACTACGAGGATTGGTGACTATTCAACCAAAGGCAGTTGTGCTTCCATCCACGGCAACAATGCCAGCACCTGTTGGTACAAATCATCAATGAAGCTGCTCAAGGACTTCTGGCCGAGTTAGCACAAGCCAATACCGATTCAGTGGCTGTAAACCTAGCAATGGGAAGTGGATTTGGATCGCACAAAAGGTATTAGAGAAAACCAATATTGTATAAACAATGGCTCGACAACTCCGATCCCGAATTTGACATGGACGTGACTGTGTTGAGAGGTCAGAGTTTTAAAAATGTTCAGTATTGTTCGTACCGAGCAAGGGATCCCAATCAACAACAACGAATAGAATTACCAGTGCATGACACGTTTAGGGCCTTCTTGGAAATCTTTGGAAAACGTATACAGGCCGACTATACCGATTACGCCGCCAATACCAAGGTTGGATTTGTCAACATCGTCATCATGGCGTTGTTCAACAGCGCACGATATCTCATCGACGGAAAGGAAATCGAAGCATGTTTGGACAAAGCTGATGTTGCCACGACAATTCTCGGTCTCGCCAGATACAGCGATGATTACGAGAGAGCTGCTGGCCCATCTGTGATGTTTTACAACGATACAGCTGACCATGCAGATCATAGTCAGCATGTTCTTGCAAACATCAGAAACGTGGCAGGAGATGGGCCATTGCCCAATGTAACTGCTATCAATCCAACTTCACGGAGACTAATTAATGTTTTCGTGTGCGATTCCTCTCAGTCACATATTCAGATTTTACAGAGATGTGCGCAAGGCTATTTTCGGAGCCAAACACACCGTTGGTTTAAACATAAAAGGCCTCGACAAGGATGCAGTTTGGCGTGATGGAGGTGCCGCTGGTAAAGTTGAGTTGTTGAAATGTATACGGTGGATGCCTATGATAACCCCTTTCAGTGGATGAAGGAGGGCATTTGTTATCATTTACGAACTCCGGAGGATGTCAGCGTTATCATGTTTGGCGTTCACCACATACTCGAATAGAAAGCAACGTTCAGCAGTTATCATGGCAAATAACTTCCCTAACGTGTTTGTGGCGTTTCAATCTATGGTTCCTGTGAATGGCGGACAGCTCACAGTGTGATAATATTTGATAAGTTAGGAGTGTATGAAGTTTCTCTGCGTTTAACGGTCATCAGGTACCGTCAGAGGAAATTTTGCTTGACTTCGAAAAGAAAAAAGTCGCACGTACGTATCACAAACTATTGTCATATATGGTCTGCAGATTTTACCCAAAAGACTTTGCTTCGGTGTACCCGATGTTTTAATTTTTCTTGGAACACCTGGAGCTGTTTAAGCATTTCGTGATTAATGCATCCGGAATGGCTCCGAAAAAGGCAATCGGGGAACTTACAGGCCTACAGAAAAAGGAAAAGGTCTTCAGCTACCAGGGCGGACTCAAAGCGAATGGAGTCTTCGGCTGTAGCATCGCCATTGAACAATTTTGATTTACTCGCGATGACAAAATCAATCTAGCGCCTCCGAGGAGTCTTCATGCGGGATGAACTTGCGTCAATGCTCCCCCGCGCGTGCGAAACCGGCATCATCAACTTGGATTTATCAACAGGACCAGGAACTCACTGGAACGTGTACACGGCAACGCCTCGACATATTGTGTATTTTGCCTTGTACCAGCTAGCACCACCACGTAAATTTGTTGATTATTGAAATGATTGCTTTAGTACTCAACGTTTCCGGGGTTCCCGCTCGCCACCATTGTTTTATTCAACGCTGCCATTGCAAACTCGAATGGACGGCCCAATATGTGAACATCTCGCCGTTGGAGCGCTGCGTGCACTCGAGAGTTCACCTGCACCACACGGGTTTGTCGATTTTGCGTTGTCGAAAACAAAGTCACTTTGAAACCACGTTTAACGTATACAAAATGTCTGTTGACATTTACGGACAAGCGAGCGCATCGACCCGAAGGGCAGCGCCGATGTGGATCTGACCAGATTTGCCATCAAAGTGGATTTGATAGAGTTGAGCAACCGGATTGTTGCTGGCGTCGACCGCGCGAACTTGTGATTTTTTCAAGATCAAACTGGATAACTTAAAACGTCCAACATGGAAATCAGCGACGTTGTCTTGAAGTCGCGAGACGCCGTCGCAAAAAACCAGGCCAAGATCACCAAAAACCAAGCAATCGGGCGTGTCGGTAGCCTTCATCAAAAACTACGTCGACGATGCTGATGCTATAAGGAAACAATATATGGATGGAAAGGCCACAGAGATGCTATCAGCCCTACCCTCACCAATACGCATAGTACCATCATGGTACATAGTTAAAGGAATATTTACCAGAGAAGCAGCGGAGACAACTGACGGCGAAGCAGAATGTTACGACTCTAAGGCCTAAAAATATCTAACAGAAAGAAAGTGAAACCAACAATATAAGTAAAATCAATAAGCAATTTATTTCTAGGCAATTAAAGTGAAAATTCAAAAGACACTTACAATAACGTGAATTAAAGTCCAAATAATCAAATAATCCTAAGTGTCCTAATCACAAGTCCTAAATATAGAAAGTTCCGAGTGAATTTTGGTAGCCTTGAATGTCCTGATGTGCCAATAGTCTTGAATGTTCTGATATGCATGAATGACGTAATCCAGAATGTCTTTGAAAGAATTCACATACATTCCAAAGTCAAGTATTAATCCAAAATGAGAATGAGCATCTGATTACTAAAATAAATTCCTTAACAGATTGATCATAATAATCTTGTTTACCAAATGCTCTATAAATATAAAGACAAGTCACTTGACAGAATATTCTAGAATACGAGTAACTCTAATGGAAACTTACTGTGCGTACCTGTCTATTCTCATGTCAGCAGATGGAAAGTTCCAGTCTAAATACTAAATGCTATGTAAACAAGACTAACCTTAAACTCAAATGCAGTAGATATGTTATTTACAAAATGACCACTAAAGTACAACTTACCTCATGGACACATGTTATAAATTCAATATACATAACAAAATGGTCGACTTGTTTTCATTGCTCTGGAAAATAGCTTTGATAGACCAAAACCTCACATCTTAAAGGACGCGAGTCCGGATCATACTTGATCATCTTAATTGGACCCGAACATGCGTGGGGTGCTGTAAAAATATTCATAAATAATGACCGGGTTGATGGTTTTATGATGTTGCTTGTCGTGAACGATAATCTTCCACTATCTTTCACATATTCAGTACGAAATTATTAATCGCAGAAGAAAAAATCAGTTCAAAGGAATCAACGTCTATTTGGACGGATTCTTAACCGTCTTTGGCGTATGTGTTTAAGATTGATCATTAGATATACGTGATGCATCCTGAACAGTCACGCGATGACGATGTTGCGGAATTTACAGAGAGGGGAGCGTACCAACATTGATTGTTATTTTGTACCGTTTGTCAATGAAAATCTGAGTGAAAACGGGGTTAACAGACCCTCATGTACGCTCAAATATAACCTACATGAGGGCCAGATAGAAGTGGACCGTTAGGACAACACTGATGTATCAATGCTTACTCGAGACCAGCTTGGAATCATTGCATTTGCACGCGAAAACGCCCTGTCGCTGACTACACAGTCGGACGTGAAATCACTCTGGGATTGTTTCTACAATGATGAACCGAAATTCACCGACAAATGCACGCCGGTTACATTCCCCATCAATTATATGAAAGCAACATTGACTGAACCAAAAAGAGAAAGATATTGACTGTTACTCACCAAAGACGCACTTGTTCGTGTAACAGTTATTGAGTTATTGGGCGAAAGTGATCATTGACTGTACCAAGCACGGGGGTAATCAATGTAGTTTTAGGTGAACGTGGTGACGTAGTGGCAAGCTCACGGAACGCATATTCGCTCGAAACATAAATATTTCCCAGGAAGATATTTTCTATGATTGCATGGTAGTTGTACCAGTGAAGAAAAGTGCCTGTTTGGAAGTTCATGAGCGTCTTGCATCCGGTCGCGATGTGTCTGGGCAAGGCCAATCTGTCGAGCAATTAATCTCCGCGATGACGTTATTAATAGAAGAAATGTGATGGACCTTCAAAGCTATCATAGGTACGCCAATCGGATTTGCTGTCGGAGCTACATCGATGCGACTGTTGTAGCTGGCAGCACTGGAAATATAATTTCTTTACGGCTACATCAACGAGTACGCGTTTATTCGGAAATTAACAAAGCAGTCTTAACACAATTAGTAAACTATATTCGGCGGCCATCGAAGATAAAACCATTACCACGGCGGAGTTCGAGACCTTGTTGGCGGAAATGGAAAACTTCCGATGACTACGCGTACAGATACGGAATAGAGGCGCTAGCGCCCTCGAGGTAGAACCGAAACGGAGATTTTGGTTTGCATGCGGTAAAAATCGAGCAAATGCTCTCGGAGAGGGCGGTCGCGCTGATTGGGCCCATACTTGTATGCTCTCTGCAATCGTACGCGCTGCACTCACGTGTGCAAAAGATGGTAAAGTCAGGGGGTAAACAAGTAACCACGGTCTCAGACGCCTAGTGTACTACTACTCTTATAAAGTCGAATTTAGGGGGGGGGGTCATTCACAGCATTATGTATTATACACCTTAAGCATGATTTGGTCACATTGCCTCGTTCCTGGTGAAAACTAATATTACGTCAATGTACCTTGCAAATATTTTACACATATTCAATTTTTATGTCAATGTCGGAGCTAAATTATTATATTTTTTCGGTTCATAAAGGTATAAACCAAAAGACAATTTCAAAAAGACCTGGCCGATCAGATTGCTGGAAATCGTAATGAAGACAGCAAATTTTAATTATTCCTTGATAATAATAAATTTCACATGTTAAAGTTCTCTCTTAGGTCGTAATAAATTTCACATATTAACGTTCTCTCCTAGGTCATAATAAACTTCGCATGTTAAAGTTTCCTCCTAGGTCTTAATAGACTTCATATGTTAAAGTTCTCTCCTAGGTCATAATAAACTTCACATGCTAACGTTCTCTCTAAGGTCGTAATAAACTTCACATGTTAAAAATCTCTCCTAGGTCATAATAAATTCAACGTGTTTTACGTTCTCTCTAAGGTCATAATAAACTTCACATGTTAAAGTTCTTTCCTAGGTCATGATAAACTTCACGTGTTAACGTTCTCTCCTAGGTCATAATAAACTTCACATGTTAAAGTTCTCACTAAGGTCATAATAAACTTCACGTGTTAACGTTCTCGCTAAGGTCGTAATAAACTTCACATGTTAAAAATCTCTCCTAGGTCATAATAAATTCAACGTGTTAACGTTCTCTCTAAGGTCATAATAAACTTCACATGTTAAAGTTCTTTCCTAGGTCATAATAAACTTCACGTGTTAACGTTCTCTCCTAGGTCATAATAAACTTCACATGTTAAAGTTCTCACTAAGGTCATAATAAACTTCACGTGTTAAAGTTCTGTCCTAGGTCATAATAAACTCCACGTGTTAACGTTCTCTCTAATGTCATAATAAACATCACATGTTAAAGTTCTCTCCTAGGTCATAATAAACTTCACGTGTTAACGTTCTTTCCTAGGTCATAATAAACATCACATGTTAAAGTTCTCTCCTAGGTCATAATAAACTTCACGTGTTAACGTTCGCTCCTAGGTCATAATAAACTTCACGTGTTAACGTTCTCTCCTAGGTCATAATAAACTTCACGTGTTAACGTTCTCTCCTAGGTCATAATAAACTTCACGTGTTAACGTTCTCTCCTAGGTCATAATAAACTTCATATGTTAAAGTTCCCTCCTATATCATAATAAACTTCATATGTTAAAGTTCTCTCTAAGGTCATAATAAACTTCATATGTTAAAGTTCTCTCTAAGGTCATAATAAGCTTCATATGTTAAAGTTCTCTCCTAGGTCATAATAAACTTAACGAGGATCTGATAAAACATAAAACAACAAAATGATAGAATAAAGAATTCATTCAAGTTTAAAAATGATGGTGCTCTGGAGATAATATGGAGGTGGGTGGATGGCTAGTCTGTTAACTAAACAATCAATGCGCACTTTAAGGTACTTTGTGAAGATAATATGGGGGTGAGGGGTGGCAAATATGTTAACTATAGCTATAGAACAGATGTGAGTAGTTAGCTGGGGGTACTGGGGTACTGGTGGGCATCTTGGGGTACTCTATGGGAATTTAACGTTGTTGGGCCTCTATAGGTACTTTTGGGCAGTATAGGTACAAAAAGTGAAAAGATTTATAGGTACTGGGGGGCCTCTATGGGTACTCTACGGGAATTTATCATAGCGTTATCTCTTGGGCGGTAACAAAAGGCAATCATGGAAAAATAATTAATCTTTTCTTGTAAAATGGGTGGTCCTGATAAGGACCGTTGGAGGAGGAATATTTTTATTTCCTCCAACATTGAGTTAGGAAAGCCTGGGAGGTGGAATTGTTTTTCTTATTCTTCTTCTCCTCCTCCTTCTTCTTATCGGGTATCCAGTCGGGATGATTCAATTGTCTGAACTTGTCCTGAATTTTCATCCAGTTCAAGTTCAGACGATTGAATTGTTTTTCTTTATTTTCCTTAACCCACATTAACTTGATTTTGGCGACTTCCTGTTCCATAATTTCTTTAACAATGGTTTCAACTCGGAGCAGGGCCGCTTCTTGTCGAGTGAGGATTAGGCACTTTAAATTATCATCTAATATTTTTATGCAATCCAAGACTTCTTTAAGAAGTCCTACTCGACAAGGTGAAGAGGAGTTCTTGCTCTTCTTAACTTCCTCCTCCTTCTTCACTTTTGAATTAAATCCATAATCAAGTTAATGTAGGTTAAGTGTTCTATTTCCCAGTGGAGGTTTACTGGATACCACCACATCATTCTTTGTCTATAATATTTAACTTCCACCATCCAGTCCCAGGCTTCCTGTAGATTTTCTATGATGTCAATCATTCTTGTAGAGTGAAAGTGTGAATGACTCAACTGTGGAAGACACTTCTTTTATATGTGAGAAGCGCGGACGTGAAGGAAAACATCCCCCTTCCCCCCCCATCCCAAAAAAAACCATACATACAAACAAAACAAAAAAACCCCACACAACACACTAATCTTTTATTATATTTTTTTTTATCAAACATACTCTATACAAGCATACCCTCATTCATACATTTTTATATATGGCAATCATAGAAAATTAATCTTTTCTTAAAAAATGGGTGGCCCTTAAAGGGACCGTTGGATTTTTTTGTTTTTGGGTTTTAACATTCATATCTCCTAGGAGACCTTCTTTTTCTAAGACTTCTACGTATTTCCGGACCATAGTGAAGTACCCTCTTCAAGCAGCCTTGTCTTGCCACATACATTCGTCTTTTCCAGTAAGCAGTCTCTGTCATCTTGGTGATGACCCATGAAGTTCTGATATACATGGGATAGTCTGTGTTAAAAAACAACATCTTGTTTTTTGTTTTCTTTATGAGTGGTCTTGGAGAAAACCGGTGAAGCTTTATGAGACAAGCGGTGGTATATATACCTTACGATAGGATTGAAATGCATCGAAATGAACTACCAATCCAATTGAGCGTTACAAACGGGTCGGTTTTTCTTCCAATTGGAAGAGAGTAGGGGTATGACGTCATTTCGGGTATAAAGACATCACAGCGTTCGTTGGGATTTTACATTTTTTGACAGCCTAAATGGAGACTACCAAGACGACCAGCATGTATTGGAGTGAGCCTTCAATGTTTAATGCTGCTACTTTGCTGAACTTCCGGCCTGAAGACTTTAATTTAGATTTTCTAAATCAAGATTTTGAGTCTGAGACTACTATTGCTACTACTGCTGCTACTGTTGTTGCTACACCAGTGATGGATGAATTTAAAAAGAAACAACAGGAAGAGATGGAAAATTTTTTAAAGAAACAACGAGAGGATGAAGAAATGTTTCTTCTTCAGCAGCAGAAAGAAGAAGAGAGAAGAAGAAAAAGTGAGGAAGAAATCAGACAACAGTTAGAAGAGGAGGAGAAGGAAACAGCAAAGGAAGTCGTCAGTCCTGAAGAAAAAGCGGTGAGTCTTTTAGAAGAGATATTATCAGAGTTGAAATATCTGAGGGAATTATACAAATATTCTTTGGCTCAACCACCTAAACGAAAAAGACCATCACGGGCTAAACATTCCAAACCTACCAGTTCTAGGGAGATGCCACCACCACCACCACCACCAACACCACCAGTGACTACCACCATGAGCAAAACACAAGCAGGATTTGGATTGGGTCGTGGTAAAGGACTACGACAATTGAAGTTGATTATGTAAAACTTCATAAGTTTGTTTTTAACCAAACAACAACAAAAAAAAAAAACAAACAAACACCCCAACGGTCCTTTTCAGGACCACCCAGATTTCTAGAAAAGAAATCAAATTGCCAAATCAAGTAAAGTTTAAAAAATCCCATTGTGTTGTATATAAGTGTGAGTGTGTGCGTGCGTGCATCTATACTCTAAAACAAAATAACACAAAATCACTTACTTTTTTTCCAGTCTGGTGTATTCTGCCATTTTTTTAACAAAATAATTCACCAATAACATATAACACCACTCTCCAAAAAACAAAAAAACAAAGTTCATTTGCTTTTTTCACTGTCTGTCTCTCTTGTTTTTCTTGAATTTCTTCTTCATAGGGATCCTGATCGTCACAGGAATCATATTTTCCTTTTCTTCTTCATTCTCACTGTCTTCCATCCTTCTCACTCTCTTCTTACTTTTCTTGATGATATGTTCTTCTTCTTCTTCTAGGTTTGAAGATCCTTCGGCTTCCTCCCTCTCCTCTGGTAGAGAGTCTTGTTCTTCTTCTTTCTGACAGCACTCCGAAGACCAATGTCCTGGTCCTTTACAATGATAACAGATATCTTTTGTTTTGTCTCTCTTTTCTTTTTTTTTTGGTTTCGACGTTGTGGACATTCTGGAGCCCAATGTCCTTTCTCTTGACAGATATAACAAGTATCTTGACTTTTATCTCTGTTTTGGTGTTGCCGTTGTGGACATTATGTAGCCCAATGACCTTTCTCTTTGCAGATATAACAAGTATCTTGACTTTTATCTCTCACTGTACTTCCTCGTGCTATATAATTCCAATAATACCAAGAAGGATGCATTCCTCTTGGAATACGTCTTCTTGACTCTTCCATCTTTACAGTTTGAAAGTTCAATCACCAAAGACTGATTCTGAAGGTACGAAGGTCTCTCTTTATATACTCTCCTCTCTCTATATAAAGGTACCTGGGTGAAAAAAACTGAATCAGTTTCAAAGTAAACTTAAAGATGAAAAGATCACGCCAAAACCATGAGAAACCAGAAGAAGAACAAGAAGAAACAAAGAGGCCACGACGACGAAGACATTCCGTACCACCTGAAACACCTTTAGATGAACTACTAGCTCAAGTCCATGCAAGTGACTTCGAAGAGGAGATGAGTGAACCTGAAACCTTACCACCTTCAAAACAACCCAAAACAAAATCCAACACCACTACCAACACCAGAACCCCTGACCAAGAAACACAATCTAGTACCTTGGCTCCTCCTGAAAATTATTATCGGATTCGAGAGACTCAAAAAATAACGTCTCGAAAATTTAGAACCACTGCCTACACTCACACTGTACACTTCAAAGACTTCAAGTCCGAAGTACCTCCCGAGAAAGCGGCGGGGTTCATTACCGATTTGTGGGGTTCTGTGTTACAGAACTTGAAACGCCAATGCGGAGCCAAAGAAGATGATCGTTTGAGACTGGAGATCCATCATGACAACTTGAAGACTCCTGTTTGGATCGAGTTCAGCACCCCGGCAGAATTAACGCCAGACAAAGTTATGTCCAAAATAGAACATGTGCAACAATCCAATGACAAGTTTACCATCACCGATGGAAAGGCTACACTCTACATGACTCATGTTGCTCCACCTCGAGGAAGTGGACGAAGCAGAAAAGCGTTACTGGTGGACAATCTTCGTACTACCTAACGCAGTGTCGTCCAAATTGACAATACTCAAGATCAGATGTGCTTGGCTCGAGCTATTGTGGTGGGGCGTACGTTTGCCAACAAGAACGAGAGCAAAGAATGGAAAAAAAGCCTGGAATAACATTCGACGATCTAACAAAGCCAAACAACGAAATGAGGCAGAACTCCTGTTGCAACAAGCTGGGATCCCTAAAGAGACCGTGTGTGGTATTTCTCAAATGCAGAAACTTCAAGATGTTTTGGCTCCTCACTATATTTTGAAAGTTCACCCTCAAATAGTGCGCGGAGATATGGTGTTTCGAGGCCCCGATTTCCCTGAAGGAAAATACATTCACCTCTATCACCATCAAGAACATTTTGATACCATCACTAGTATTACCGAATTTTTGGGATACTCTTACTACTGTGAGAAATGCAACTATGGGTTTAATAGTCGAGAGCAACACATTCATTGTGGTCAGAGATGTCGGGGTTGTTTAGCAGACCAACCATGCCTTCCTGAACAACAACAAAATCACGTTCATTGTGAAACCTGTCGACGAAGTTTTGTTAGTCCCTCTTGTTATCAACAGCATTGCAAGACACAAGGTCACCAACAAAAATGTGCTTGCGACTTATTGAAATTGTGTTCTACGTGTGGACAGCTAATTCGAACCAACAATACCAAGAGACACGTTTGTGCTGGCAAGAAAAAATTTTCTATTTGTCATCAGATCGTCGATTTTGATCATCGATGTTTTATTCGAAAGTTTGACAAGACAGAGAAGAAAGAAATAAAGAAGAACAAGAACCAAGTAGATTTCATCTTCTTTGATTTTGAATGCATGCAAGAAACAGGCATTCACATTCCTAATTTTTGTGTGGCGCATCGGGCTTGTGATCAGTGTATTCAAGAATCGATTCATTTTCACTGTCCTCATTGTAGTCTAATTCCAGGAGGACGTGAAAAAATCTTTCGTGGAGTTAACACTTTGTCCGAGTTTGCTGAATGGATTTTAGACCCTACCACCCACGACAGTTGGAGCGAAGAAGACATTCAACGTTACGGAGATTGTCATCGGTATGCCACCGTCATAGCTCACAATTTTTCGGGATACGATGGGCAGTTTTTACTCAATTATTATTTGAACCACGGGACCGAACGCCCTGAAGTCACCATGAACGGAAAAAAGCTCATCTACATGAAAGTAGGACAAGTACAGTTTAAAGATTCTATGAGTTATTTGGCCATGCCTTTGAGTCGCATGCCAAAAACGTTTGGCATGACAGAAATGGCTAAAGGCTACTTTCCTCACTTCTTCAACACGGAAGCTAATCAACATGCTGTTCTACCTCATTTGCCTGAGCTTCATGATTACGACCCCGATGGAATGCGCCCCGAACAGCGAGAAGCTTTTCACACTTGGTACCGCACTCACCAGACCGATCCATTTGACTTTCAAGAAGAGATGTTGAAATATTGTCGATCTGATGTGGATATTTTAAGACGTTGTTGTGGAAAGTTTCGAGAGTTATTTCTCGATGACGGAGAGATTGATCCTTTGAAAGATGCAGCCACCTTACCTAAAGCCTGTTCCTTAGTCTACAGACAAAATTTCATGCCCGAGAACCAACTGGCCATCATCGACTCCAACACGTCTCTCTTTGCTGGTCGTCAATATTCGGTCAAAGCTTTACGTTGGTTTCATTACTTGTGTGAAAAAGAAGACAAATGGATACAAAATGCTAGAAACGGAGGAGGAGAAAAGAAGATTGGAGGTTATTCCGTGGATGGATTTGATTTAGAAAACCCGCACACGGTATACGAGTTTCAGGGTTGTTTGTTTCACGGATGCCCTACTTGTTATCCTGATCGAGAGATGAAAGGCCCTTATTCAGATTCTACCATGGAACAGTTATACGAACAGACTTGCCAACGACGCCTCAAGTTAGAAAGTCAAGGATACCAAGTGGTAGAAATGTGGGAGCACGAGTACGATCGACGTTTGAAAACCGATTCTGAATTTAAGAACATTACTCAAAGTTACGACGCGGCCGCCATCGAACCTTTAGATCAGCGCCACAGTTTATTTGGAGGACGAACCAATGCCACTCGCTTGCTGTACGACGTGAATGAATCCCAAGGAGAAAAAATCAAATACATTGACGTGTGTTCTTTGTATCCTTGGGTGTGTAAATATGCTTGTTTTCCCACCGGACACCCAGAAATTTTGACAGAACACATTGACGTGGAACACATTCGTCAATACGAAGGATTAATTAAATGTAAAGTCTTACCTCCGACCAACTTGTACCATCCCATCTTGCCTCACCATTGTCAAGGAAAACTGATGTTTCCTTTATGCCGGACGTGTGCTGAAACGTGCAACCAAGATCATCCCTGTCACCACACGAAGGAAGAACGGTCTTTGACAGGAACGTGGGTTAGCGCCGAATTGTTTCGGGCACTGGATCGTGGATACCGTTTGTTGGCACTTTCCAACTACAGCCCAATACCAAAAGGACGACGCCACCAATCATCCAGGCATTTTCTCGGGGTACGTCAATCAGTTTTCAAAACTGAAACAAGAAGCTAGTGGTTATCCTTCGTGGTGTCAGACTCCCAAAGACCAAGAACGATTCAAAGAAGAGTACCGTAACATCGAAGGCATCACTTTGGAAGAGGTGGAAAAAAATGAAGGAAAAAGATCGTTTGCCAAAGTGATGCTCAATTGTTGTGGGGAAAAATGGCTCAACGTACGATCTTACCCAAAACAGAATACGTCACCGATCCTTATCGTTACTTTTAACTGGTAGACGACAAAAGTATACTAGTCAAACACGCCGAAATTATCCGCGATGATTTGATCATTCTCAATTATGAAGAAGAACCCAGGTTTGTCAAACCTGACAAGTTTAGCAACGTAGTCATTGCCGCCTACGTGACCGCTCATGCTCGTTTGAAATTGTACGACGAAGCGTTAGAAGTCTTGGGAGATCGTGTCCTGTACTTTGATACTGACAGTTGCATCTACATTCATCGCCCCTGTTGCCCCCACTCTACCATTCAAGAAGATCGTTTAGGAGCCTAGACAGACGAGCACCCTAAAGATACCATCCTGAGTTTTGACAGTGGTGGTCCTAAAAATTATGGGTACCGATACCGAGACCCGCAAGGTCAACTTCACACCTCCTGTAAAGTCAAAGGCTTGACTCTAAACTATCGAACCAACCTAATGGTGAACTTTGAGGTTTTAAAAAATGCTTTACTGTCTGGACAAGTGGAAGACTTTCAAGTACCCACGTTAGAACCTCACAAGATTGTACGACTACCTAATCATCAAATCGTTACTCGACCTGTTCAAAAAGTGTACCGCATTGTGTACCAAAAACGAGTGAGACTTCCAGATCACACGACTTTACCTTATGGACACGCTGATTTGGAGTATAAAAAAAGGAAACCCTCTTGAACAGAAAAAAAAGACAACACCAAGATGACTTCAACATTTGCCTTGCCTGACTATGGTGAGTGTGCCAGTCGCTTGAAGACGTTCAAAAATTGGCCTAAACACATGCCTGACTATTGTTATTGTCCTCATCGATGGAGCACATTCAAAAAAGGAAAAAAAAAAACTTAGGAAAAATGGATTACCTACTTCCCACTCTTTAGCCAGATCAGGATTTGTTTACTTTGGACAGGGAACCAAAGTGCAATGTTCTAGTTGTGGTGTCACTATTCGCATGGATTGTAAGAATTCAGCTCTCCTGGAACATGTCAGATGGTCACCAAACTGTGCTTACCTTTCTTTGGCGTTTCCACGGATCACATTACAATACTTTGCGGATGGTACAGTCGACAGGTATAAAAAAGGAACCCCTTCCAAGCCTAACCCTTCATTCTGACTTTCAACGTTGACCGAGCAAGAAGATGAGTCATTTTGTCATCCTTTCACATAACTACAATAAGAGTACTCAAACTACCACCCACCCACCACCATTACCAAGAGAGAAATCTAGTGTTGGTGGTGGTGGTGTGAACTCCAAGTACCATCATCACGACTTGGAGTGTGATTCAGTACCATGCGATGAGACGGATTCCGTACGGTTTGGCATCCCCGATTCACACGTTCAAACGGATTCCGTATGTTGTAACATCTTGGATTCAGGACCATCTGGAAGTCTCACTCATCGACAACCCTCTAAAGAGGCAGTACAACCTTTTTGCTTTAGTGGAAATACTAAAGGTACCTGTATTGACCATAACGACAACAAGGGAATAGGTATTGATAAATATTCGCATGTCAGAATACCTGTGACTTTACCTGGTTATTCCAAGTATGAAAGTCGACTCGAGTCATTCAAAGACAAGTGGCCAAAATATCTACAAGGACCTAAACCCAAAGCTTTAGCCAGATCTGAATTTAAATACGTGGGAGAAGGAGATAAAGTTCAATGTTTCAGTTGTGGTGTGAAACTTCACCAATGGGAGCCTACCGACTCAGCTTACATTGAACATGCCAGATGGTCTCCGCACTGTCAGTTCTTACCTTTAGTGGCCTTAGAAGAGTTCGGGTAGGATGAGCCAGATGCCAAACAGAAGAAGAAGTAGTTAAAAAAAAGATCCATGTCGGAGGAGAATACTTCTTTAGAAGAATACATTGGGGGTTTACCTTTGGAGTTGCAAGAACGCATTTTTCATTATATTCCTAGCTTAGAAGATCGTATTCGTGTTTTACCTTTGGAGGTACGAGAACGTATTTACAAACAATTTGTCAAGATTCAGGTGAAACGTAAAGAACAGTTACATCCTTTACGACACAAACATTTTAACCATTGGTATTTGAATGTGATAAGACATCTGATTTGGGCTAAGAGATTCAAATGGTCAGACATTCATGAAAAACTACATCCTACTTTTAAGAAATTGGAGGGTACCACCTACAATGTGGCAGTGGAATATAGAATTCGATGGAACCAAGTGAAGGAAAAAAATGTGACCAACAGACAAGAATTCCAAAAATTGTTACAAGAACTGTCACCTCAAGACGAATCGCCTTTACGCCGTTTAAAATTAGATAGAATAATCACTAATACTTTTTTGGGATATGAATTTCCTACCGATTCCATTTGGTTGGTATGTGAGTATTTTGTCACCAAGAAGACGGCCCCTTTAGAAGACCTCATTTGTGATGTGAAACTTCACTCCTCTTTGAAGTTGCAAGTTACCAGTGGTCTTAAAAGAGTATGAGTACAATGAGTCAGATGTTACGCCTCTACAAAAGTTGAAGAAAGTAAAAAAAACATGTCGGAGGAGGATACTACTTAACAATGGTACATTGGTGGTTTACCTTTGGAGTTGCAAGAACACATTTTTCAGTATATACCTAGCTTAGAAGATCGTATTCGTGACTTGCCTTTGAAGTTGCGAGAACGTATTTACGGAGAGTTGGTTCAGATTCAAGTGAAACGTAAACTTCAATTCATTCCTCGATTTGCGTACTACCGTGACTTTCGACATATCAGAAGTCTGATTTTGAAGAAAAACTATCACGAGTATCGTGAAGAACACAAAAGAGAGTTACTTCTTTCCAAGTCGGAAACTTTACCAGAGTACATTCGTGGCTTGCCTTTGGAATTGCGTCAAAAGATTTACCGAGAGTTTGTCAAAATCCAAGTGAAACGTAAACTCAAAGTCATTTCTCGAGCTGTACGCTATGCTTACTTCCAGAGTCATAGAAGACTGATTCTGGGAAACATCTATTGCTGGCACTACGCTGAAGGAGACTTTCTCAAAAGGTACCATCCTTGGGAGCCTGGCTATAAAAACATGCCACCCAAGATACCTACCTTAGCCATCTCACCCTATCATGTACCGGTATGTCTGGACTCTACTCGTCACTCGTGAAACGGCTTCCGTGGAAGGAAGTCAACGATCGTGTTCAGACTTTAGAGGATTATAAAGACTTGTTACAAGAATTCTTTCCATTGAATTTTGGACGTTATGTGGTGTGTGTCTTAGTGACTGCTTATCTTGGAATTCGTTTTCCAGGACATTCGTTGTGGAATATTTTTGAGGACAAGTGTTTACCTTGGATTATTTTGGAGGAACCGTGGTTGCTTTGGACTAATTTGTCGAGTCCAAAAAAACAATATGACCCTTTGTTCTTCTTTGGTCTTAGTAGAAGAAGAAGATTATAAAAACTTGACTTTATCAGTACACGAAAGACAAATTGTACTTAAAGCGTTGAGAGTGGTAATGAAAATCAGTGAGTTACCTCCATGTGAAGAAGACATTCGTCACACTTTATCTGTCTATAAAACATTTCAAGAAGTGTGTTTTGCTAGTGAGTTACACCAACAACTTTTCAATTGGAAAGATGTACGTCCCTGGAGAAACCTTGGTTTCCATGCTTGGCTACAAGAAGTGGCCCAGTTTGCCAAAGATTTGGCAACATGTCCATAAGTGTCCAAAAGAAGTGAAATGGAAACGACTGAAAGAAGACCCTGACACAACAGAAAAAGATGACCACACCACTGCCGTTGTCCAAATACAACAACCACCTCCTGAGGAACACCACCCTTCCTTACCGCCGTCGTCAGAGAATTCTTCTACCAAAACAAAGACGAGCAGAAGAATACCACCCCAAGCAGTGCCTAGGGCTTCCATTTTTTCTAGGAGACCAGAATGTTGTACATTGACTTGTTTGTACAGAACTTTAAATGTTTTAGTGGTAGCCTTAATCTTGTACGTGATACTTTTACTTTGCTATTTTATCACTAGTTCGCTTCTTCGTGTTCGTGTAAAGTTGTAAAATATGTTTTGTTGTGTTTGATTTAAAAAAAAAATAAAAAAAATAAAAAAAAATAAACGTGTATGAAACGTATAAAATGTCTTGGGTTTTTTGTCTTCTTCTCAAAAATCTTCTTACCTCAGTCATGGCTACATCATCTTCTTCTACCTCGTCTACCTCCTCTTCTGTGGTCAAAGTGATTGACGAAAAGTTAGATCGTCAAAGTTGGAATCCTTTGTATCTGCGCCATCCATTTAACATGTTGATTACTGGACCGAGTGGTTCAGGTAAAACCGAATTTATCAAACGTTTGATCGAACAAAAATCTGATTTGTTCGATCGTCCACCTCAAATTATCGTGTGGTGTTACAAAGAGAATCAATAGTCTTACACATTATTGAAAGAAAGTCAAGGAGAAACCATTTCATTTGTGGATGGTATTCCTCCCGAAGACGATGGAATCGTGTCTGACGTGAATCAAACCCATTTGGTTATTTTTGATGACATGTTAGGAGAAGACGAAGAAGAAATTAAACTTTGGTTTACACGAAAAGGGCACCATCGTAATGCTAGTATTGTCTACATTACTCAAAATTTATTTCAACAAAGTAAAGCCCATCGGACCATCAGTCTCAACGCTCATTACGTGGTCTTGTTTAAAAGCCCCAGAGACAAATCTCAAGTACAAGTGTTAGCCAAACAGCTAGGTGCTCCTTGGCTCAATTATGCGTACGACGATGACACTCAAACCCCTCACGAGTATTTACTCATCGACTTAAAACCCACCACTCCTGACTATTTGAGATTTCGTGCCCAATTGTTTCACCCTTGGGGTCAAGAAGGTGGTCCTGTCATTTACACGTCCCCTTCAGCCAATTTAAAAAAAAACTATAAAAACAACCACCACGTCATTTCTGTCTCACACTCTTTTGAGATGACTTCCTTTCAACCTCATCCTTCGGCTAAATTGATTAGTGCCTTGTATGGTATCAGTCGTGAAAAAAATGCACAAGTCCGTGCTCATTTGTTAGAAGCGAGTCTTAAAGAAGTGTTACGATGGTTTACTTTGACGGCACGTCAATTACTGCAAGGCATCATTCACATTCCTCATCAAACTCAACGTTTTTTTCAAAAACATAAAGGGGCGTTGTCACAACTAGCCGATCCTAGAATCGATTCACAGACTAAAAAACAAATCATTTTAGCTCCTGGTGGAAGTGGTTCTTTAGGAGGGGTCATGATTCGTTCCCTTTTGAAATGGGATCCTAATGCCCAAGCCAAAACACCCAAAACTCCTAAAAAGAAGAAAAGTCCAAAGAAGAAGAAAAAGAAAGCCACACAAAAAAAGAAAAGCCCTCAAAAGAAGAAAACCCAAAAGAAAACTCGTGCCAAGAAAACAACACCTACCACCACTAGCACCCGCCGTAAGAGAGGTACTGCGGCCAGGAGTCAAACGTACACCCGCAAAACACCACCACCATTACCATCACCACCACAACAGTCCCCAATGATGACGAGGTCTCCTTTTGCGTCCACTTCATCATCTTTGTCTTCTTCTTCTTCACCACCCTTTACGATGATGCCTGCCAAACCAGACTTAAGATCCGTGTTTCCTAATTTGATGCAAAAATGGAAACCTATTTCGAAAGTGACCCCTTCGAGACCCTCAACTTCAGCTGATTTGGCCATGGCAGAAGCAACCAACAAAGTACCATCCCCTAAAACCAAAGTCCAAGAAAGAACTGGTATCTTACAAAGTTTAGTGGATTTATCCAAAGAAGAATTGAGACGATTTAGTCCTTTAAAAACACCGCAACGTCGAGTGAGGCCTGTCATGAAGATGGTACGTCGTGCAGACAATCAGTGGAGACGTGTTCCAGTATAAAATAGAAGGGTACCCTGCCAGAGACTTCAGACTTGTTTTCTACCCTACTAAAAAAAGATGAGCCCTAAACGTATGCACCACCACCACCAAAAAAGGAAGAAAAGTAAAACCACCAAAAAAGGACGACTTCCACCTCGTCTGGCCAAACATTGGGATGTCTTGTCTGTCCTAACCAAATCCAATCCTCCCATGCGAAAACAACTCATTCAAACAGCCCCCAAAGAAATCATCGATACCGTGTGTGAATGTTGTTTGAACGTTTTGAAAGGAACGGTACCTTTGTCCAAGATACAAAAACAAAAATTAGGGAAACATCGGAACGTTCTTCGTCAAATGGTGAAAAAGAAAATACCTCTTCAACAAAAGAAAAAAATGTTGGTGCAACGAGGAGGATTTCTACCTATGTTGATAGGACCGTTGTTAAAAATAGCAGCTCCTTTGTTAGGACCACCCTTTTCTGAAAAGACCAAACCTTTTTGGTACCTTTGGATGAAATGGAAGGACGAAAACTGACTTTAGTACCTTACAAACGATGGATGGAATTTCATCGTTGGAACGAACAGCGGATACCTCATTTACCACCCAATCCTAATCTCAACGAGATGTCCCAGTTACAACAAGAATTACAATCCCTGATGGAACGAAGCAATTTGTCAGAAACAGAAAAATCGCAACGGTACGGTCAACTTTTACAACGTCTACAACTCTTTCGCCAAAAAGCAGTCGACGAAACAGCTCCACCCACTCTGAGAGATTTCAAAGCCCTGATGAAAAGCGAACCTAAAGTGACCACCACTAAAACAGACACCGGCACAGGAATGACTGTAAAAGAAGAAGAAGAAGAAGAAGAAGAAGAAGAAGAATTACCAACTCCACCTACTCTTAAAAAGAAAAAAAAGTTAACCACACCGGGTTGGATAAAAAAGATGTTGTCAACCCCATTGTTCTCAGAAAAGAAAAAGAAAGAAGTGAAGTCAGAAGTCAAAACAGAACCGATGACCCCTGTTCAAACAACATCCACCTTTACACCAGTGGCACGTCGGACACGTAAACAATCCAAAAAGATACCCCACGAAGAAAAGAGCATTGGTACTTGGTTGACTTATTCATCTTGAGGGAATCATGGAGAAACTTTTAGCCACCATTTATTACAATCCTGGTCATGCTGCTGGCTACGGAGGAGTTCAAAAATTATATCGAGCTGCCAAAAGTAAATTGAAAAGTGTTCGTTTGCCCGAAGTACGACGATGGTTACAAGAACAATCGACGTACACGTTACACAAACCCATTCGACGTAAATTTTCTAGAAGTACAACCCAAGTGGAAGGCATCGATCATCAATGGCAAGCCGATTTAGCCGACGTCTCTCATTTAGCCACTTACAATCGTAGTCACAAATATTTGTTTTGTGTCATCGACGTGTTTTCCAAATTTGCTTGGGTCGTGCCTTTGACCTCTAAAAGCAGTACCGAATTGGTACGTGCCTTAAAATTGGTCTTGAAACAAAGTGGACGCCAACCTTTACGATGGCAAACTGACAAAGGCACCGAATTTCTAAACCAAGCTTTTCAAAAAGAATTGAAACAAAGACAAATTCATTTTTTTTACTACCAAAAATCCTGAAACCAAAGCCAGTATCGTGGAACGTTTTCAAAGAACTTTGAAAGAACGTATGTGGAAATATTTTACACATCAACATACTCTCAAGTACATCGACGTGTTACCCCGTTTGGTCAAAGCGTACAATCAATCGTACCATCGTAGCATCGGATGTGCCCCCGAAGAGGTCAGCCCTGAAAACGAAGTGACCGTGTTTGATAAATTGTTTGGTTCACCCCAGAAAAAAAGAAGAAGAAAACCTTGTTGGAGTTAAAGACGGGAGATTGGGTTCGCATCGGAAAAAACAAACGTACTTTTGACAAAGGTTATTTACCCAACTGGACCACCGAATTGTTTCGTGTCACTACCCCCGTCCGTGGTCGTGATCCTCCCGTCTATAAATTGGAAGACATGCACGGTGAAGTACTCAAAGGAACATTTTACTTGCCTGAGTTACAACGAGTGACTAAAAAAGAAGACGCCTTGTACGACATCGAATACATTCTCGAACAAAGAACACGTAAAGTAGGCAAACGTCGAGTAGAAGAAGTTAAAGTACGTTGGAAAGGATATCCTCCTAGTTTTGATTCTTGGATTGCTGTTTCTCAAGTCGTCGACTATAAAAAGAAAAAGAAGTAACTCAACAACATGCCATTCAACACAGCAACCACGACTTCAACGACTCCTTCGCAGAGTTCTTCTCTTCAAGAATTACAAAAACAACCGCTTTGGGTGTGGTGCGGAGAACGTGTGCCTAAAAATCAAATCGTCTTTTTCTGTCAAATTTTTGTAGTGTATTGTGTCATCGGAGCGGCCATTGCTAATTTGAGTTTGCAACAAGGAGACAAACAATTGTGGACCATTTTACTTAGCGGTTGCATCGGTTATCTTTTACCTAGTCCCTCTTTGAAATTTACGACAACGACGGACAACAGTCACCACCACGGGAGTACGACCAACGCCAGTCCACCTTCTTTTTCCAGTCAGCATAATACCAATTCTCTTTTAGAACCCTTTGAACATCATTCTTCTGTTCACCTGAGTGACTCCTCGGAGACCAGAACCACCTTAGAACTATGAATGACCAATTTTATTTAACTTTACCTAGTGACAGTTCCATGGATGTGTTTCCCAACAACACTTTATGTTGTTTCACGACCAAATTACCTCAATCCATTCAATTGGATCACGATGCTCATTGGGAAGTCAGTTTGGTAGAAATCATTCATCCTACGCAAATCATGAACATCAACAAAGGTCAGAACACTATCATTGTGGAAATCTTGAACAAAAAAGTACAAGATGACTTGGAAAAAAATGATCCTAAAATCTGGGAAGGAGACAAAAATAATCCTGACATGAAGGGATCATTAAAAAGGTCTCAGATGAAAAAAAAAAGATCTTTGGTCAGTATACCCTGAGAATTCCTACGGGGTATTATTTTAGTTCTGGACATTTGGTGGACACTGTTGAGTCCATCATTGACAATCAATTTAGCAAAGCCTTGAACAATAACCGAAAAATTGTACGTGTCAGTTTCAATAATGTGGCACGCCGTTTCAACCTTCAATTTTATATGATAGACCCAGAGAGTGGTGATGTCATCAGCGACAAAACTGCTAAAGAAAAAGGTGTACCCGAACAGGAGAGAAGATTCATGACCATTGAATTTTCTCGTGGGTTGTATGCTATTTTGGGTGGAAATAAAGAGTATACCAATCGAAAAGTTTCAACCAACATAGAATTTGCAGATGCTTTTCGCACCCCTATCGAAGTGAACATTGGACTGAATTTAATGTTTGTGTACTCCGATGTGGTAGAGTACAACGTGGTGGGACACACAGCTGCGCCCTTATTGAGAGTCATTCCTTTCAAAGTAAATACTGATGCTGGTGCGTACGAAGAAGGTGGAAACACGTTTCACGTTCACCGTGAATTTGTACACCCTCATTATCTTCCAGTCAGTAAATCGTATTTTGACAGTGTCAACATTAGTATAAAAGGAGATTTGGGACAAGATGTACCATTCATTGACAAAGGAAAAGTCACGGTGAAACTACATTTTCGAAAAAAGGTTCTCTAACGTCTTGTAACATCCCCCCCCCCAAAAAAAAAAAAATGTATCCAGTGTACCGAGGAGTGGCTCGACAACGAGGACATGGTTTAGGAGATATGTTAAGATCGGCTTTTCGGACGGTAGCTCCTATTTTGAAACCGATGGTGAGTCGAGGATTTCATGCCTTAAAAGATGCCGCTTTGACACAAGGAAAAGAATTTTTGCAAAAATGTCCTCATTGACAAACAAAATCCTAAAGAAGCCTTCATGAGAGCAGGCAAAAATGTGTTGATGAACACTGGTAAAGATCTTTTGGGTCTCCGAGAAAATCCTATAAATACGCTTCACACTTCAGGCTCTGGCATTACTTCACAGCAAGGACAAGGCAGAAAGAGACGACGACAACATCGAAATCCTTTCAAAGTTCATAAAAGAACACACGGCAGTTCCAAAAAGGATAAGAAAAGAAGAAGAACCATCAGAGAATTAGACGTGTTTGATTATTAAACCATTGAAAATGATGCACCGAGATTCTTGCGAATGTACCAAGTCAGAACTGGATATGTTTACCATGCCTCCCACCATGATGACGATGCAAGAATCCCAATGGGTAGAATTTCATCCTGTATCGTCTTTGTCGGATTCAGCTCCTATCGAATTTGAAATCAAAGGCAGTTTAGAATTGATGGATCGTTTGCATTTGGACATGTGGTTGCAAGACAAGTATTTGTTGAACGGAGTAGATGTACGCCTGAGACTAAATCGAAGCAGTACCGCTTTCCATTTGATAGCTTTTGCTAACGAGTGGAAAACTGTCATCCAAGAAGCCAAACTTTATGTGCGACGTGTAGAAGTCTTACCAAAAGTGGCCAACGACATCAGTCAAACCTTGAGCAGAACCACTGCTAAGTATCCTCTTAGACGTGTGGAAGTGAAAACCTTTACTGTGGCCGCTGGACTTCGATCCATAGTCGAAGATCACATCTTCTAAGGGCAGCTCCCCAAACGCTTGATCATTGGTATGGTTTCTAATGCAGCCTTCAACGGAGCCATCACTCAGAATCCGTTCCAGTTTCAGCACTTTAACGTCTCCAAGATAGAAGTCAGTCGAGATGGCAAGACCTTGTGTACCAGACCTTTTGAACCTGACTTTAGCGCCAACGTAAAAAATTACTTACGATCTTACTTGACCCTGTATGAAGCCACAGGACAGTTAGGCACCGACAGTAGCCACGGCATATCGTACGACGATTTTGCAGGAGGGTATGCTTTGTGGGGATTTGATTTCACTCCGGACCAAGGCAGCGATGAAGGACATTTCCACCCTATAAAATCAGGCCCCCTTCGAGAGGAACTTCAGTTTACAAATCCTCTAGCCGACACAGTGAATGTCGTCTTGTTTGCAGAATTTGATAATACTCTAGAGATCAACAGTTTGAGAGAAGTAATTCTAGACTATTAGAAGAAAAGAAAAAAAAGATGCAGCACGAAGAAGAACTTATGGAGATAGATGAGGGATTTTGTGAAGTGATTCAACAGTCACAAACTACCACAAAGGATGATGATGATGATGATGATGACGAAGTCATTCGTTCAGAACCTAAAAAAGAAGAAAACAATTCAGTTCCTGTGTTTACTGGATTTATGGCTTGTCGATGGCCAGAACAAGAAAAACAGTTAGTGTCCTGTTATGCTCAGGAATTGACTGAAAGAATTAACAGCCTGATTAAAGAACAATGTTATGGATGTCAAAACGATCATCCCAGTCAGATACAACACGACAAATGTATGATGATGACAGGTGAAGAAAAATTGGATGAATATTTGGAAACGGCCTGGTCCCAAATCTCAGATGAACACATGTTGAAACAGTGGTATAAAGTCTTGCAGAATTCTTCTTTTCCTCCACTTACTCCTCTGGAGATCAGACGTATCGAAGGACTCATTCAACAGAGTGCAGAGCCTATCCGACAGATCAATTCAAGCATAAAGTCAGGTGTGAATTGGTGACCTATTATTTCCATTGAAGACAAAAAAGAAGAAGAAAATGGATACCAGGGAACTTTATTACCTATTGACTCGTAGTTCCTACACTTCTTCTTGGAATCCTGTGGTGTGCACTAAAGATGAACTACCTCATCGTAAACCGAAAGACGTTCATGCCTATGTCATCAATACCGACGACAGTCATCTACCAGGAACCCATTGGGTTGCCGTGTACTTTCCCAACGCTCACTGTGTGGAATATTTTGATTCTTATGGATTACCTCCTTTGGAAAACGACATCATCGACTTTATGAGAAGAAATGCTGTCTCGACTCGATTCAATAATGTTCGATTACAAGGATCGGATTCCATGGTGTGTGGACAATATTGTGTACATTTTCTTCATCAACGCAGTCTTGGATATTCCTTATAACATTTACTGACTTGGTTTAATAGTGACTATGCTAGAAATGATGCTAAAGTACAACGATGGTTTTGTGAACATTTTGGTTATCTCTTGTCTTTAGCTCACAAACGTAGTGTGCATCAGAATGATGTCGATGTAGAAAGGTGGAGGTTTAGTTTACCACCCCAACGTTGTCAACCTTGTAAATATGTTTAAAATTTCTTGTTGAATTGTTAGTTTTTTTTATGTTAGAATGGTTATTGTTGAATAAAAAATGGTTATTGTTAAAAAAAAAAATATGGTGTTGTGTGGTTTTTTTTATTGAATTTGAAAAAAAAAAATATTTATGTTCTCTCTCTCTTTCTATCGATCTAAAAAAAAGTTACCCCTCTCCTCTATCTGTTATCTCACTGTCGATCTGAAACCCTACCATGTTTTCCATCGCGTCCACGCGTTAAGCATATAAAGCGGTGCGTTGGCCAGTGTAGTCATTCTCGTTGACTCGTCAAGATCTCAACAGTTCCAAAAAGAAGATGGCAGCAACCAAGATTACAAAGCTGAATGAAGCTATGGTAAACATTCAGAGGGTGAGGAATCATTTGATGGAAACCCACCCGGAGAGAAAGACGATGACGTTCATTCAAATGGCGCATGATCTAGTAGAAGAGGTCCTGAGAGAAGAAATACTTAGGGAAAGAACAGAATGGGAGGTAGCACAACGACTACAGCAGCAACAACAACAGCAAAGACAACAACAGCAACAGCAACAACAACTTATGCAGTCCAACAAACTACCTGACGGAGAAGTAAGTTGCAAGATTGACTGTGAAGAATTTGCCTTCTCTTTCACCCGAAAGAGACCTGCCTGTCTTAAAGCTGTGAGACCCATTGCTAAACGTGGCCGCCCTGCTGGAGCTGCTACCACTGCTGCTACTTCACCCATAAGAAGTTAAAAAACAACATAACTTCTTAAACCCAACGGTCCTTTTAAGGGCCACCCCAATCTCTAGAAAAGATCACTACTCTAAAAATTGCCATATATATATTTTGTGTTTTATATGTTTGTATGTTTGTTTTTTTGTTAGTTTGTGATAGCCAACTCAAAAAAAAAAACCCTTTTCCCCTTGTATGTTTGTGGCGTGTGTTGAATATAAAAAAGTTTTAAAAAAACTAAAAAATGGTTGTGTGGTGTGTGAAAGTTTAATATAAAAAAATTAAAAAAATGGATTGTATGTTTGTGGTGTGTGTTTTGGTTTATAAAAAAAATATGGATTGTATGGTGTGTGTTTAATTTTTATCAAAAGTAGTTTCTTTTAGGTCCGCGCTTTTAGAGTAAGGGGTGATGGAGTGCAAAATCCGCGAAGCCTAGAATGACGTCAAAAGAATGATGTCAGACGCGGGGTAGTGGGGTGATGTTTTTTTTGGTTTTTTAGGTGTAAGGAATGTTTTCCTTCACGTCCGCGCTTCTAGTATATTAAAACAACACCTTCACAACTTAAGCTACCCATTTTTATTCAAGAGAATGAATAACACAGAAATACTGAGACAGGCCCGAGTTCATCTAGAGGTGGCGTGGCACATCCTCCAAGATCTAGAGAAGAAAGAGAAGGAGGAGAGGGAGAGGGAGAAGAAGATCCCCATCAAAACTCACCGGATGATGGAGGAGCAGGACGCCAATAAAGGAAATTGGGATCCGGAAGCAAACCATCCTCCATTTGTTTTGAAAAAGACCAACAAATGCATGAGTTTCAAAAGATGGAGGGGGAGCTGTCCTGCATGCAGGGCAAAGCCTGGGAGGTGCCCACACCTCCTCTAGATGAACTCTTTAACAAAAAAAATCCAACGGTCCTTATCAGGACCACCCATTTTACAAGAAAAGATTAATTATTTTTTCCATGATTGCCTTTTGTTACCCCCAAGAGACAACGCTATGATAAATTCCCGTAGAGTACCCATAGAGGCCCCCCCAGTACCTATAAATCGTTTTACTTTTTGTACCTATACTGCCCAAAAGTACCTATAGAGGCCCAACAACGTTAAATTCCCATAGAGTACCCCAAGAGGCCCACCAGTACCCCAGTACCCCCAGCTAACTACTGATGTGTATTTCAAGATACTTTGTCGAGATAATGTGAGTGGGGGAGACAGCGGGGGTGGGGATAAGAATGATAACTTAACAATAAATACTGCTGCACGCAAGGGGTCTCACCACCGAGCTAATCAAACAACTTCTGCTTGAGACTGGCTTTGAGGCCCATTGTTTCCCCCATTTCCAAGGACCTCAAGACAACAGTTGTTGTCAACTGAAGGTTTCTTAAACGCGTGAATACTACAGCTAATTTTCCTCTAATCACCTAATGACCACATATCACGAAACTCTAATTTTACACATGCATGGTTTATCTTGTTTCAGATTTGTATGACTCATCAGTAAGTCTTTCCATGCCGAATATTAATACTTCACTCCATCCAATACAAAGCACAATACAAGCATTCAATACAAAGAATTAGTCCTATCTCAAATTACTAAACACGTATATCTAAAAATATCCAAATTAATAAACACGTATATCTAAAAATATCCAAATAATTTTTTATATTTAGATATTAGGGACTTGCATTTTACGAAACTAATTCATGCTATCATAAAGTCTCGTGAATACTGTACATTATGACGTCTGCTACTGGAAACAGGCTAATTACTCGGGTTGAGAAATATATTCCCAACACCGACTCTCTATAATCAACAAATAATCACTAAAATCTAACAAAGCTATAACGGAGACATAAATATAGGATACCACATACCCAAGATTTATTGCAATACGTATTTCACGGTACTTTCTTTGGGGGGGGGGGGGGTCCAAATTATGATAACCATACGATAGATGCGTATTTCGAAATATTTTGTGCAGATAATCGGGGAGATTTGGTGGGGACAAGTACGTTAACTATACAGTAGATGAGTATTTCGAAGTACTATGTGGATAAAATGGGGGCGGGGGGGTATGGCTAGTATGTTAAATACACACCATAAGATAATATACTTTCATTTGCATAAGAAGTTCAGGTACATTCAAAGGAATTAGTGAAAATCATCGGTTGAAAAGTCCAGGGCTTTTCTATTGAAAAAAAAGATACAAGTAACAAAACACAGCTAAGTAAAAAATTAACTTCAAAAGATGAGATATGTAGAAAATAGATACAAACTTGTTAATATATCATATTTTCTTTTCTACCCATGTCTAGTATTGATATGCCAAAAGCGAGTTTAATATTAAAGCAATTAGGTTTACTTTATATGATTATCAATCTATTGAGAGGGGGGGTGGGGTGGGGGGGTCAATAATACATCTGAATACATCTGTTTGAGTAATGTGCATCACTACATGCGTGAGATTATCCCCACTCTCTTCACACGCACACTCACCGGTAGAGGCACATCAATCAAAACAAACAAAAATCAAGTTGATTCAAAGTTGATCTTTACTGTAACACCGAGTCTAGTTTATACTGCTTTCGCAGGCGGGACTACCAGTATACCACTGTTGTGTCCTCAACCTTTTAAAGCAGACTGGGGCCTGATTTTCCGACATTCTTGCCAAATCCACATTTCTTTATTTCAAATGTATCAATGTATATGCAACCACATATTTTTTTATTCTGGGGTTAGGTGGGTGGGACTTAGCATAACCAGTGACTTGAATAATATAAATGTATTACTAAATGTTTATAATAGCATTTTACAGGAAGATTTTATTAATTTTTCACATTCTCAGCCCACCAATTCATGGATGTTTATTGCCGGCATTATATGGCATCCTTGTGAATGCTGACGACGCCACTATAGCCGATGTTTCCAAACACATACGAGTCAATGTCAACTAGAATAAGGCACAAGGTAAAACGTATTATATTATATATTCAACTTGTCAACACATAAAATGCCATTCAAATTTTTAACTTTTTGTTTCGTTAAAAGTTATAATTTACATTTAGCAAGCTCAGTACGTGTAATTATTGCACGTCTGTCGTATGTCGGCCTACACTGACTGATTAATTATTAAGTTCCCGGATAATCCAAAATAGCGATGTATATGCTTATAGTGTTTAACCATAATAATTTGCTCAGTACGTTTATATTAAGGATGAGGCACGGATATACATAGTGGTAAATTCCTGTCCGTAATAGTGGACACATCCTGGTTTAAGTAGAACTTGTTTGTGTTATTTCCTGTGTGCAGCAGTTTTGAAATCCGGCAATATGATTGTGCAAATTATCTGGTAGACTGACAACGGCATGGTTTATAGCACGTATACTCGTTTCTACAATATTTCCGTTCTAAATAGATACTTGTACCATCTTCCGGTCATTTAAAATGGTAGTTTGTTAAATAGAAGAGTTTGATCTAAACTAATAGCAAATTGTTTCAACAATGTTCCCATTTCTAGAAATAAATAAGAAAATAATTAATATATAGAAAATATATCAAAGATCTACTTTCCCTTTACCCACTATCTAAATATAAGTCTACTACATCTGATACCAAAAGCCGAATCACGTCCCGCTTGGCTGAAAAAAAGTCATTGATTTGAAGAATAGTTTACAATGATGCAAGTATAGTCACATGATTGACCTTCTTTACATCTCGGTCATTCCAAAAAGTATGGTAGACAATAAGAGTCGTTGTACTGAAACCTTGACGTCGTCCCGGAATGTTGCAGTTGTGTATGACTCTATCTATTGACATAGTTGAGGATATGCCAAAATATATAAATGAAGTTATACCAGTAATTCATATTAATTATTTCATTACGAGAAAATCTGTAATCAATACGTAATAGGCAATTAATTCTTACACTTAATAAAGAGGTAACAAAAGGAGTGAAAATGGAAGAGCGATGGTTCCAGAAAACATCACAGCTGCCTTTAAAAAGAACATAATCTATTCCTTTGAGTGCATGGCCATAAAAGATGGGCACGTAACATCGTCAACAACATACCAAAATAAAAAGGACGAAATTTTGCAAAGAAAAGTGTTTTTTTTGTTTGTTCATTGATTAAAAAAAACAAAAACACAAAATCATCTATAGAACTACGGGTGACTTTTGACAAACACTGTAGCAGTGTGTACGAGAGCAGAAGTCTGAAAGAGTCGAAAGTCGCCGATCCCGAGGAGTTTATTTCTTGCAAACAGCTGATGATTGTAAATTATGGAAAATGTGACGGACTCACTTATGCTTATAATTCGAGTATTGAGCAGAGAACTTTTTTCAGGTGTCCGTATTACCTCTTCAGAGAATAACTGGATATATAATTGTACAGACTCATACCGATTGTAAATATTTATTATTTTTAAATTGATAATTTTAAGTCTTCTGCTACGCACGACTATCTGGTGAGTTATTACTGGCATTGTATTCATTTAATTCCCTGTTTGGGCCCCCGAACAGCGATTACACTATTTGCCGCGAGAGTACGAGAATCTGGTTTTATATGGTGAGAGACACAGTAGGTTCCATTGGACGTTTTTTATTGCACAATCGGCATAAATTACAATATTTCCTGAATACAGAATTGGAGATAAATGATAAATAAACAAGTACGGAAACTTTCATTAGCAGGTACATTATTGTCTTTTATTTGCGATTCGTTTCTTGTTTAGTACCGCGAGAATACTGCACGCCATCCTAATCTACACGATGTGTAGTTTGTATAAATGAAAGGGTGGTTCAATGACAGTGGAGGACGCTAAAACAACAAGAACAAGAACTGGCTGTTGAGAAAAGTTCTTTTCGCCGCAGTGATATCAGAGGTCAAATGCGATCAATAAAAATAAAGACGACTATGTGGACATACAGTTTGCGGTTTGCCTCGGCGCGATAAAAACCGTTAATTGTTAGTGTGCCGTAAAACACAAACAACAACAATAACAACAACAACAACAACATCAACAAACCAAAATGTCATTTGGACAATAATATTTCGTCTGCACCGCAGTGCTTTACGCTCGAGCATTTTGGTATTCTTTTGTCACTTTCGTTGCTACTTTTGCTTTTCAACCATATTGTATGTATTTGTCTTTGACAGCTGCTCGACAGAAGTAAGAAGTAATCACCCTAAAAGTCTATACACAATTTTATGACCTGCCGTTTTTATTTTATTTGCTCTTTTCGTAGAAGAGGAGACTTAATGAAATTGAGCAAACAATTTTCGATACCGTTCACCAGATTGAACCATGATTCTCGGAATATCAACCTATCACATGATTATTGTGCTATGACGATTCATACAATGCTGTAATGTTTTTATACATATCTTACCCGTGTAATAAGATACAATTACGTCATATTGATGTCATGACGTCGTACAAGGCATGATGTCTAAGGCATCCAAATGTTGATGAAAGTATTGTCACTATATTATTTTTCGGTTTAGTTGAGAAAATAAAATCAGTATTTTTCTTTATGTGATAAATACAATCTTACCTTTGTGCTATATCAAACAAAATGTAACTCGTCAAATAAGTTCAACTTTTTGCTCGTCAAGGCTCACAATAGATATATATTATTCAACTAGCTTGAAGAATTTGTTTGAAATGAGTACTTGCATAAAATTTAATATTTAACTGATTTTGTATTATTCTGCCCAGTAGCAGTTAAAGTCATTGATATTTGCCAACAAACATGTCTCCATTATTTTGTACGAGTAATATAAAACATCAAAATTTGCATGCATTTTTATCATCACAACTATAAGTTCACTATATCCTAAAGAGACATAAATTAATTTTCATGAAATTCATTGCAATATGCCAATTAACTTTTGAAGGGACTCATGAAAATGATCATGCATCCATTCCCCCAAATACACACACACGCACAGTCTTTATCAGAACAAGGCGTCATTAAGGTAGAATGGTCTCCACATAAAGAATGGCAACACACGACATACAAACAATATATCATTAAATGCTGACAATTTGGCCTTTGGAAAGTATAAATGTTCACGTCAGCAAAGTAACATTAAAATCAAACATTAAGCGAAATTTTCCAAAATGTAACGACTGGGCACGCCATCAGAACTTTAAAGATGCTTTAGAGTTTTCCGCGCTAAAGCCAACACACAAGGACTTAGAAAAAGTTATATTGGAGAGAGAATTACCCCGTAAGAAGTCGCGCCCGAATGTCCTAAATGGGTATTTAAGGAGTATGTGGACAGTAATAAATTAAGCAGGGATAAGCCTGATTGGCCGGAATTTATAAAACTTGTTGAAAGACTTAGAAAACATGGTAAAGAAGAGGTCGTGCAAAACTGGCACGCTTATCGTGAAAATTACCGACTACGCTGGGGAATACCACCCGAGGCTCTGTTTCCCGAGGTAGAACAATATTTCTCCCCAGAGGAGGAACTACCCAAACATGGAAAAGGTCTTGGTTGTCGGGCAAGTAAACGTGGAACAACCAAAGGTTCTATGGCAGCCAAAGAATTTAAATGCGTGTCTGTGGACCAACAACTAGTAAATGAGCTAGTGGATCGGTTATAAGATTAGTGGGGTCAGTTCGCGCGGGCAATAACGCGCCAGAAGTTATCAACGAGGCCTCATCGATTTGTCAGCGGTTACTCACGAATGACATCATGGACTCGGGACGTTTTACTTGCTAATGCATGAACTTGTTGAAGACATCGATGATTTATACGACGAACACACGGATGATGAGTTCTGAAGCACTTTTCTTTGAAACACTTGTTTAACACTAAATCAATGTTGCATTTCAGCGTGTTGTTGTCAATACAACCCCAAGCGTTACCTCGATGATTACAAACTCGTCAACAATACCAGAATTATATGTAACTTTTTCTACACCAATTGCCGCACTCAATTGCCGCACTCAATATCGCATTAGCGTTGTTGCGAGTTGATTACATTTGGCCCAATATCCGATCACGTCCGTTTGGGGGTATTCCCGAGAATAACTCCTTTGTGTTTTCTATGGATGATGTCGCAACCTGTTTGATATCGCTCGGTCGTCAATAAGATCAATTTTAGGTGGGCCTGAAAACATTCCATATCGCGCCTGACATTGTCAATTTTACCTCAACGATTTAAATTAATTTAACCTGTGATGCCATCAGTGGCAGTTATTAAAGCGTAGCTCGCTCAAGCGTAGCCGCTCAGGGTTATATACTCTTTGGTCTTTCCCCAACTGTGGAACCCAGTGATTTGATGTCAATTATTCCCGCGTCACTGGTGTATCTTCTATGTTATAATCCTCAGTTGACACATATCCGTTTTACCCTTGTAAACCAGGACGGGCACATGTTGGACCTGCGCGGGGGGACCTTGACGATACAACTGTACATTCGAGGTCTTCCTGACATTTAATATAATGACAATTGTACGTGGACATGTGATGCCAGTGCGTATTGTTAATGCAAGAAACCCGTTTAGACGGTATATTATGAAAAGGGACTTGGTGATGTTGTCCAAGGATTGTTCATAGATGCACCAAAGTGCTAGTGGCGTTGTCTTCACGCGCTGCATCAATTGCTAAACAAGCTGCAATGCGAGTCGTTAATAGCATAAAAAACTTTGCTGCGAATCGGTTGAAAAATCTGGGATTGCGAGCAGTTCAATCGATTCGAGATCGACTACAACGATTAGTAACTCGAGCACCACGAAAAGTGGTTACACTTCCACAGACAGAAACAATGCCAGTCGCGGTCAGTAAAATAATCAATGAAGCCGGTCCAGAACGTCCAACTGATGCAGCGATTGCAAATGCGGCAATAGGAAGCGGATTACGATTGTAGACGGGACGCGGGCAGAAAACCGTCTCACAAAAAGGTATTAAACGAACCAATTAATGTATAAGTGTAAACAATGGCAACATTTAGAGAAGTGTCGTTTTTGAGTTCTGGAGGCACATCACCGTCATCATTTCACACGCTTACCACAGACACGTATGAAGGCAACGTTCAACAATTATCATGGCAAATAACTACCCAACAAGGTATCAGTGCAACCAAGACATGTATTTATAGCGTTGCAAAATGTGGCTCAGGCGCGCGGTGGACAGACTGTTAGTGAAATGATATTTGACCCGGTAGGAGTGTCTGAAGTTTCTTTGCTGTTAAATGGTTATCAAAAACCCGCGAAAGAAAGTTTGCTTCACTTCACAAACAATTATACTGCACGTGCCTATCAGAAGCTGTGGTCGTTCATGGACCGTGATCAAAACATTGACATAGGTCTACATATTTCCCAGCACGACTTTGCTACATTGTACCCGATTTATTATTTTTCGTTGGAACACTTGGGCCTGTACAGACAGTCTGTGGTAGATTTACACTTTCATGCACGTGCAACTTAGGTTCCCGTGGAAGATGCCACCGCTGTTCCCCCTGTCCCTGATGGTTACATATGCACTGTTGTAATTTTTTTTGATAACTTGCTGTTGTTGGAGGACGCAGGTGGTCGAATGAGGGCTATCGGCGCGCCTGTGGAAAACCTGTGATTGTAGTGGCTGTAATTGAACATCATAATTTAAAACAATGTCCTGCCACGAAGTTAAGGTTGGCCTTAGGGAAAACCAGCTTGAGAAAATCAAAAGCGCGATACGAAACGATTGCGGGGTCATATTGAGGCTTTTTAAGGCACGGAAAACTGGAATTGTCCTTGTGTGGTTGACCGAAACACAACTTAATCAGCTTAATGCGGCCAAACGAAAGAACACATCGGTGACATTAGCGTTATCGAAGACAGAAGTGACACAATTGCAAAAGACCGGTGGAATATTTCCATTCCTTGCCGCGATTCCAGCGTTGTTAGCGGCTGCGGCTCCCGCGGTTGTAAAAGCGGCTGCGTTAGGGTATGTCGGAACTGCATCCGGGGTGGCGTTGAGAAAGCGGTCGGTGCGGACCTTTCAGGTCGTAGACACGCAGGGTCTATAAGACAAGGAAAAGGTCTTCGATTACCCGGGACAACTCGCAAAATACCCTCCGGCAGAAGTCTTCGACTACCCGGCAGAACTCACAGAAGGCCTCGTCGTTGACTAATTTTGATTTACTCACGTTGGTAAAATCAATCAAGCATTTCCGATGTGTCTTTATGAGAATTGAACTTGCATCTATGATTCCACGCACAGGGGAAACCGGCATGGTTAACCTGGATCGTACAACAGGACCCGGTACTCATTGGATCGCATATACGATAACACCTGAACATCCTTTGTATTTTGACTCGTAAGGGCTTGCACCATCACCCGAAGTTATTGAATATTTAACCCGAGGTCACGGACCTGTACGACAAAGTCGTCTACCTCTGTTTTATTCAACGCTGCCGTTGCAAACTAGCCTGGACGGACCAATATGCGGTCATCTTGTAGCTGAAGCGTTGCATTCATTCAGGGGAAGCAAAGCTTCATCAAGCCCGACCCCGCAAACGCTTATTGATTTTACATTAAACTACTCTTGATAGTATACAAAATGACTATTAACATTTATGGACGCTCAACCGCCCGACGACTCAGCGCCGATGTGGATTTGAGCAGGTTTGCCACCAAAGCGGATTTGACTGAGTTTACCAGTGGGGTTGTTGCTGACGTTGACCCCGGCGAGCTTGTGTTTTTCCAAGATCAAACTGGAAAACTCAAAACCTCTAACGTAGACATTCATACTATTATTTTAAAAGCGTATTTGCCTGAGTTTATCAGCCGGGGTGACATCAACCAGGGCGAGCTTGTGATTTTCCAAGATGAAACTGGAAAACTAAAAACGTCTAACTTAGACATCAACGATGTTGTGCTGAGGCTGCGAGGCGCTGTCGCGCAAAACCTGGCCGTTATCAGTGAAAACGAGGCAATCAGAGACACTGGTACATCGATTGCGTTTATCAAAAACAATGTTGATAATGCTGCTGCTACAACAAAACAATACGTGGATGAAGATATCGCAGACGTGCCTTTGCCGCCACGCGTAGTAACGTCATTGGGTAGATTCAGTGGAATCTTAACCAAAGAAGGATCTGAAAAATATGATGCTATGGCAAATGGTAAGCTTCTTTTTTCTTACTGTTAGAGATGGTTTTGATCCACCTAATCGTAATATCTTAAGGTGCGTGAGTCTGGATTGTATTGGTTTATTATAAAGGGATATAGGGGTGTATAGGGTGTAATGACGATAGTTGTAAATAATTATCTGCATCGTCCATTAACGGCACGTCTTACATAAGGTAATGTTATAGAAAGTTTCATATATATGGTATCAATATCATTAGTAGCCAGAGATGAAATTCAGTTCCAAGGACTCAACATCTATCCGGAAGGGCAATTGCACCGTCTTTGGTGTTTGTGTTTAAGATTAGATTGATGATTACATATAAGTGATGGATTCTGACCACGGTGATGAGGTTGCGGAATCTACAGACGGATTCGACTTATCAGTCATGCCAACATCGATAGTGATTTTGTTCCACTTGTCGACGAATATCTGTTTCAAAATGGTTTTATCAGACCCTCGTATACGCTCAAATGTAATCTACGCGAGGGTAAGATAGAAATCGATAGTTGGGATCACCTGTCTGATGTATCAATACCAACTCGAAGTCAGCTTGGAATCATTGCATTGGCACGTGAAAATACCCGATTGTTGGCTGCATAGTAAGGTGTAAAAACATTCAAACACCCAGGGATTCTTTCTACAACGATGAAGTGGGATTCAGCGCTGATTCCACCCCGGTTACGTTCTCCAAAGAATACGCTAAACTGACTTTGACTCAGCCGAGGTGAGAAATATCTCGACTGTTATTCAACAAGGACTGTTATTCAACAAGGACTGTTATTCAACAAGGACTGTTATTCAACAAATATCTCGACTGTTATTCAACAAGGACTGTTATTCAACAAATATCTCGACTGTTATTCAACAAGGACTGTTATTCAACAAATATCTCGACTGTTATTCAACAAGGACTGTTATTCAACAAGGACTGTTATTCAACAAGGACTGTTATTCAACAAGGATGCACTTGTCCGTGTAACAATTCTTGGGCAAAGACGAGCACAATCGTTCCAGACACCAACCAAGGACGTAATAAATATGGTTCTATATGAATGTGGTGCCGAACCCCTAGAACGCACACTTTTCGGAGATTAAAGTATTCCGCAGGAGGATATTTTCTATAATTGTATGGCGGTTGTGCCAGTAGAAGGGCGTGTGCGTGTTGCACTTGAACAAGGCATGGTTGCCGAGCAATGGTACTACGCAATTGTATTATTAATAGTAAAATTATTATGGACCCTAACTGTTACCGGCGTGAAAAAAATAATCGAAGCGGAAATGCAACTGCGAGATGAAGTTGTCAAAAGAACCGCGATGCTCACGAAATACAAACGCGTGTGTGTGGTCGTTTGTGCAATTTGTGGAAACGCCGCTGCAGCAACTGTTGGTCTGGGTGTTGCTCCAATCACAGCCACAACAGCTATTATAGGTGCACCAATCGGGATTGTTCTTGGAGCCATATCGATAGCAATCGGTGCCGCAGGCGGTGCTGTTGAACTAATTTTGATAAGACTGCATTCGCTAATACGTGTTTATTTAGAACTTCTCGCGGCGACACAAAGCAGTCCTAATACGATTGCGAAGCTGTGTTCGATAGCCATCGAATATAAAACCACTACGATGGCGGAGTTCGAAACTATGTTGGCGGAAATGGAAAACCACAGGTAACTCCGAGCACAGATACGGAACTGCCCTAGCGACCATAAGCAGGTATTGGTAAGTAACCCTCAATACACATCACTGCGCTAGCCGGGAAATTTTGCTACGTGAAATTCCCCTAGCACGACCATTGATGGTATATATCGCAGAGATTGCTGCACAAGCTGGGAAACTCCTAGATAGACTTAATAATATAAATTATAGCCATTACCTGCTGGAAGTTGTATTTTTGTAAACCTACATCGTATGCACTAATATGTAATGACTAAGATAATAATACAAAAGTAATGGGGTATAGAAGGGCTGACGTAGCCCCAGCTATCCGATCTTAAATGCCCAAAATACCTCTACTAAAATCATCGATTCATCACTGCTGTAGGATGGTTAGCTAAGTACAAGTACATAGCATTTGCATATTAAGTACCCCATAAGAACACTTTCTTCTCGCTAAAGCTGAACATGTATTGTGTGATAAAGGATTCAATACGGTGGTGACACTTCCTCCTCGCTAAAACTGAACATTTATTTTGTGACAGAGGATATAATATGGTGATGTGGTTCTTATTTTTTCTTACCTTCTTATTAATTGGATTGTCAGGTATGTAAATACTGTTAATACATTATGATACTTGTAAAGATTCATTCGGTTAATTGACAGTAAGGAGTAGCTACAAATTGTGTCTACAATAAAGTGGAAGTCAAGACAGATTTATGTTGTGATATGACAGCAATCTCATCCTGATCCACTTCATCTTTCCCCTCCTCATCAGCAGTAACAGCAATAGTAGTAGTAGTATTAGCAGTACTAGTAGTAACAGAAGTAGTAGTAGTAATATTAGTATTAACAGTAGTTATTGGTGTTAATATAGTAGTAGTAGTAGCAGTAGTAGTAGAAACTGCACTACTTTAATAGTTTCAGATAGGTTTATGTATTGGCACACGTATCTGCCCTTGCTTCGCCTCTCTGTCTTTCTGTATACTTACATATTTAATCATCCTCTTGATTTACGGGTAGATCATTCAACTTATATATATATATATATATATATATATATATATATATATATATATATATATATATATATATATATATATATATATCGTTTCATGGCCAAAGTTTTGATATTTTCATTATTATATTTTCATGCATTACTTACATAGTATTATGTATGTATTTGAGACGTCTACCATTGCATTACTTACAAAGTGTCATGTACGTATTTGAGACGTCTACCATTGCATTACTTACAAAGTGTCATGTATGTATTTGAGACATCTAATAATGCATTACTTACATAGTGTTATGTACGTATTTGAGACATCTAGTAATGCATTACTTACATAGTGTTATGTACGTATTTGAGACATCTGATAATGCATTACTTACATAGTGTTATGTACGTATTTGAGACATCTGATAATGCATTACTTACATAGTGTTATGTACGTATTTGAGACATCTGATAATGCATTACTTACATAGTGTTATGTACGTATTTGAGACATCTAATAATGCATTACTTACATAGTGTTACGTACGTATTTGAGACATCTAATAGTGCATTTCTTACATAGTGTCATGTACGTATTTGAGACATCTAATAATGCATTACTTACATAGTGTCATGTACGTATTTAAGACATCTAATAATGAATTACTTGCATAGTGTCATGTACTTGTTTGAGACATCTAATAATGCATTACTTGCATAGTGTCATGTACGTATTTGAGACATCTAATAATGCATTACTTGCATAGTGTCATGTACGTATTTGAGACATCTAATAATGCATTACTTACATAGTGTCATGTACGTGTTTGAGACATCTAAAAATGCATTACTTACATAGTGTCATGTATGTATTTGAGACGTCTACTATTGCATTAGTTACATAGTGTCATGTGCATATTTGAAACATCTAATCTTGCATTACTTACAAAGTGCTATATACGTGTTTGAGACATGTAATATTGCATTATTTGCATAGTGTTATGTACGTGTTTGAGACATCTAATGTTGCATTACTTAAATAGTGTTGTGTACGCATTTAAAACATATAATATTGCACCACTTACGTAGTTTTATGTACGTGTTTGAGAAATCTATTAACATTTTTGTCTTGTACACAGCTTTATTTTTTCTCCTCTGAAATCCGATCTCTATTAATACAGTCTTGCAGTTTATGCACGCTTTAAATGCATATCTTACATATTCCCGTTGACTAATTATCGTATTACTGATTCCAAATACCAATGATTATACAGCGCAACAAATCTGACAACATATAACACATATATTAAGAATGCAACCATATAACTTCTTGTCAAATTTAATATATTGGCATTCACACAGTTTTACTTAATTACTGTCCTTAACTGAGTAATGTTAGCAATGTGACACATTTCCCATGCAATCACACTGTTCTCATTATTGACCTAAACTGATTAATGCTAGCAATGTGACACATTTCCCATGCAATCACACTATCCTCATTAATGACTTAAACTGATTACACTAACAATGTGACAGATTTCCCATGCAATCACACTGTCCTCATTAATGACCTAACTGATTACATTAACAATGCGACACATTTCCCATGCAACCACACTGTCATCATTAATGACCTAAACTGATTAATGCTTTTGCAATGTGACACATTTTCCATGGAATCACACTCCTCTCATTATTGACCTAAACTGATTAATGCTAGCAATGTCACATTTCCCATGCAATGACACTGTCCTCATTATTGAACTAAACTTGTTACACTAACAATGTGACACATCTCCCATGCAATCACACTGTCCTTATTATTGACCTAAACTGACTAATGCTTACAATGTGACACATTTCCCATGCAATCACACTGTCATCATTAATGACCTAAACTGATTACACTAACAATGTGTCACATTTGCCATGCAATTTCACTGCCTTTTTGTATGACCTAAACTGATTACACTAACAATGTGGCACATTTCCCATGCAATCACTCTATCCTCATTAACGCTTACAATGTGACACATTTTGTATGAGATCGCACTGTCCTCATTATTGACCTTAACTGAGCATCGCTAACAATATGACACATTTGCTATGAGATCACACTAAACACAACACTGTATTAAATGTAGACCTGTACAATTATACACAACACTGTATTAAATGTAGACCTGTACAACTATACACAACACTGTATTAAATGTAGACCTGTACAATTATACACAACTCTGTATTAAATGTAGACCTGTACAATTATACACAACACTGTATTAAATGTAGACCTGTACAATTATACACAACACTGTATTAAATGTAGACATGTACAATTATACACAACACTGTATTAAATGTAGACATGTACAATTATACACAACACTGTATTAAATGTAGACATGTGTATCTGCAAACATTAGATCTTAAAAGTGTAGCTTATGATTTTAGCGGCAGCGAGATGAGTGGGAACATATTTTCTGTGTTTTAATTTGCTTAGATTTTGTCCTGTCACAATGTAAAATTTTCAAATTACGTTTAATTATATTCGATTATGATTCATATGTAAGATATCGTATTGTCTCCTACGTAGCACTTTCAAGATCTAACAGAGTAGGCGTCGTCGACGTCATCAACATTAGGATATTTTGACAGAGACACTGTGCTGCATGGAACTAATTGTTTATACTTTGTACAGCAGAATGTGTTGTACTACGCTTACTTTTATATTGGAAAATAAGTATCACCATAGTTGCATTCTTGTGTCATATCATTTGATAGTGTATTTATCTTTGATTTATACACGAGTGTTCACTTATATGACTTTAGATAGCTAAGTGTAAATTAGGGGATCTACATTATTAATTTACTTCATTAGTTGTATCACATAGTATCATGTATAATGAGTTTGATCCTGTGCCAAATGATCCTGAGAATATAGATAGAGAACAAAGCCGAATGTAGTCTAGTTTTGTGCAAGTACACTCTTGTCTTACAAAATACAACATATATAGATGCATACAGATAAATAGATAGATATATCGATAATAGTAAGCTACATATATATATATATATATATATATATATATATATATATATTGTTACTGAATCATACCTTTTTACCTTTAAAATAATGATTTAATTTACTAATTTATGATCTTTGTTTTTATTCTGAATAGCAGTTAGCATATATGTATAGATACGACTATTGCTCGATCAATAAGTGGTCACATGATCAATTGCGCGGGAAAATGAAGTCGACCTAGCTCTGTATTTTTGGAAATCAACATTGAAAGGTCACATTCCATTCTGAATCAATATTGTGTTTACTCTTTAAGATTTTAGTACACTAGACCTTTGGGTAAATGACGCGTAACCTAGTTCCTGATTGGTTCTTAGAGGGTTGTGTTATTTTGAAATACCATATTATTAAAGACGGAGAAAGGATATTCCCTTTTAATTCTGCGCACTTAGTAAAGATATATAGGGAACGATCTTGGGAATTATCATTCTTTACAATTGCTTGATCGAAGAGAGGTTATTGAAATTATTCAGTTCAGTGTGGAATTTATTTAATTAGTAATTCATCTGAATTACTATACAGCTCCTTGGAATTATCGGACATTATTCTAAAACTTGTGAGATTCCAGACTTGCAAGGATTATTTTGGATTACATCAGAACTTGTCAGATTCAGCACAGTACAGGCTTTTTCATTCGGAATACCACATCCGGATTACTCGGATTAACATCAGGAAGTGAACTTAAAAACATTTTAGGACTTTTTAGGATATTCTATACTGTAAGTTATTTTAATTCTTTCACTTTGATTGTTTGTTGAATTATTTTAATTCTTTTAATATTTTAGGAAATTAAAGTTTTGCACTTTAATTTTGAAAGCTTGTTTGTGTCTTTTATTCTGTTACATTACCACTAGAGTCGTAACAATATAGACCGACAGACAAACACCCATATATACATATATGTATATATGTAAGTATATATATATATATATATATATATATATATATATATATATATATATATATATATATATATATATATATATATATATATATATTTAGTTCAGTGGGTGTTTGAAACATTAACACCTTTAGTAGAACCAAATCGTAATACTTGATCATTCTTAACAAAATATCAAAAATTGTATCATGAAATTATTAGATCGCAAAAACCGACAAACTATCGCCAGCTTTCATTTTCCAGATAAATGGCAGTTTGAAGCAATGGAATGCATGAAAACAATATTTATTAGTGTGTCATTACTGTAGTTTTAAAACACATCTTCCACTGTAGAAGCCATGTGCATTTAAACAGTTAGAACTCTAATTTGATAAGGTTTTTATTCATCCATCCTCCGTTTTGTAGCTAGATTGTAACTTTGAAGTAACTTTGTAGACTAAGCAACCGAGGATCACTGATTCCTTAACATGTATTATGACTCCTTTGAATGTTTGTTTTCACGTCTACAATGGCTTCCTATAGAAACAAGTATTCTTTATTTTAAGTAATCGTGACATATAAGTTGCTAGACGATCTTTCTCCAGATTATATCTCCAACCTAACTGAACTAAGATCATCAGATACTGAGCGTAATCTCCGATCAACAACTAATAACGAACACCAGATTCCGAGGTCAAGGACCAGCCATTTAAAAAACTCTTTTACTGTATCATCACATACCTTTTGGAATTCCTTACCCCTGAGGATACGTAAATCAATTTCCGTGCTTTTTTTAAAAGTTCATTAAATAAATTTTTTCTTGACCAGATGGAATGATATATTAAAGCCTCCCGATACAGAATTGTATCATTGTATCCAGAGATAATCTGTACATGTTTAATTCTATCTATGTATATATGACATCTGACATACTAAAACGTGTGTACCTGTGTACGGTATATTGTGTATATATGTACCTGTTGACCACTGTAGTTACATACTATTAACCGATTTTAAATCTGTGTGAGTGCGTGTGCGAGCATACTTGAGTGTGTGTGACTTTTTAATAACATAACCTGTTAACAAATTGAGGACCACATGGCAAATGGGTCTTTCGTGACCAAATGTGGTATTCTCATTAAATAAAGATTATTATTATTATTATTATTATTATTATTATTATTATTATTATTATATCAACTTATGCTGCCTCAAATACGGTTGCTTCTGTTCAACAACGATGAGAAGTAAATGAATCTTTGATTCTCATATTTCATCTTGAATTTTGGTCCAGGTTCCACTCCCATCGTTTCTTTAAGTAGCCAACCACATGCTATTTACGGAGAATACCTCACACTGACTTGTCAGGTTGACCAGGACGTAGGACTAGGATATGTACAGTTTAGAAGAGATGGATCTAATATCTTACGGATTACAGATACCTGTACCTCCTTGAAAGACAGCTCACTGGACACATACACGTACAGCGTGACTTGTAATCTACCACAGAGGATATTCACTATGGTAAGACAGAGAGTAAATTACAGTGATCATAACACGACTTGGAGCTGTCAGATGTACTCAGCCAGTGGATCAAATGGAACTTGCGTTGGGGCATCAAACTCCTGCAGCTCAGCCCCAGTTAGAGTTTCAGTTGAGGGTAAGTATGCACTGGAACATATACAACAATCAATTCAAGGATTCTAGGGAAAATATAGAAGTAGCAAGTATGGTTCAATCAAAGCGTGTCTCAGAAGGACACAATACAAAACAGTCGTATAAATTTGTTGTAAGAAATCTAATTGAATAGATTCAGAATTGTCTCTCTTGTCGTTGCAAATTTTGCCATAATCAAGGACTATTTCAAATAAGGATTAAATTGGTTCTTTAGAAACGTACCAACAAGGAATCGAGTAAAGTATTGCATGAAACAGAGAGAGAGAGAGAGAGAGAGAGAGAGAGAGAGAGAGAGAGAGAGAGAGAGAGAGACAACGTTATAGAGTAAACTTTCACCCGGTATTGCATTGAGATGACACCCATCATCCCATTACGCAACAAATGACTTGCTTTATCTATTGATATAAAATAGCGGAACAAAATTGCTCTACTCCTAGGATAATACATTACTGTGCATTAAAACTAATTCATCCCTCTGGCAACAGTTGTAAATAGTCTGCTATTGCCTCAGACATAAATGTGAAGGCATCATAATTTAGTCTTTCAATGTCTACATGCTATTTACGCCTGAGACTATATTTGGAGACATCACGTGACCATATTACTCTTAGTCGAGCTCTATTTTTAGACTGAAAAATTCCTACATGTCTAAGGTTGGTCCTCTTTAAAAGCGATTTTCAGCCCTTGTACATTTAATAAGTCTTAATTTCAATATTTTTCGACATTCTGAATCAAAAAGAAAAGCAAAAAAACAATCACAAAGTAAAATTTATGAAAATTTATAGAGCAGTGGGTTTTAAGTGTCGCGGCAAATTTTAGCTACTAACATCGAAAAAGAAAATTTGCACATATCTGTTTTGAGTTAACACTATAAAGTGTCTGATGTATTTGCGCAGACACTATACTGTCCATGTCTATACTGTCAATGTCTGATTTAAGAAAGATGCCCATGGCGAAAATAAGATCAATCTATTTGAAGCAAATTATTGTTAGTTTCCTTCCAGAGCACGTGTTTGCTTTAAAACTGCTGTTTCTACACTTCTACCGATCCACTCGCCTTCCCCACTAAGCATGACTATGAAGAGGAAAGGGCACATCATATCATCGATGAAAATAGTTTATTGTCGTGTACACTCTTACATCTCCAATTATAACATGATTGTGGGAAAGACAGTTCAATATTGTCGGGCTCACAGTTCTATTTACATCACATGTATCTATGGATACACTATCTACTATTATGGTAAATCTTTCTTTACAACGTCGAGAGAGAGACAGTCCATCATGAAAATATTCCTTCACTTCAAGAAATAAAACAGTCCCAAAAGAACCATGTGTAAAAAAAAAAAAAAAAATTATGAAGAGGACGCTTTAACGTCCTCTAAATACGTAATCAAGATCAGTCAGACGCTTGAACAATCTTTAATGTTTCCCGATTACATCATTTCGTACTTGACTCAAGACGACTTTACACTATACTAGTCAAAGTGAACTCGAAAATACTTTAAAACATTTCATTGTCATTTTCTGAATCTCAAACTATTCATGTACCAGTCTATATACATCAAATAGCACCTTTACCGTCCTAATCTATCTATCTATCTAATCCGCACAACAAACTGCAGTTTATTATGTCTTTATCTATCTATCTATCTATCTATCTATCTATCTATCTATCTATCTATCTATCTATCTATCTATCTATCTATCTATCTATCTATCTATCTATCTATCAGTACAAATGATGCATTATTTCTCCAGCTTAAAGTAAGATATTGGTAAGAATTCGGTCACGTAAATATCCTCCCGTCTCTCAAGCATTCTACCCTGTCTCTCAAGCATTCTACTCCGGTCTCTCAAGTATTCTACCCCCGTCTCTCAAGTATTCAACTCTGTCTCTCAAATTATTATATCCCGTCTCGCAAGCATTCTACCCGGTCTTTCAAGCATTCTACCCCCTCTTTCAAGCATTCTACCACGACGCTCAAGCATTCTACCGCGTCCTTTAAACATTCTACCATTTCTATCAAGCATTCTACACTGTCTCTCAAGAATTATACCCCAACTCTGAAGCATTTTAACCCCTCCCTCAGGTATTATATCCCGTCTCTTTAGCATTCTACCCCGTCACTCAATCATTCTACTCAGTCTCTCAAGCAATTTACCCCGTCTCTCAAGCATTCTATCATATCTCTCAACTATTCTACCCCGTCTCTCAAGCATTCTACCCCGACAATCAAGCATTCTACAGCGTATTTAAAAAATGGTATCCTGTCTCTCACAAGTTATATTCTGTCTCTCAAGCATTCTATCCTGTCTCTCAAGCATTCTATCCTGTCTCTCAAGCATTCTAACCCGTCTCTCAAGCATTCTATCCTGTCTCTCAAGCATTCTACCCCGTCAATCAAGCATTTTACCCCGTCTCTCAAGCATTCTATCCCGTCTCTCAACCATTCACCCCGTCTCTCAAGCATTCTACCCCGACAATAAGCATTCTACCCCGTCTTTAAAAAAGTTGTATCCTGTCTCTCAAAAGTTATATCCTGTCTCTCAAGCATTCAACCCCGTCTCTCAAGCATTCTATCCTGACTCTCAAGCATTCTAACCCGTCTCTCAAGCATTCTACCCCGTCCCTCAGGCATTCTACCCCGTCTCTCAAACCATCTATCCTGTCTCTCAACCAATCACCCCGTCTCTCAAGATTTCTATACTGTTCCTCCTGCATTCTACCCTGTCTCTCAAACATTCTACCCCGTCTCTCAAGCATTTAACCCCGTCTCTCAAGCATTGCACATTGTCTCTCAAGCATTTTAAAACGTCTATCAAGTATTCCACCCCGTCTCTCAAGGATTCTACCCCGTCTCTCAAGCATTCAACCAAATTTCTCAAACGTTCTATACTGTCTCTCAAGCATTCTACGCCGTCTCTCAAGCATTCTACCCCGACTCTCAAGCATTGTTACCCCGTCTCTCAAGCATTTTTATCAGTCTCTCAAGCATTCTTTCCCGTCTTTCAAGCATTCTACCCCCGTCTCTAAACCATTCTACCCCGTCTTTCAAGCATTCTACCCCGTCTCTCAAGCATTCTACCCCGTCTCTCAAGCATTCAGTGCCGTCTAGGAAGTATTCTACCCCGTCTCTAAAGCATTCTACCCTGTCACTCAAGCTTTCTATCATGTCTCTCAAACATTCTACCCCGTTTCTGAAACATTTAATCCCGTCTCTCATGAATTCTATCCTGTCTCTCAAGCATTCTACCCGGTCCATCAAGCATTCTACCCCGTCTCTCAAGCATTGCACCTTGTCTCTCAAGCATTCCATCCTGTCTCTCGAGCATTTACCTCCGTCTCTCAAGCATTCTATCCCGTCTCTCAAGCATTGAATGCCGTCTCTGAAGTATTATACCCCGTCTCTCACGCATTCTACCCTGTCACTCAAGCTTTCTATCCTGTCTCTCGAGCACCTTACCCCATTTCTGAAGTATACTATCCTGTCTCTCAAGCATTCTACCCTCTCTTTCACGCATTTTACCCCGGCTCTCAAGCATTGCACCCCGTTTCTCAAGCATTATATCCTGTCTCTCAATCATTCTACCCCGTCTCTCAAGCATTCTACTTCGTCTCTCAAGCATTCTATACTCTCTCTCAACCATTCTACCCCGTCTCTCAAGCATTCTACCTCGTCTCTCAAGGATTCTAACTCGACTCTCAAGCATTTTTAACCGTCTCTCAATCATTCTACCTTGTCCCTCAAGCATTGTATCCTGTCTCTCAAACAAACTATACATCTCTCTGGTATTCTATCCTGTCTCTTAAGCATGCTATCCTCTCTCTCAAGTATTCTACCATGTCTCTCAAGTATACTACCCCGTCTCTCAAGTATTCAATCCTGTATCTCAGCATTGTATTCAATCTCTCTGCATTCTACCCTGTCTATCAAACACTCTACTCTGTCTCTCAAGAATTCTACCCCCTGTCTCTAAAGCATTCTACCCCGTCCCTCAAGGATTCCACCCCGTCTATTAAGCATTATATTCTGTCTCTCAAACATTCTATCCTATCTCTCAAACATTCTACCCCTTCTCTGAAGCATTCTACCCCGCCTCTGAAACTTTCGAACCCGTCTCTCATGCATTCTACTCTGTATCTCAAGCCTTCCATCCCGTCTCCCAGCATTGTATCCTGGCTCATAGCATTGTACCCAGTCTCTCAAGCATTTTACCCATCTCTGAAGCATTCTAGCCCGTCTCTAAAGCGTTATATCCTGTGTCTCCAACATTCTACCCCGTCTCTCAAGCATTCTATCCCGTCTCTAAAGTATTCTACTCCGTCTCTTAAGTATGCTACCCCGTCTCTGTAGCATTGTACCCTGTCTCTCTAACATACTACCCCGTCTCTCAAGCATTGCACTCAGTCTCTCAAGCATTCCACCCGTCTCTCAAGAATTCTACCCCATCCCTCTAGCATTTTACCAAGTCTCTCAAACATTCTATCCTGTCTCTTAAGCATTATATCATGTCTCTCAAGCATTCTACCCCCGTCTCTCAAGCATTGTACCCCGTCTCTGAAACATTTAACATCGTCTTTCATGCATTGTATCCGTTCTCTCAAGCATTCTACTCCGTCCCTCAAGCATTCGACCCCGTCTCTCAAGCATTCTATTCTGTCTCTCATGCATTCTACCCCCGTATCTCAAATATACTACTCAAAACATTATATCCCTTCTGTCAAGCATTCTTTCTCCATCTCTCAATCATTCTACCCCGACGCTCAATCATTTTACCGCGTACTTTAAACATTCTACCCTGTCTCTCAATAATTCTATCCCGTCTCTCAAGTATTCTACCCCGTCTAACAAGAATTCTACCCCGTCTCTGAAGCATTTTAACCCCTCTCTCAAGCATTCTATCCCGTCTTTTAGCAATCTACACCATCTCTCAAGCATTCAACCCCGTCTCTAAAGCATTTTACCTCGTCTCAAGAATTCTATCATATCTCTCAAGTATGCTACTCCGTCTCTCAAGCATTCTACCCCGATCCTCACGCATTCTAGACCGTCTTGCAAGCATTTTATCCTGTCTCTCAAACCTTCTATCCTGTCTCCCAAGCATTCTACTCCGTCTCTCAAGTATTCTACCCCATTTCTCAAGCATTATATCCTGTCCCTCAAGCATTCTATCCTGTCTCTCAAGCATTCTACCCCGTCTCTCAAACATTTTACCCCGTCTCTCAAGCATTCTATCCTGACTCTCGAGCATTCTACCCCGTCTCTCAGGCATTCTACCTCGCTTTCAAGCATTATACGCCGTTTTTCAAACATTGTACTCCGACCCTCAAACATTCCACCACGTCTCTCAAGCATTTTATTCTGTCTCTCAGGCATTATGTCCTGTTTCTCAAACATTCTACCCAGTCTCTCAAGCATTCTACCCCGTCACTGAAACTTTCTAACCCGTCTCTCAAGCATTCTACCCTGTCTCTCAACCCTTCTATCCTGTCTCTCAGCATTGTATCCTGGCTCTCAGCATTGTACCCTGTGTCTCAAATATTCGACCCCGTCTCTCAAGCATTACACCCTGTCTCTGAAGTATTCTAACCTGTATCTCAAGCATTCAACCCTGCCTCTCAAGCATTCTATACTGTCTCTCAGGCATTCCACGCGTCTCTAAAACATTCTACCCGACTCTCCAGCATTCTACCCGTCTCTGTAGCATTGTACCCTGTCTCTCTAGCATACTACCCCGTCTATCAAGCATTCTACCCCGTCCCTCAAGCATTCTACCCAGTCTCCCAAACATTATATCCTGTTTCTTAAGCATCATATTCTGTCTCTCAAGCATTCTACCCCAGTCTCTCAAGCATTCTACCCCTTCTCTGAAACAGTTAACCCCGTCTATCATGCATTCTATCTTTTCTCTCAAGCATTGTATTCCGTCACTCAAGCATTCTGCCCAGTCTCTCAAGTATTCTATCTTTTCTCTCAAGCACACCCCGTCCCTCAAGCATTCCACCCCGTCTCTCAAGCATTCTATTCTGTCTCTCAAACATTCTATCCTGTCTCTCAAACATTCTACCCCTTCTCTCAAGCATTCTACCCCGTCTTTGAAGTATTCTAACCCGTCTCTCAAGCATTATACCCCGACCCAGCAAAGGAGACGAATCTATAGTACAAAAATGCATCACTTTTCTGTGAGTACAATGATTTGTCAACATGTATATCTTCAAAAAATAGTGAGTACAATGATTTTTCAACATGTATATCTTCAAAAAATAGTGAGTACAATGATTTGTCAACATGTATATCTTCTAAAATAGTGTTCGTACAATGATTTGTCAACATGTATATCTTCTAAAAATTGTATGAGTAAAATGGTTTGTCAACATGTATATCTTCTGAAAATAGTGTGAGTACAATGATTTGTCAACATGTATATCTTCCTCTGATGATGATAATATGTGCTAAGTTTCACATCAATCCTTTAAACGCTGCAAGAATAGTTGCATTCAAAAAATCCTCTCATACATTGCTTTCACAAAATCTTCACATACATTGCATTCACAAAATCCTCTCATACATTTCATGCACAAAATCCTCTCGTACATTCCTTTCACAAAATCCTCTCATACATTGCATTCACAAAATCTCTCATACATTGCATTAACAAAATCCTCTCATACATTGCATTCACAAAATCCTCTCATACATTGCATTCACAAAATGCTCTCATACATTGCATTCACAAAATACTCTCATACATTGCATTCACAAAGTCCTGTCATATATTGCATTCACAACATAATGTCATACATTGCATCCACAAAATCCTGTCATACATTGCATTCACAAAATCCTGTCATACATTGCATCCACAAAATCCTCTCCTACATTGCATCCAGCTGTAAGTATCTCTTTATTATGGGAGCACAACCATTTGTCAATATGTTCATCTTTAGATGTTGACCCTAACATGTATTGAATTTCACGGCAATACATCACAAAACTGTAAGACAAACCGCAGGATTAGTTGAGCTAATGAGATTGTCATACACTGGATTAAGCTACAAACAAAATGGGCGATAACTCTAACAAAACTTGTGGGAGCAAATTGTGATTTTTCGGTATGTACCTTTTCAGGTGATGACCATAATATTATTAGGTTTCACAGCAATCCATCAAAAGCTGCAGGAATAGGGGAATTTGCCCAAAACGCACCCTCTGCCCAAGACGCGTCCCTATTTATGTACAACAAACCGTTAGTTTATAAGGTAAAACTTATTTACCATTCACTAGCGGGCGCTATGATACACATTTTGACATACTAAACTGTTGTCAAGACCACATCACGCCGAGCGGACACAAACGGTGCGTTTTTCTTAAGTTTTTAAAGTTTATAAAAAAAATTTACTTTCGGATTTGTCAGTTTAACTGTTAAAGACATCAAGGTTACTATTTATTTATTTCAAATTCACTAGCAAATGCCCATGAAACACAAAGATAATTGTATCAAATGCAGTGCAAAAATGGCGGATGATTGTCGTAAGGTGTTTGCCATAAGACGCACCTATTCCATGTTGCCCTAGATGCACCATGGGGTACGTCTTGGGCTTTTGTACCTTTAATTATTATTTTTGATTATTATGTTTTATAACGTAGCCTACTTTTTAGAAACAAAATTTATAATTATTAGACGACAAACGTATCTTGTATAGGCTAACTCTAATTTTGGCCATTTTGCTTAAAAACATCTATTGTTATACAGGTTGCCCAGGATGCACCCCTGGGGGCTTCTTTGGCTCATATGTGCCCAAGATGCACCCTCTATTATCTTTTTAAAAATTATTTAATTGTATGTATTTATTCAATAATTCAACATTGCTGTCTATGGAATATTATTAGTCATGATTGTGTAATACCCATGTTGATTTTTTATATGATTAATAGCCAATACCAACCAAAGAAATGGCAGAAAATAAAATGCGGGCGTGTCTTGGGCAAGTTCCCCTAGTTGTGCATACGCGTGCCAGATGGAAGGACGGACGGACACAACCATTACTATATACCCTGTTCTATATACAAAAGCTTCGGGACAGATCAGTCTACTCCATGTTCCGTAAAATACAGTTCTCTTAACATAAATCCGTGCTTGAAATTTTGCACAAGATAATCAGTTCAGCGGAGATATCATTATATACACTTGTGTATATTATGTATCATTAAGTAATCTCTGTGAAATATTTGCCAGCCACTTATTCGTTTATCCTACCCCTTAAACTATGGCCCCTCCCCCTTCGGAACTGAATATATATATATATATATATATATATATATATATATATATATATATATATATATATATATATATATATATATATATATATATACAATGCATATTAGATATTACATATTACATTCATTAAGAAGTGAAAGTAGGGTCAACGAACAGACACAATAGCATTAGACTCCTGAATAGGGGTGTGGGAGCGTTTACGTCTTTGAAGAAAACGTTATGTACACTTGATTTACATATAGTAACGACCATATTGTTACAAGGTAAATAAGCCGCTTCGCAATTTTTAAAAACATATACCTTCAACTTTGAAGGTTAGAAATAAAATAGTCCAAAAGTACGCATACTCATTTTTAACGTATTCGTTAGTTTCGAGAAATACTAATTGTTACAAAAGCATTGTTAAGACTGATTTGCACATTTTACAAGCATATACACACTAGAAATAACTTCTACTCACACAATGTATAAATATTATTGAATCTTTTTGTCTGAGCCATTATACCTTTCAAATTCATTGGTACTACAGATACCTTGATTGTGAAAATGTGTTATACAACACTGTCTTAATTTCAGGTCCTCCATTTGTACACCTTTCCCCAGAATCATCTGAATATAATGTGACAGAGGGGACAAAGAATTTTAATATTACGTGTGTTGTGACCCAAGCGATCCCCTGGCCAACACCAAACAGCTTTAGCTGGTTGTACAAAGCGTCTGTCATACAAGGACTAAGATCTTTATCCTACATCATTCCGGAAGTACAACGGTCTAATGACGGATATTACCAATGTGTTGCGACTAATCCGTATGGTAATGGTACCTCCAACAAATTGAATCTAGATGTACACTGTGAGTACAGCATGTTATGTTGCACATTCTCATACATCACACGAGTCTGTGTTGTAAAGTCATACTTCTGTCTGTATTATAAAGTCATACTTCTGTCTGTGTTATAAAGTCATACTTCTGTCTGTGTTGTAAAGTCATACTTATATGTGTGTTGTAAAGTCACTACAAATATGTTTTCATATTCTTATCTTACTCAGATCGCTACGAGTATTTTCCTTTATTTATATTAAACGTAGTATGTGTGGAACATATAGACCACAATATGCTCTTGTGGTTATTATTTATTGTAAAGAGAGAAATAGAGAGAGTCCTACATGAAGTTGTGTCTAGTTTACATCTAAATTGTCTCCCAAGCTATTTACACGTGTATTTTCTCACCTGCTGTAGCACCTGCTAAGTTATTGGTACATTTATACCCTGCTGATGGCGCAGCACAGCAGAGCGGTATCAGTTATTTTAAGAATTTGTTTAATATTCTAAGAGTCATAAAGCTGTTAACAGGTTGGACCAATTGTTCTGCTAAACAATTTCTTTTTCTTGACCCCGATGCTCCTTTAAAAAGCGTCCAAATATTGTGATACCCTACGTCTCTGTCCATTCGTCCGTCTGTGCGTAACCGCTTCTGCCTCTAAACCTCTGGATAGAAATTCACCAAACTTGGCATATAGGTTGTCCATGTGGTGACCATTTTCGAGAGTGGTATAAGTTTTTCGTCTCTCACATGGGGTCAATGAGAGGGGTCTAAGGTTAGCAATTACAAAGTTCAATTGGTGAAAATGCTCTAAAACTGAAAGAGTTGTCAGTATTTGCCTGGTGAAGGATCGGAGGTTATTTGAAGATATGGCACCATATTTAGGCACACAAAAAATAATGTACAAAAATGGGTTCTCCTAATAAGCCCTTTGTATTTTGATTTATTTTGATTTTTACAACTCATGATTCTTGTGTTGTTGGTATTGTTGTTGTTGTTGTTATTATTATTACTATTAAGTCGGAAAATAGTTTACTATCAGCGATCTTTATTGCAAATAGATAATAAAAAAGGAAATAAGAAAGGATAAAAAACAAGTATATAATCGAGTGGGTGCACTAGTAGTGCTTGGTTATGAAAATTGAAACAATTAAAATAACGGGGTATATTTTCATGACGGTTTTATAGGAAATTTCTCATACATACATACATACATACATTATGCATACATACATACAAACATACATACATACATACACACACACATACATACATACATACATACATACATACATGCATACATACGTACATACATTCATACATACATACACACACACACACATACATACATACATACATACATACATACATACATACATACATACATACATACATACATACATACATACATACATACATACATACATACATACATACATACATACATACATACATACTAAACAGTAGTCGTACCCCGAAAAAGCAAAACCAAATAAAACAGACATTTTCCGACTGACTTCCTGTTGATAGGCAAACGAACATAAATATGCATATTAATTTTCAGACATCGAGCGCAGAAAACAAATATTATCAATGATTGACGTCACTGAATCGAAAGTAACACCATGTTAGAGAAATGTAACTTCAGAACCTTGTGGCACGTCTGTTTCGCCTGCATTGAACAAAATTTGAATCATTTTGCATAAAACTCATCATCATGAATCTTGATAGAAATCATGGCACATTTTTGTAAATGTGTTGAAACTGATCCTTATTGTACCAACCCCTTTCAAAGTTAATAACGTCTTAGATAGAAGGTATGGTACATTTTTGCAACTGTGCTGATACGGAACCTTATAGAATCTACCTCTTTCAAATTCAATAACGTCTTAGATAGGAAATATGGTACATTTTTGCAACTGTGCTGATACGGAACCTTATAGAATCTACCTCTTTCAAATTTAATAACGTCTTAGATAGGAAATATGGTACATTTTTGCAACTGTGCTGATACGGAACCTTATAGAATCTACCTCTTTCAAATTTAATAACGTCTTAGATAGGAAATATGGTACGTGTCTGTAATTCTGCTAAAATTGATCCTTATGGTACCAACCCCTTATGGTACGTTTTTGAAATTGTGCTGAAATGGACCTCTATAGTGGCAACCCTTTTCAGATTCAATAACGTCTTAGATAGGAAGCTGGATGAACTATACTTTACATTGCCAATGTTGACTGAGTGGTCGAGTACACTGCATGTTGTGATCATCAATGTTGACTGAGTGGTCGAGTACACTGCATGTTGTGATCATCAATGTTGACTGAGTGGTCGAGTACACTGCATGTTGTGATCATCAATGTTGACTGAGTGGTCGAGTACACTGCATGACGTGATTTATAAAACTTTTCACTGCTCTTCACAGGGACGTCGGAACATTGCTTTAATTGTAGTCTTGATTTAATTACATCATACACGTGTTTATACGAACATGTAAGTATTGTAAGCTCTAATTGTTTGTTTCGTTTAAAAATCTCGGGTTTCCATAGGAAAATAACATCAAATGCAAAATATACATATATTCAATCATTTTATTGAGTTTTTACTTTGAATTCGTACTTTTCGCTTTTCCTTTCTTACCAACAGTGCTTGAATGCAATATAATTAAACTGTATATTCGGTAACAACTTATAGAAATAATATTGCAGACGCACCGATTGTCTCCCTTGTGGATAGTAAGGAAATAGAGGAAGGAGACACCATCGGTGTGACATGTGATGTATCAGCAAATCCAAAACCTGTTATTGTGTGGACCAAATCAAGTAAGAATGTGTCCGTATCCGCCAATCTGTCAATATCGTCAATTAACCGAAGTCTAGAGGGGAACTACACTTGTACAGCCAACAATCTTCTCTACCCGACAGGACAGTCACCTGTGTCCAAGACAGCATCAAAAACGCTCAAAGTAACCGTTATATGTAAGGGTCTTTTATGCCATTGTAGGAATTTGCAATTGAAATGCAAAATCGTATAATTTTCATACAATTTAATAATTCACAAACAGTTATATTTGCACACTCTAAATATTGTTACATTTGTTATATTGTCTTTAAATTCCTAAGAATTATGTAGCTAGTATGGGCAAGCCAGATAAATGAGCACGAGGAACGTATTTGATCCAGATAAATGAGCACGAGGAACGTATTTGATCCAGATAAATGAGCACGAGGAACGTATTTGATCCAGATAAATTAACCCTTATTTTCCTTAACATCATTACTGTTATAATTGGTTATTGAAGCATTATGATCGAAGGAATCTTGTTGATAGTCTTGTTATACATGTATATAAGATAATGTCAATACTTTACCAGGTAATTGTGTGCTTCTTGTTATAAATGTATATACGATAATGTCCACAATTTACCAGGTAGTTTTGTGCTTCTTGTTATACATGTATATAATATAATGTCTCAATTTACCAGGTAGTTGTGTGCTTCTTGTTATACATGTATATAAGATAATGTCGCAATTTACCAGGTAGTCGTGTGCTTCTTGTTATACATGTATATAAGATAATGTCCATAATTTACCAGGTAGTCGTGTGCTTCTTGTTATACATGTATATAATATAATGTCGCAATTTACCAGGTAGTCGTGTGCTTCTTGTTATACATGTATATAAGATAATGTCCATAATTTACCAGGTAGTTGTGTGCTTTGAAGAAAAGTTGCGTTAGTAAGCACAGCCAAAGTTCCCTAGCTCTATTACCAATGTCAGTAAAATTGGTGCTCAAGAATTCTGCCCCAATACATGTTTTTTTTTTGTGTGTAAATCTACGTCAAAAAGAGATATCCACAATTGCACATAGAAATAAAGTCTGTATTGCCTCAGTCCACACAAAAATAACATATGACTTGATACAATTTAAAGTGCAAAGTTGGAAGTGACAAAGGCGGCATAAGAACGCCACCTGGTGTATCTTACACCACTGGGGCTGGGGTGGGGGGAGGGGCATATTTAGTAAGTGCTATGGTTGTCTCCCATAATTACTCTTTCTGCAAACCTACGTCAAAGGGAGATAATTACAACGGGACATTCAAACTGTAACTGCATTGCCTACTAAGTGAACTAAATAATTTTGGAGAAACTCTTTGATATATGAAACACACATGTCAATTAATGATGGCCTATATATGTAAATGCTTGTTAGGCATGTTTTCATCATCTAGCCATGACGGGAATACTAGTAACACGGAAGAGCACTTCACAGGTACATGGGTACACAATTTAACCAATGCATAAAAAATTGAGTTGCTAATTGGTGTCTATCCAGACTATCTATCACCTTATAAACTAAAGATCAATTGATTACTGCAATTGGCAACATTTAGTATTAGTTTCAATTTTTGTACTGAAAGAAAAAATAATTAAGTTATCGGAATCTAAACAAGTACAGCCAATGACTCTCACTTCACAGAAGGAAAGACACTTTGTTAGGGATCTATTGTATACATTTAAGGGAAATGGGGATATGCACAGATTAAACTGTTGAACTTCTCTTGCAGACCATTTCTTGCTTTTAAGAGTCTTTTGGTCACAGATTCTTTAACCCTATAGTGTCCAATACTTGTTTCAGATGAGGTTTTGCTTTCGTTCCAGTGCTCCAAATTGCCAGTGTTACGACTAGGGGTTATGTAACAAAAGAAAAGACTCAAACAAGCTTTCAAGATTTAAAATACAAATCTTTAATTTCCTAAAATATTACAATATTTCAACAAACAATTAAAGTAAAAGAATTAAAAATAACTTACAGTATAGAATATCCTTAAAAGTCCTAAATTGTTTTAAAGTTCACTGTTCCGGAAGTTAATCCAACTATTCCGAATGTAGTATTCCGAATGAAATAACCTGCACTGTACAAATGTGTTAATAAGATTAAATTATATCCAAATAATCCTTGTGAATCTTGAATCTCACAAGTTTTAGAAATGTTTCCGATAATTCCACGGAGCTGTATAATAATTCAGATTAAAGACACATTGCTGAATCCTAAATGTACTATATTAGTAATAAATAAATCTCCAAATAAGAATATCCCACACACAAACTGAACCAATTTCGTTACATCCTCTCTTCGGATGTGACCTTAAACCATAATTCCTGGTCAATATAATGTTTACTCCTAAAAGTACGAGAACTAGGTCGAAAGTTCATTCTCTCGCGCGCGGAAAATACGTCACATGACTAAAGCTACAAGCAACTACGTGAAATATCGATCAAACTACCGTATGTATAATCATAAGACGCAAGCTGTTTAGACTAAGAACAGAGATTATAACCTAATAAACTATACCATTATTAAAAGGAAAAATATCTATAATTCCGTAACACTAGCTTTGTATTCGGTATTTTCAATTGCAGTCGTCCTTCCCGTTGTATTAGTCTCTGAAACCATAGATGAGATGGCCAGAACATTGCGATCAACATGACATCGACTTTTTTTCGACTTTCTCTATTTTTAGCAAGTCAAATATAGCTAAAATAAAACGAAAAGGTGGATTCATTAAATTGTTCTATGAGGCCTAGTTGTGGTGTGCTGAGCTAGACATCCGTCCGGCAGTGGATGATACTACATTTTGTTGAATCTTTACCAAACGTGCTGTTCAAATAAAAGCGAATTGGTCCACTGGCCCCACTGAGTGTATGTGCTCGTGAATACAGGATGATGGTGTTGCCACTCTTATAAGTCATGTATTTTGCTGAGGGGGGGGGGGGGGGGCCAAATTGCCTCCGATAATTGAAGCAACTTATGGCTAGACCCACCTATATGGTTTGCTTTGGGCCAGGGGACAAAAAGAATGAAAACCTGGCAACGGGAATCTAGACACAACGTTCTATCGAAAGTAAGATGAACTCCATTCTAAATTATTTTTTATAAATCTTTTCTGATTTTTTAAAAATATACCGAAACTACAGTACGGGATGGGCTACCTACAAATATAAAGACTTTCAACTTTCAGGCCGAGTGGGGGGGTTTGGGAGTGGTTGGTCACATCATAAACCTGCTAGTTTCGTATAACTAGAGGTTGTAGGTGTTCATATAAATAAACTTGTGTGGTTTAGGTAGGCAAATGTAGTAACATTGTAAGAACAGAAAAAAATATAGAACAATCCTTTATTAAAATATATCAAAATCAGACCACACATGTGTGGAATCTGAGCTAAGCGCAATGAAAACCCGTTTATGCATGACGTCATCATGGCCATATTCTGATACAGTAATTGATTTGAATAAAACGACAAGGAATTACAGCAGAGAGAAAATGGAATACTTAAATAAACAAATCAGTCAATACATAATACAAATAGTCTAAGAAATAAAGATACTCAATCAACTTTTTTAAATCTGTAAAACAATATATATATTTTTATCTTAATGTAATATTAATAATGACGTAAACTAGGATAGCAGATATACATGTAAATGTCATGCATTAATCCCAGAAACTGTGAATGTCGCTTGAGAATCTAATCCAAATATGATGATTTAAGCCTATAATCAACATACAATTCGCTCATTATTATATTGACAAAGATTCTCAAATTCGCTCATTATTATATTGACAAAGATTCTCAAATTCGCTCATTACTATATTGACAAAGATACCTAAATATATAATAATGATTTTGTTATTACTTGACATTAAGTGTTAACATGTGAAGACATTCGGGTATGTTTAGTTGTATTCCTTAATCAGATGGTACCTATATTACATAAAACGTTCACGAAGAGCGTCATCCAGTGGAATTCAGAAGACGTGGACGTGGAAAGTTTTTTTTCCAATTTAACACGTGTTACGGGGTTTGGGTACTCTGGAAAATATTCTCACTTGAAGTGTCAGTTATGTAACCTAGAAACTATTTAACTGTCTTCCGTACTAAAGTTGACTTCTCGAAATTGACATTTATTCCAAAAAGTTCGAATATATCCCAAACTGTACATGAACAGCAACTGATACTTGTTGCCAGTGTGACTATTATAATATCATCAGCATATGAGATTATTCTGATACCGGGGCTGCGTAGAAATTTAATAACTGGTCTTGAACCTTTGCAAAAGAAATATTGACTACGTTGTAATCCTAAAGTTATCCATCATACTGATTATTTCACAGAATGCCATGGAATGTCTTGTCATCCTCTGTCACAGGCACATGAACAAAAAGTTCCTTTAAAATCAATGTGAACCAGGTGATCACGCCTAGCAATGGGAATGCCACGGATTGTCTTGTCATCCTCTGTCACAGGCACGTGTTCAGAAGCTTCCTTTAAAATCAGTGATGACCAGCTGATCACGCTTTTTAACAACTTGGGGAATGCCACGGTACGTCATATCATTCCCTGCAACACACACATGAACAAAAGCTTTCTTTAAAATCAATGGTAACCAGGTGATCGCTCCTAACTAGTTGGGGAATTCCACGGAATGTTTTACCATCCTTTGTCACGGGCACATGAACAAAAGCTTCCTTTAATATCAATGGTAACCAGGTCATCGCGCCTAACAACTTGGAAATTCCACGGAATGTTTGATCATTCTCTGTCACAGGTGCATAAACAAAAACTCCCTTTAAAATTAGTGTTAACCAGGTGATCACGCTTAACAACTTAGGGAATGCCACGGAATGTCTTATCCCCTTCTATCACAGGCGCAGGAACAATTGTTTCCTTCAAAATTAATGTTAACCAGGTTATCATGCTTTCTAACAACTTGAAGAATGCCACGGAATGTCTTAACACTCTCTATCACTGATACATGAACAAAAGCTTCCTTTAATCTTAATGTTAACCAGCAGATCACGCCTAAAAGTTGGACAATGCCATGAAATGTCTATCTTATCGTCCTCTTTCACAGGCACACGAGCAAAACCTTCCTTAAAAATTAATATTAAAATTAATATTAACGAGGTGATCACGCTTTCAAATAATTTGGGAAAGTATTGATATAACATCATTGCGAAATGTTAGTGCTGCAGTAGTTGACATGGCATGAATCAGTAGTTATTTAGTTATCTGCCAGTCTCTTTAGTACACATCCAAGTGGACTCGCACCGTGTGGTGTATATGTCGACTGTACATATCTATATGCATACACACACATAATTTTGTGCATAATGATTCAGTCTCTTTAGTATATGCCCAGGTCGACTCGCATAATGCTGTGTATATCAGACTGCATATATATCATTTACACATAATGAATCGGTATCGTTAGTACACACCCAAGTGAACTCACATGACGCGGTGTATATCAGACTGCATACATATCATTTTGCACATAATTATTTAGCCTCTGTAAAATCGTTTTATTCCACTAACAAACCAATTTTAATTCTATTCAAAACACAATCAGCCCACTTTGTTAAGTTTGACTGTATTAAGTTTGATTGTAATATATGGCATATATATATATATATATATATATATATATATATATATATATTCATATTATGCTCATTAAAATATACTTCAACATATTCTATAAATCTGTAAAACGATATATCAAGGTAAGTAAATCATATCAAGGGATTTCAACAACATTGCAAAATATGTTCAGTGTCATTAGACCAAAAAAATAAAATTTAAAAATAAAAGAAAATAAACAATACAAATTAAGAAACAACAAAAAACTACATGTATTAAAAATTATGTTATTTACTTACTTAATGGAAAATTAAAATATTTCAAACAACCGTTGATCTTCACAAAGGAAAATACACTTGTCATTACCTGTCACAAATAAAGTAATGCGCATGCACCTGACAACCTGTTTTATCAAGATCACATTCCAAATATTTAGTCAAACTCGAACAGTTCAAGCGATGTACGTAAATATAGAGAATGTTCCAAAATGCAAGTCAAAATGTGTCCATGCAGTTATTGTATCAACATCGATATTTGTAAACAATAGTAAAATATCCTGGAATTTAACCTTGTATGTTTGGCTGCTTGGTCGCCTGGCTTGTTGATGACGTCACGCGTACAAACAGCGACATTCTCCCCACGGCGCTCTGTTGCCTATGTTGTTCCACTGTGACGGCAGAGGTTTTAAAGTACCTGAATTCTGGTTCGTGCGCACTGATGCTTTCTCTTTCTCTGAAAGTTCTAAAGTGTTTGGCGTAAACAATGTGGAATGGGAGAAATGTCTGGTTAAAGTGTCCTTGAACTATTAAAAATGTATGTTCCTAAATAAGGTAACTGTGCAATCTGCACAAGCCAAAGTTTCTCAATGGATCACTAGCATAAAAACTGGAATCAATAGATAATACAAATTTTAATGCTGTCTCACAGCACTTACTACATTAGTAATGACTGGTCTTGATGTTTGATACCCCAGGTGTTATCCGTTGCTATGGCCAATTACTTTTTTATGATTGGATATTTTATTTGGACACATTCTCCCTCAACACCCATGGGTATTACAAAACAGATGGGGGACCCACGGACTCAGTTTGTGACCCTCCTAGGACAATAAAATTCTAAAATGTAGAGGCTCCTGTTCTCTTCGTGAATCACGTGTTGCAGACACCTGGGAGTTCTTAAGCCACCTTGTTGTAGGGCATATTTTGCGAAATGGTTATCTCCCCTAAATATGCGTTGACATCATTTAAAAGTTACTTCGAGACAATTCACGATACAAAATGATCAATTACCTGCAGAGATGTAAACCAAGTAGAGAGTAGCACTTGTCTCCATATCAAATGGGCCTTAAGGAAAGACCTCAGTGATTACTTGATTACTGATTGTGATATATATATATATATATATATATATATATATATATATATATATATATATATATATATATATATATATATATATATATATATACCATTCTTTTATTGTTGTCAGTATTTCTTGCTGTCAGTATGACCTGTTGTTACTTCTGAAATAATTCAGACGGACCAGGAAACACAATAAATCTCCAACCTTTCCACTCTGTGTATGAGGTGGCTGTAAACCAAAGAGCAGCGGACATTATGTGCAACGCCTCGTGCAAACCAAAGTGTTCATATAAATGGAATAAGAACGGCGCAACAATAACCAACACCAACACACTGTCCCTGGGAGTTGTTCAGTGGAGCAGTCAGGGGAATTACACTTGTGAGGCTTATAACACAATTCTACATAACACTACAAGGAGATCCAGAGTTTCTATATATGTCCGTGTTAAGTGTAAGTATACGTATTAATTCTACAGAACACTAAAAGGAGGTCCAGAGTTTCCATATATGTCCGTGTTAAGTGTAAGTATACGTATTAATTATACAGAACACTAAAAGGAGGTCCAGAGTTTCCATATATGTCCGTGTTAAGTGTAAGTATACGCATTCATTCTACATAATACTATAGACCTTTCCAGTGGACAGTTCTTCCATATTTACCTCTCCCTGTCCGCTACGTGTCACTTAACGCGTCCGCCATTAAGATTCTGGTTACAAGTACTGATTATACATACATATGCCTGACACGAGACAGACTGAATTAAACAGGACATGCCGCAAACACTTCCATATTTCTTTATTGCTATAAATCAGCTTTATTTCCGCATAAATCTTCGAATGTATACTCTCAAATACTACAGCTACATCAGAATATAAGTAAAAGCAAAAAATACATATAACTCGGGATACCTGTGTTCACAAAATTAAGGTCCTTATTTCTGAAACATTATCACGCAGAAAAATTGAGTAATTACTATCCATTTCATTTAAATGGAGCAAGAAATTTCATTTAAAAGAAGTTGTTCAATTTTAACTTCCAGAGGAATTCTGAAACTTGATATATTATCTGTAAATGAAAAAGAGACCGAAATGCTGAAGTAATTGGAAAATCGCCCATTTGATACATTTGATGGTTTCATTGTTTACCTTTCTGATATGTAATCTACTTTTCCTATTTTTCTTGAAAATTGAAAAAGCATTTACTATAATATAATATTTTCGATAAAAAGAAATATTTGACAAATTGATATTCGTAGACAGAATGAATAGAATTAAATTTATTGATCAATAAATGATTGTAATTTAGTTTGAAATTAATACTTTGTTAATTAATTCATCTATGTGTTTATTTATCGGTATATATATATATATATATATATATATATATATATATATATATATATATATATATATAATTCAATTATGTACCTACATATGTAATATTCTCACAAAAACCCATGAGAATAAGTCGACGAAAACATATATGAGCAAAAGTGAGGGTACGAAAAAATTATCTATTTTAGTTGGTGTTTTTTAAAAGGACCAAAACATTAAATAAACAAATTTCTTTTGAAGACAATTTGATAAAATAATTCAAAATTTAGAACTAGGAAGTAAATAAGTGAGGAAAAAAAAAAGAATTATACCCTGAATTACAACCTCGGGATTAAAAAAACAACAACAAATTATACAAAAATACGCAGGAAACGTTAAAAACTATAACAACAGTAAAACTTTAGGGCAATAAATTTGCTAAATATTGTTTTCATAGCGATACACTGTTAACCTAAATGCTTGTGCAGTAAATGATATTTACAGTTAATGTGTACGAACATAGCTTCCATGGTAAAGAGCGCTGGATGATATCAGTACCGTAATGGCGGCATGTCACGTGATACACATATGAGTGCGCCCATTAAAACCGTGATGGAAGGTCTATAAGGAGATCCAGAGTTTCCATATATATCCGTGTTAAGTGTAAGCGCACTCATTGATGTATTAAGTTACAAGGACGTATATACTGTAATAAATTTGGGTATGTTCCATTTGTATTTACGTCTCCATTTATAGGTTCGTTAGATTTTAGTGATTAGTTGTTTGATTATGGGAAGTCGGTGTTGGAAAAATATTTCCCAGCCCGAGTAATTAGCCAATTTCTAGGAACAGACGTCATACTTACAGTTTTTAAGAGACTTTGCAATGGCATGGATTGGTTTCGTAGTTTGAGATATGGTCAGATTAATATAAGTGGGCATGGAGCCAAGTAGTTCCTATCTTAATTCAGAGGTGTTGATTGATTGTGCCATTCAGTGGGATATATTCTTGACAAGAACTACTGTTTTGTGCCATCGAATAATTGGGAAGAGGTCATCCCATTGTTTGGAGATGCCTTTCATTGTACCAGTTGGTGGAAGTACACGTGCGAAACGTGGTTCAGACTGTTGTTTTTATTGACCCAGGGATGGAATCGAAAAATAGTTCCCTGCTTTGGGTGTTTGACTTGTGTTATGTGCTTCATGCCACGGCATGCTAACAAGGAAAAGCCATGAGGTTGTGAAGTTATAGTTGTGACATTGTGGTCATTCATTTATTGATTAGAGAAAACAAAATTCTAGTCTTGGCGCGTTACGAGAACTTCCAGTTGACAACGAATGTCGTCGGGAAGTCCTTCGATATAGGGGAAAACAAGGAACTTCCATCCCAACCTCACGCAGGTGTTTGATTCGCTCGGTAGAGGAACCCCTGGGCGTGTTACAATACTATCATCATAAGGAACTCGCTAGAGTGGTAGAATGATGAAATATTCAAAAGATGATAAATTTATCGGGGAGAACTGTAGAAAGACAAATATTGTTTGATAAAGTATGTCATTTTTCTGATCAGTCTTGATGTAAAAGGGAGATAACTTCCTTATTAAGATCATGGAATGATTAATAATGACATAAGCTGTATCAGACGCTGAAAATTACCAAAAGATTATGTATAAAAGAAAGGGAAAACGTCAGAGGAAAATTATGCATGTCTTATAAACACCGTCTGATCAATCACTCATGTTTTAATACCGACTATATTCAAAATAGATCTACTCTGTTGCCTTTCAACTTCTGCGAAAGTATAGTTTATGTTATTAATGTTACAGGAATGAATAGACATTTTATATCAACCAGGGTCGTGAACGTTTCTTAGGCAAAGATTTTGTTGCATTATGGATATAATTACATAATAAGTCCATTTTACTTAACATTGCCAACTTTGTTCTCTGAAGACTTTATGCAAGTGCACACACACACACACACACACACACACACACACACACACACAGTTGACAATTAGGCCCTCGAAGTTCTAAGAGGAGAGTGATGTGGGGCATGAAAGTATTGTTAGGCCCTCAATGTAAAAATAGGTGAATTGTTCAAAAATGAATTAACCATGTAGGAGCTTGTTATATTATTATCAAATACTGGTTTAAGATTCTGACTTCTCATTATGGAAAGGACATAAGATATATTTATAGTATGATATTGCTTGATTTATAAAGCTTACCACATAATGTAAGCTGGGATTATTAAGTTAAAGACTAGCTGGCTAGACTGGAATTCCATGATGTGTGGGTCAGTTAAGGGGTAGATAATATTAATATATCTCTCAGCATTTTCAAACACGGATTGACTGATGTACCTGTGCGTGTGCGTGTCTGTGTGTGTGAATGAAAGTATTGCGCATTTATGATTGTCACTCCTTTAATACAGTTATGTTTATTGATTCAGAAAATATCTGTACTTCAAATGTACGTCATTGTAAAATAAAATAGTTCATATATAGCACAATCGCTTCTTACGTACCAAGTTTCTATCCTCACGGTCTCATTGGGTAAATCTAAGTAAGTACAGTCTTGTCTTGTCGTTAAATGTGCATGGAATTATTTCATCCAAGGATAAAAGTATTGTATTGTATGCTAATTTGTAAGGGATTATTTCAGCCAAGGAGTAAAGTCTTGTCTTATCTTGTAATGCGTATGGAATTATTTCATCCAATGATAAAAAGTATTGTCTTGTCTGTTAATGTGCAGGGGATTATTTCAATCATTGAATAAAGTTATGTCTTGCCTTGTAAAGCGCGCTTGGATTATTTCAGACGAAGAATACAGTTTTGTCTATTAATGTGCATGAGGGTTTTCAGCCAAGGAATAAAGTCTTTTGTTGTCTTTTAATGTGCAGGGAATTTTTTTTCAGACAAAGAATGCAGTTTTGTCTTGTCTGTTAAAGTGCAGGGGATTATTTCAAACACTAATACAGTCTTGCCATGTCTATTAATGTGCAGGGGATTATTTCAGACACGAATACAGTCTTGCCATGTCTATTACTGTGCAGGGGATTATTTCAGACACGAATACAGTCTTGTCATGTCTATTACTGTGCAGGGGATTATTTCAGACACGAATACAGTCTTGCATTGTCTATTACTGTGCAGGGGATTATTTCAGACACGAATACAGTCTTGCATTGTCTATTACTGTGCAGGGGATTATTTCAGACACGAATACAGTCTTGCCATGTCTATTACTGTGCAGGGGATTATTTCAGACACGAATACAGTCTTGTCATGTCTATTACTGTGCAGGGGATTATTTCAGACACGAATACAGTCTTGCCATGTCTATTACTTTGCAGGGGATTATTTCAGACACAAATACAGTCTTGTCATATCTATTAATGTGCAGGGGATTATTTCAGTCAAGAAATAAAGGCTTGTGTATATATGTAACAGGCGCAATAACATCCCATGTCTTGTCTGTTAAAGTGTAGGGTCCGTTTAAGCCAAGAATAAAGTCTTTTCTTGTCTGTTAATTTGCAGGGGATTACTTCAGCCAATTAATAATCTATTGTCTTCTCTGTTAGTGTGCATGGGATTATTTCAGCCAATAATAAAGTTGTGTCTCGTCTGTTAATGTGCAGCAAATTATTTCAGCCAAGGATACAACTATTGTCTTGTATGCTAAAGTGCAGGGGGTTATTTCAGCCAAGAATAAAGCCTTGTTTTGTGTTAATTTACATGGATTTATTTCAGCCAAGGAATAAAGTTTGTCTTGTCTGTTAATGTCCTGGAGATAATTTGAACCAAAGACTAAAGTAGATGTTCACCCCTTATAATCACCAGTTGCTAAACGCAGGACTTCACCGTCCACTGAGACGAAAAATAGTGGTCACTAGTCGCTTTCAGCAGGTGATCCCTATATGCAGTGAAATTATATAGGAAAGTTCGAGGGGATTGGTTAGTTGGTTAGTTGATTTTTAAGGGCACCGTGTTAACGTGTTATTGGATGAAACATACTAAGAAAATGGGAGATATGTTCCTCTCTGAAAGACACGTTGAGGCTGGCTTGGACGGGTATTGAACCCGCGACCTTTACCCTGCGAGTTCGACGCCCTTGGGTTGCGAGTCCGACGCTCTACCAACTGAGCTACACGGCTCGAGGGGACCGAAACATGGTGGTCTCCACATAAAGAGATGGGAAAAATGCTTCTCCATGTATTCCTTATGTCTGGACCCCACACTGTATGCATGGAAACAGGTTTTTATCACACAACTACAGTGATTTATATATTAATATACCCATATAAAAATGTGTATATATGTAACAGGCGCAATAACATCCCATGACCTGTAGCTTACTAACGAGGAAGGGGAGGGGGCGGACGGGCGGTTGCCCCGGGTGCCAGAGATCTTGGGGCGCAAAAATAGCTTATACAAATTCGGGCCTCGTATACGGGCCCTTTGGGTCATCATCGTCGCCCCGGGCGCCATTTACCCTTAGCACGCCACTGCCCATGACGTCACAAATTATATCTTAACGTCACGGATTGTCGACTAATTTCAATCTTTTGCTTGTCAAAGCTCTCAAAAGATAAAAAAAAACAAAAAACACTTTTCAAGTTGCTTCATAAATTTAGTTTAAAATGAGCACTCATGTAAGATTCTCTACATATGAAAGAAATGTCTGCAGAATTACACAAACATAACAAAACGGGTTAGGGACTTAATATTTATTACACAAATATAACCAAACGGGTTAGGGACTTATTATTTATTTCAAGCAGAATTACACATATATAACCAAATTTGATAGGGACTTATTATTTATTACAAGCAGAATTACACAAATATAACCAAACGGGTTAGAGACTTATTGTTTATTCCAAACAGAATTAAACAAATATGACTAAACGGGTCAGAGACTTATTATCTATTACAAGCAGAATTACACAAATATAACTAAACGGGTTAGAGACTTATTATTTATTCCAAGCAGAATTACACATATATAACCAAATTTGATAGGGACTTATTATTTATTACAAGCAGAATTACACAAATATAACCAAATGGGTTAGAGACTTATTGTTTATTACAAACAGAATTAAACAAATATGACTAAACGGGTCAGAGACTTATTATCTATTACAAGCAGAATTACACAAATATAACCAAACAGGTTAGGGACTTATTATTTATTACAAGCAGAATTACACAAATATAACCAAACGGGTTAAGGACTTATTATTTATTACAAGCAGAATGACACAATATAACCAAACAGGTTAGAGACTTATTATTTATTACAAGCAAAATTACACAAATATAACTGAACGTGTTAGAGACTTATTATGTATTACAAAAATATAACCAAACTTTTTAGGGACTTATTATTTATTACACAAATATAACTAAACGGGTTAGAGACTTATTATTTATTACACAGGTATAACCAAACGGGTTAGGGACTTATTATTTATTACACAACTATGACCAAACGGGTTAGAGACTTATTATTTATTCTAATCAGAATTACACATATATAACCAAACTGGTTAGGGAGTTATTATTTATTACAAGCAGAATTACACAAATATAACCAAACGGGTTAGAGACTTATTATTTATTACAAGCAGAATTACACAAATATGACCAAACAGGAGATAATATCTACGATAAATCTGCTGAGGATTACATGGATATTGAAGTACAGTGTATGGTCATAGTTTAAATGAATTCTACAGCTGAAAGATCTAATAATTTAAACCAGTTTTGATCGTGTAACGTAGGTTGTAAATTCTAAATGTCTTGATAAATATCATCGTGTTCCACTAACACATCTGGTGTATACATGATCAATATCATCTTTTTCTGCTAACATATCTGGTGTATACATGGTTTTTCTCATTACACAAAGGATACTAGCCGTGCTATTTTGAAAAATATCTGCACATTTTGATTGTAATGGAGTAAATATATAGAAAATATATCTGTATATATGACTTGCACCATACTTATATAAATACGAAGCAAGCCCTTGCTTGGGAGATATTTGACCCATTTAGTTTATCTATAATTGATTTAGTTTAATGTTTCTTGTCTAATTGGACAATTACTATACTTTGGCATTAACGTAACATGAAAACTTCCAAAATAATCTTCCTACTTAAAGTGGTAATAGATCATGGCATGTGTACCTACAAATGCTCGTGGGTAAGGAGGGTTGTTTTGAAATCGATGGCACAGTCGATCTGTGTGTGTAAATATATATATATATATATATATATATATATATATATATATATATATATATATATATATATATATAAAGTGAAACCCCTTAAAACCGAAAACCCTTGGCACTCAAAACAAATATCTGTTTTTCAGTATACTGAGGTTTTCAAAGATGTAACAAAAAGTATTTTTTGAGCGCTTATATGACGAGAGAGAGAGAGAGAGATTATATATTATAAGGCTGAGATTGGAATGTTTTGGTCCTAGCTTACATAAATCATTCACACACAAGATCATTCAGTTTGTCAAATTTGCAGACATTGTTGACATGACGCTTGTTTGCATCACTATTATTTTAAAATTCATTCTTTTAGAATTACATTTTCTTAAGAATATACGAAACAGTAGATGTTCCTATGTTGAATTTTTCCCCTAGTTTCTTCAGCGTAGGTTTTGGCACAGATTCATATTCACTGATCAGACTAATTTTATCCTGTAATGCTTGTTCAATCCTACGACGCTTAGCTGGTCGTTCTGACATCTTAACATGTGAGTGAAGACAAAAGAAAAGACAGTCATGGCTACTTAAATACATGTATGTAATAATTTGTCTCCATTGAAAATCAATTCAGTGATTCTGTCTTTAGAATATTGTTTTGTCGGTCTCCGTCAGCAAAACATCAAAAGCGAGACCACATGCCTGTTTAATAAAGCCCTAGTATTTAATTAAAAAAAAAAAACAACAAACAAACAAAAACAACAACAACAAAATGTTTGATTGATCATGTATACAAATGAATAGCATCAATTACAATTAGATAATAAGCAGATAAACATAATCTTTCTTAAATGGCTTACCACATGACTTTTGTTATGGATAATTCGCCTTAACAGCTAACTCTTTTATGGTACAAAGACTACAGATTAGCATTCTGTCAGCCCTAATCTGTGTCGGCGCACGTGCTAAGTATTGTTTCAACCTCGCGTGCCCTTGGGACATTTTCCGGGTCTATGTCTCACAGAGAAGCCTAATACAGTACTTGCTAATCGTAATTAATCTGTTCCAGCGTGTGTCGGAAATCTAGCAACTAAAATACATTTCCAAGTTTGAAGTGAGTTATAGTTTTATGGGGTTCTTTTAAGCGCAAAACTGAAATTTTGGTTCGAAATTTGTTTCTGTGTTCGGAGTTGATTGGTTTCGGTTTACTGAGGAAAAATGATGATATTAATGAAGGAACTATTCGGGACTCCAAAAAATGTCGGTCTTGAGGGGCATCTGGTATAATGAGTTTTCATTTTTGAGGTGTTTCACTATATATATATATATATATATATATATATATATATATATATTGTTAAAACTCTAGGTCTTAAAATAATGTAACAGAAAGAAAATGAAACCAACAATATAAGTAAGATCAACGAGCAATATATTTCTAGACAATTAAAGTGAACATTCAAAAGACACTTACAGTCACGTGAATTAAAGTCCAAATAATCCAATAATCCTAAGTCTCCTTATCACAAGTCCTAAATATAGAATGTTCCGAATGAATTCCAGTAGCCTTGAATATCCTGCTCTGTCAGTAGTCTTGAATGTCCTGATGTGTCAGTAGTCTTGAATGTCCTGATATGCCTGAATGGTGTAATCCAGAATATATTTGAATGAATTGCATTAAATCTCAAAGTCAAGTATTATTGTAAATTTAGAATGAGCACTTTTAGTAAATCAAATCAATATTTCAAGTAAATATTTCTTCTCTCTGAATTTGCTCTGATTTTCACAACGGTAACATCTGATTACTAAAATAAATTCCTCAATAGACTGATCTTTATAACATGAGATCTTGCTTACCAAATGCTCTAAAATATAAAGACAAGTCACCTGACAGAATATTCTAAAATATGAGTCGCTCTTATGGAAAATTACTGGCGTACGGGACTTTTTTCACATCAAGACATGGAGAGTTCCACTCTAAGTACTAAATGCTATGTAAACAAGACTGACCTTGAACTCAAATGCTGTAATGTTGTTACAAAATGACCACTTAAGTACAACTTACCTTATATATATATATATATATATATATATATATATATATATGGCTTAAAACCCTGTCTTCTACTGACATCACAAAGCGTTCCTCTAGCTTCGGTACTTCGCCCTCGTATGTGTTGTATGTAGTATTCGTGTGCAATTCGGGCAGATTGATGTACGTTTTGATGAACTAACTCTTCCTTGATATGTGACCCCCCCCCCCCCCCAACCTCATTCTCCTTATTATCGATAGTTATCGATAGGCAGGCAACTCTGGCCATGTGAAGGCAGATTTTCAAATCAGCCCAAGTAGAATAATTGTTAGTTAAGCAGGAAACTAGGCATGAATTGTAGAAACATTTGATGCTGTACTTAATATTGTGAGATTGAGCCATATGCTAGAGCTTTTTTTCTAATTTTCTAAGACTTGTAACAGTGTGTTCAACTTCTTTATATGTTCTTTTGTATGATTTTCCAAGACTAGTAACAGTGTGTTCAACTTCTTTATATGTTCTTTTGTGTGATTTTCCAAGACTTGTAACAGTGTTCAACTTCTTTATATGTTCTTTTGTGTGATTTTCCAAGACTTGTAACAGTGTGTTCAACTTCTTTATATGCTCTTTTGTAATTTTCCAAGACTTGTAACAGTGTGTTCAGCTTCTTTATATGTTCTTTTGTGCGATTTTCCAAGACTTGTAACAGTGTGTTAAACTTCTTTATATGTTCTTTTGTGTGATTTATCAAGACTAGTAACAGTGTGTTCAACTTCTTTATATGTTCTTTTGTTTGATTTTCCAAGACTAGTAACAGTGTGTTCAACTTCTTTATATGTTCTTTTGTGTGATTTTCCAAGACTTGTAACAGTGTGTTCAACTTCTTTATATGCTCTTTTGTAATTTTCCAAGACTTGTAACAGTGTGTTCAGCTTCTTTATATGCTCTTTTGTGTGATTTTCCAAGACTTGTAACAGTGTGTTAAACTTCTTTATATGTTCTTTTGTGTGATTTTCCAAGACTTGTAACAGTTTGTTCAACTTCTTTATATGTTCTTGTGTGTGATTTTCCAAGACTTGCAACAGTGTGTTCAACTTCTTTATATGTTCTTGTGTGTAATTTTCCAAGACTTGTAACAGTGTATTCAACTTCTTTATATGTTCTTTTTGTGTGATTGTCCAAGACCTGTAACAGTCGATTTCTTTATATGTTCTTTTTGTGCAATTGCATCAATTTGTTTTTTTTTTAATTTCTTTTTTTGGTCAGGCCAAAATTCAACTCTGCCTAACCTGTACTAAACTGTTGATCAAGTTTTTTCCAGTACCCCACTTTAGGGACATAACCTTATTTTGATTGTTCAGAAAGTTAGAGCTAACTTTAATAAGAAGATACAGGTTTTGTGTACAGGGCCATTTAGTACAGAAATTTGTTTCGTTTTCTCGAACTTGAAGTTGATGGCTACGGAGAAGAAATTCATCGCTCGAACGCGATCTACCATATTAATGATTCCATAACTGCACCTCATACGAGATCATTTAATACATGTTGAAATCACGTCTCATTGGTTTTAATATGGACTTGCCTAAATAGTTATATTCTTTCTTCTATATGTCACAGTAGGAAACAATATGTTACTTCATGGCCGCACACGTATTTTCTCTTCTCAATATTTTTATTTTGTAGTCAATATTTTAATGATGATTACCTGCCACATATATTTATTATGTCGATGAATATCACGCTCATCAACCACAGAACTTACGCAAATGTCTAATTTTGGAGAAAAAAAAGACACCCCCCCCCCCGAAATACACTGTAGATGTAGAGATGTAGTACCCATTGAAGTAATGAATATTTACATGGATATATATATATATATATATATATAGATATATAATTTTGTCTATCACATTTTTATCTGATTGTCTGTCTCTATGCTATCTTTGGGCTGATTACATAGCGCCAAATGAGCAAAAATAATAATATGTATCGTCCCATGTCCGAACAGTTGAGGATGCTTCATTAGTTGGACCGGTGGTTGGAGGAGTTTTGGCGGCCATTGTTGTCCTGACTTTGCTGACCATAACTGTATTTATCTCGAAGAGGAGAGGATGTTCTCACGGAAATTTTATTAAACCAGGCAAGTAAAGTCAGCTATATGTTAGGCATCCATATTTCTGATGAAAAAGATAAATTGTATGGAAGGTGCGAATGTCAGTATTATATTACATTGTTTAAATATTTTTACGTTTAAAGATTATCTCTGTCTTATATTTAAAGCGCAACATCTTGAAACTATTACGGACGTGTAAATCAAACAACATCACAAATGAAACCTTTCACAATAATAAACTCAAATTGAACAACCAACAGTGAATGCTTGAGTGTAATGAAGTACAATAAAAAACCAACAGTGAATGCTTGAGTGTAAGTACAACCAACAGGGAATGCTAGAGTGTAATGAAGTACAAACTAGAAGTGTACATGCTTCCGAGTGGTTGGTGCTACACAATTTACACAGTTAACGTTGTCATACCCACTTCACATTCATTACACATATGTTATACACATGTGATACATGTAAAGCATATCAATTTCCACACATGTTAACTGTATTTACATTACATATGTACAACATAGGTGAACCATATGTAGCACTAATGTATATGGACACAATTTTATTTATATATGCCAGCTATCACTTGGACAATCTTATACACTTATGTATATGGACACAATTTTATTCATATGTGCCAGCTATCACTTGGACAAACTTGCTTTTTCTTTTTCCATGTGTGAATCAAACATATATTCTAAATATATTATATGTAATATATATTCCAAATATTTTCAATATGTTACATGATTTGCATGCGAGGATCACGACCACAACATTTGTTTTACATGTGCAGTACCTTTAGAAGTGCTATAGTTTTCTTGTATAAACAAGATTTATTCATTTAATTTTTTAAAAAATTTTCAGATGCAGTGTCAAAGCAAAAGGAGAATGCCGGGTACGATGTAAAGACACATTTTCCACTCTCTACTATATATCAGTAAATACACATTTTCCTTTCTCTTCTTTCATCTCACTTATTATTTTTATATAGTACATAAATGAGGAACAACTTCTGAACAATGCAAATGAACTATTTAATGTTATCTTTATATCAGCAACTTCTCAAATGCACCTGCAACTCTATATGTCCGCGTATTTGTCTGTTCATCTTCATTCCTTGCGTTGTTGATCTGATATTACAAATATTATTGATGTGATATTACAAACATTATTAATCTGATATTACAAAGATTATTGATCTAATATTACAAAGATTATTGATCTGATATTACAAACATTATTGATCTAAACGACGAAGGAATATCTCCAAGAAAGAACACGAATAGTTTCTTTTCTTTCTTGTTTTTTGTATTTTTTTTGCATTTGCATTTGTATTTGCTGTTGTTGTTTTGTGTTGTTGGGGGGGGGGGGGGGTTAGGTTTCGGGGTGGGTGTCTGGCGGATGGGTTATTGTCTTTTGTCTTGAAATACTGTGCATAGTTGATTAATGCGTTCTGAAATAGATCACGAGATAAACAAAAAGGTGAATGTTATCATCCGTTAAAATCATGCCAAGAAAAATGTCAACAAGATGCATGGCATGTCCACAAGATGCAATGCATGCCCATAAGATGCAATTCATTCTCACAAAATGCAAGGCATGTCCACAAGATGTAAAGCATGCCCACAAGATGCAAGGCATGTCTAGAAGATTCAAGGCATGCCCACAAGATGCAAGGCATGCCCACAAGATGCAAAGCATGTCCACAAGATGCAAGGCAAATCCACAAGATGCAAGGCGTGCCAGAACATGATCAAAACGAGCGATTTCTCCCGCAGAGTACAGAGCGAAAACTTCAGTATCGTATTCACAGCAAATTAATCACATGCAAAACACAAAATATAGTATGTTTAATAATATGAAAGGTTTGTTCAATGCTATATGTGGGAGAGACAGAACAAACTAAAGAAAAAGATGAATATACATAGATCCGATTGACAAAAACCAAACATTGTCGTCAGAAGTCCAGTTGCGGAACAACTTGTTTCCCCTGACCACCTTTCGTTTCAAAGCACGTGTCGCTAAAATTAACATGCAGAACTATGAGGGAAAAAAACAAGAGTGTTCTCAGAAAATAATCTTTATTTATTTATTTTTTTGTGTTCATTTAACTCAGAAACTCTGAGCTTATTTATTTCAGATCTGGTAGGTACTTGCCAAGCACAAACACATATTATCATTTCTTTTTTAAATACAGATCGTCGCCAAGAGTAGGGCCGGATCCAATATACGCCAATGCCATTGATGACGGTGTTGCCAGGAATGGGGAATATGACGGTTTGCTAGTAAACAGACCTAAATCAAGCTTATATCTACAGCTTACAGTTGTGTCAGGTATTGTGGGATACAAATGTTAAAGTCCATAAAGAATAAATGCATATACTTTTTTGCACATGCCAAGCTATTTCTGTAGATAGAACCAAAGTAATCTCCAGTAATGAAAACTACTGAAACGCCTCAGTAAATAAAAGTGACTGGCATTCCTTAAACGCATGCACGTAACATGAGAAACACGTCCATATTTGATACGTCAACAATCTTTGCAACTTCTTATTTGCCGAAACTTTCATTTTTTAAATATAGTTCATGTGCCCATTAAAATTACATTGGTGTACACAAGTGTCAAATACAGCTCTGGATTCAATGTCTGTGCATGTATTTGTCTGTATGTGTGTGCACATTACCAAAATAACATTACTTTGCTTTACAGAGACAGCCAAACGCGGTGATGATGACAAAAACGTTCTTACTGATTATTTGAATTATTAGATGCTATACCAGTGTATTTGTATCGGGTATTAAAACAATCGGACACATTTTTCAGGGTCCTTTTGTATTATTAGTTGCACTGGCTACAGCATGAAATAAAATGGATTTACTGTTTAAAAAGTCGCAGTTTGTGCTGTTGAATATGTGATATTTGTATATATTATATTATGTATATATATATATAAGGAGGGTGATGTCGAGACACAGTGGTTAATAAATAATGAAAACCCATTGCTCAATAGGTGCAACTGCATATGAGTGACAATGTCGTATATATCCTTCTAATGAACACTTGACTAGAACTATAAGGCAACCCCTTAAGGTATTAAACAAATAACAAAGAAAATAACGGTAGAGTAAGGTAAACCCCGATATGGATACATTTAGTATATTATGGTGAATGTTACAGTTATACAAAACGCAATATCCTGTATGCACCTTGTTGGTAAGTTAACGCATTAAATATAACGAGCACCTGTGGCACAAGACACCTCCCTATTGGTCATATAATTTGAGAGCTTTAATGTGAAAGGTTGAGAATCAGATCGACCAACTTATACTTACGTCCATTTTGTTTCGTACGACCATCGAAGACTGATCTGCTGGCTAAGTATGTAACGATGTATTTAAGTTGTTTGTTGTTCGCAGTTGGGTGGGCTATATATTGGAATAAATGCGTTCCAATTTGTTATCTGTGACAAAAGTTCCCACGATTTAGGGAATACAATACGGTACAATTTGTTATCCATGACAAAGGATCCCATGATTTAGGATATAAAAACGGTACAATTTGTTATATATGGCAAACGTTCCCACCATTTAGGGAAAAGTACAATTTGTTATCTATGACAAAGGTTCCCACCATTTAGAGAAAAGTATAGTACAATGTGTTATCTGTGACAAAGGTTCCCACCATTTAAGGAAAAGTACAGTACAATTTGATATCTGTGACAAAGGTTCCCACCATTTAGGGAAAAGTAAAGTACAATTTGATATCTGTGACAAAGGTTCCCACCATTTAGGGAAAAGTACAGTACAATTTGTTATCTGTGACAAAGGTTCACACCATTTAGGGAAAAGTACAGTACAATTTGATATCTGTGACAAATGTTCCCACCATTTAGAGAAAAGTATAGTACAATTTGATATATGTGACAAAGGTTCACACAATTTAGGATGGGATCATCCGACACAGGATCAGAAATAAAAAGGTGATCATGCCGACATTGCTGTTCAACATAAAAAATCAAATAATGCAAAAATGAGGACTCTTCGATAAAAATTTTAATTAATTGTAGTCCAACTCCATTGCCACATGCAAATGTGGACTCTTGATAAATTGTCATAACTTGTAGTACAACCCCAGTGTTACATGCAAACGACGAAGTTTGATAAATTGTCATAACTTGTAGTACAACCCCAGTGTTACATGCAAACGACGAAGTTTGATAAACTGTCATAACTTGTAGTACAACCCCAGTGTTACATGCAAACGACGACGTTTGATAAACTGTCATAACTTGTAGTACAACCCCAGTGTTACATGCAAACGACGAAGTTTGATAAACTGTCATAACTTGTAGTACAACCCCAGTGTTACATGCAAACGACGACGTTTGATAAACTGTCATAACTTGTAGTACAACCCCAGTGTTACATGCAAACGACGACGTTTGATAAACTGTCATAACTTGTAGTACAACCCCAGTGTTACATGCAAACGACGACGTTTGATAAATTGTCATAACTTGGAGTACAACCCCAGTGTTACATGCAAACGACGACGTTTGATAAATTGTCATAACTTGGAGTACAACCCCAGTGTTACATGCAAACGACGACGTTTGATAAATTGTCATAACTTGGAGTACAACCCCAGTGTCATGTGTTAAAATACAATGGAGCACATAGATAGTGATTGGACCAACTGAGACCAGTAAAGAAAAATTAGTGTCAAAGCTTCATACATACTACTTTTTATTTACATGATAGGGCAGTGTTGATATTAAGGAGCATTATTTTTATTTACATTGTAGGGCAGTGTTGATATTAAGGAGCATTATTTTTATTTACATTATGGGGCAGTGTTGATATTAAGGAGCATTCTTTTTATTTACATTATGGGGCAGTGTTGATATTAAGGAGCATTATTTTTATTTACATTATGGGGCAGTGTTGATATTAAGGAGCATTATTTTTATTTATATTATAGGGCAGTGTTGTTACTAAGGAGCATTGTTTTTATTTACATTATAGGTCATTGTTGTTACTAAGGAGCATTGTTTTTATTTACATTATGGGGCAGTGTTGATATTAAGGAGCATTATTTTTATTTACATTGTAGGGCAGTGTTGATATTAAGGAGCATTTTTTTTTTAAAATTATGGGGCAGTGTTGATATTAAGGAGCATTATTTTTATTTACATTATGGGGCAGTGTTGATATTAAGGAGCATTATTTTTATTTACATTATGGGGCAGTGTTGATATTAAGGAGCATTATTTTTATTTACATTGTAGGGCAGTGTTGATATTAAGGAGCATTATTTTTATTTACATTATGGGGCAGTGTTGATATTAAGGAGCATTATTTTTATTTACATTATGGGGCAGTGTTGATATTAAGGACATTTTTTTATTTACATTATAGGTCATTGTTGTTACTAAGGAGCATTGTTTTTATTTACATTATAGGGCAGTGTTGTTACTAAGGAGCATTGTCTTTATTTACATAAAGGGCTATGTTGATATTAACGAGAATTGTTTGTATATTTTATTCTTATCTCTTTTATTCGTCTTGCAGATGTCACAGCAGATATTAGCGGAAACGCCAATGACAGGTATGCTTTATTTTCTTTAATATTTTTTATAAAGTGGCCACTGAAACAAACATATTTTACAAAACTGTTTATTTATTGCAAATGTAAATATTTGTCATAATTGAAAAGGAAGGCTTGGTCAGAAAGTTACTTATACATTACTTACTATTACAAAATCAATGTGTAATAACAAGTTGATATAGAATATGTATTTACTATTACAAAATCAATGTGTAATAACAAGTTGATGTAGAATATGTATATACTATTACAAAATCAATGTGTAATAACAAGTTGATGTAGAATATGTATTTACTATTACAAAATCAATGTGTAATAACAAGTTGATGTAGAATATTTATTTACTATTACAAAATCAATATGTAAAAACAAGTTGATGTAGAATATTTATTTAATATTACAAAATCAATGTGTAATAACAAGTTGATGTAGAATATATATTTTTTGTCATCTGGACTATAAAAGCAGAGGTAGCTGGACTGACTGTTTCTCAAGACATTATTTACTATATCATGCCGAGTAAATGAGAGCAAAGTACCTTCGCAAGGTACACGCTAAGACAGCCGATCCGGGCTAGCTTCAGCGAGTTTTGAACGCGTGACCCTTGGATTGCGATCCCGACCATATACCAAACGAACTACCGCAGCTCCCAAACGTAAAGATAGTAAAAACTGTCAGTGTAAGATCTTGTAGAAATTTACAAATACTTTTGTTTTAAATTTAAAAATTAGTTGCACCAAAACGGACTTTGTAGCAACATCGTTATTATTCAAACATTGTTCATTTGAATTATCGGTTAATTCAAACCACATGCATATCCCTAAATTGTGTAGATTTGATATAAGTGAACGCTTTTATTCTTTTCCAATTAGTTCTATCCAATAAGCGGAGTTCTTGATAGAGTGAAACATTTATTGAATCGGTCTTACAACTAACGACATGCAATTCAATGGTGGGCGGTCTGTACGCATGCGTCAACAGTTTGCATATGAAGTTCCTTAGCCACTGGACTGAAAAGTGGTCACTTCTACGAAGGATTTCTACTTGACAAAATGTGTTTGGAAACATTCATCGCAATACATTGATAGACGAGGGATTAAAGATGCCGTCTGAATACAAACGTCAATCAGATAAATGAATTTATGTCCTGCGAGCTTCCCAAATCTGAATGTTTACAAGTCAGATTTTCCACCTTTGAATTGCAACTTGTGCAATTATTATTTATAACATCCAGTAAGTGTCAGAAAAAAACACGGCTTAAAAGTTTGGATCTGTTGAGCGCCCGGATTGCACTGGTTCAACAGTATTTGTCGATCTGATTTCATTTTCAGGCAATCTGTTGGTGATGAATATGATGATTTGAACGTATACATAAATTATCAAGTCCAGTCTGACATCTCTCAGCGCCCAGAAATTCAGTCTGAAGGTAAGAAAGAGATTAAACATGATTCCTATATGAACAAACGCCAGAGATGTCAGTTCTTTTAGTGGGTGTATCCAATTCCTATGTTTGTTAATGTTTCCTTATCAGATCCATACTTTACTAATCTTTTGATTGTAAGTGTCATGGGATAGAAAAGAAACACGATTTGAAGAAGAGCAGCCATTGCAAGTTATTGTATGGATATATGTTTCAATCAGAAGATTTCAAGTAATAACTTGAAAGGCATACTGACTGAATATGCAAACAACCACATGAATATCTATGTCAAAATCTAGGGTAATACTAATTATAAAGGCATACTGACTGAATATGCAAACAACCAACTAACTATCAATGTCTACATCCAGGGTAATAATAACGTTAAAGGCATATTGACTGAGTATGCAAACAACCAACTGAATATCAATGTCTACATCCAGGGTAATAATAACGTTAAAGGCATACTGACTGAATATGCAAACAACCAACTGAATATCAATGTCTAAATATAGGGTAATAGGGTGATAATAACGTTAAAGGCATATTGACTGAATATGCAAACAACCAAATGAATATCAATGTCTAAATATAGGGTAATAGGGTGATAATAACGTTAAAGGCATATTGACTGAATATGCAAACAACCAACTGAATATCAATGTCTAAATATAGGGTAATAGGGTAATAATAATTTTAAAGGCATACTGACTGAATATGCAAACAACCAACTGAATGTCTATGTCAAAATCCAGGGTCCGGCTGTTTTTCCATATAGGATTTATTGTAAACTATGTTTATTCCTCATATTAAAATATGCGATATTTAAAGAAGAAGGGGGAGAGTGTGGAGGAGTAGACGTGATCTCTTTAGAATTGTTAAACAAGACTGACGTTTAAGCAAATATGTCTTTGAAAAGGAAGTAGAGAAAATTCCTCCTATGTATAAACTCGATCTGACTATCGCATTATGTATTACGATCATTATCTCGGATATGAAATGTATTGCGATAGTATCGGATATATATATACACTGAAAAGATACATGTGGGTCTATGTTTGCAAAAAGCATTGATTGCACCATTGCATAAATCAGTTGTATGACATGCTAAATTACATTATATGAACCATATCGATGGTAGTTGTATTCTTAGAAACGAAAAATAAATAAGTAAATAAATAAATAAAATAAAATAAAAAAATAAATAAATAAATAAAATAAAATAAATAAATGGAGTTTCTTTTTATAGGTGACTACCAGCTGTACGCAAACCTACAGACTACAACATGAAAGAACCCATAGTTACCAACGAGGAGAGAAAGGAGAGTACTGTCATCCTTTCGTCATTTTATTCTTGTTTTGTGCTCACATAATGACCTTGCTGAGCATTATATCTGTCAAGAACTACAGTTTATTTTAAATTACATCGGAAAGGAATACATAGCTAACAGTTGATGGGCGTTGAAATTACGTGATGAAAATGTATATATGATAGAAATGTCAACAACTACATATTTCAATAAGGATGTGATAACAAAGATAGCCACTGTTGCATAAGTGCAATGTTTCACTAAGGATATGATAACAGAAAGTGAACAGATGTACCTTTAGATATTACTTTGACGTTTCGGCATGATTTATGTTTTGTTTATAAATTATTTTAAGATACCTTGTTGTTGGCAGCAATTCGTGTTATGTACATCGCCTGGGAATAAAATGATAAGACTTCATTTTGTGTCTGTTGCTTTAGGGAAGCAAATATATATATATATATATATATATATATATATATATATATATATATATATATATATATATATATCCTTTCTCATTAGATAGATTGAAACTACCACCAAAGATTTATATTTTTACCTATCAGGAATTCACGCAAATTATATGCACTGTGATAAAATTGATGATCCGCTAAAATTGTATGCATCTAATATGATAACATCGAACATCAGCTAAATATGCATCTAATATGATAAAATCGAACATCCGCTAAAATTGTATGCATCTAATATGATAAAATCGAACATCCGCTAAATATGCATCTAATATGATAAAATCGAACATCCGCTAAATATGCATCTAATATGATAAAATCGAACATTCGCTAAAATTGTATGCATCTAATATGATAAAATCGAACATCCGCTAAATATGCATCTAATTTGATATAATCAAACATCCGCTAAAACTGCATGCATCTAATATGATAAAATCGAACATCCGCTAAATATGCATTTAATATGATAAAATAGAAGATCCACTAAAATTGTATGCATCTGATATGATAAAATAAAAGATCCGCTAAAATGTAATAGCGCTAAACAGTTGTGATTTACAGTACATGCATTCAAAATATTTTTCCTTCGTCAAGAAAGATAAACTTTCTCTCTATGATAGTGTCCTATTTAATAATGAAATCGTATACCTTGTATGAAAAATACTCGATTTCTTATTTTAAAAATTATACAATAAAAATTCTCAAAAGATATCGAGATTTATATTTTAGAAAAACCCAAACAAAATAACCTAAAGCATATTGATTATCAAAAGGAAGTCCCTGTATATATGTGCCCGGATAGAACTGCACCAAGTATCTCCAAGAGAATTTTAAATTTACTTACAGGCAGTATCAGCTGAGCTCAACTGAAAATGTAAAATTCGGACAATATTAAGGACTTTAAAAAGTAAGAAAGTATAAAACAAAATGTTGTTAAGAATAAAAAAAATAGAAATGCATATGCACATGTTTATAATATGTATTTGTGCACGATACAAATTGAACTTTTTGAAAGACAGTAATTGAGTATTTCAATTTCTTCCTAAACCACAATTAGTTTACATGGTTACAATTAAATTCCCCCATGCTAACATTTTAAGACTATGTTTTTAAATTTGTTTGTGCATATTTCAATTTTTAATTTTCAGTATTAATTAAAAAAGGTCCTTAAAGGAATAAAGTATTTGTGTTAAATTTGCTACCATCAATAAATAAAAATATTATTATTATTATTATTATTATTCCAATCCATTATGACCCATCTGTTCGATCAATTTATCAATCGACCAATTAACAGATCAATCGATCGATCGATAGATAGATAGATAGATAGATAGATAGATAGATAGATAGATAGATAGATAGATAGATAGATAGCTGGTTCACTTTTAAAATCAAGTGTTTACCATTTTGCATAACATTGTTGAAACCTTTTACGATTATATTTATGAACGAAAGTCAATCAATTATTTTAAAAACTTTGTGAAAAAAATGAGAAAATATAGCTGTATTATTTAATATTCCGACTATATTTGAAATGGTTTGTGTCTATGCTAAGGTTTTGTTTATAAAAAAAAAATAAAAATAAAAAAACAAATATAAAAAACAATGTTGATTTTTGCATTGTATGTAAATGATGATAAAAACAAAGCAAGCAAGTGTAAGTAAACCACTAAGTATGTATGTTTCTTATCAATATCAAGGAATACTCACTAAACTCTTTTAAATGTTCATATAATGACGCTATATTCATCTATCTTCAACGTAAAACCGTCTACACGTATGACTCATTAATGCGCTGAATTCAGGGTGTATATGTAACTTGCACAGCACACACAATCTTAAACTTTCCAAAGCAAATTGATTGATTATATAATTCAGACTGAATTGAAAATATGTCTGGACATCAATATTACATTACCATACACGAATTTATTCGATAACTAACAGCATTATTGTAAATTTTATCATTAGAAAAATATGTCGGACACAATGATATACTTTAATAAGTACCCCGACGTCGTCAACTGAATTTATCTTCCTGTATCTTTGTAACAACAAGCTTAGTCTACTAACAACAAGGAACGGAACAGAACACAAGACATCTGTTTTCAGATAATATTGTATCAGCCCACTCGCAGGTGGTATACGAAAAAACACAAATTGCATTTAAGGTGGCGTAGCGTATTCATAATAAGGAGGTCAAGATTAACTGGTGTGAAACCCAACTTTTTTCAGTGTCAAACAGAGAGAGAGTTCAGTGTCAAACAGAGAGAGAGAGAGAGAGAGAGAGAGAGAGAGAGAGAGAGAGAGAGAGAGAGAGAGAGAGAGAGAGAGCGAGAGTTAGAGAGAGAGAGAGAGAGAGAGAGAGAGAGCGAGAGAGAGAGAAAGATGGAGGAGAGAGAATTTACTTTTTCTGTTTGTCTGGAGCGTTCATAATTCATACAAATAAGAAGCAAAAATTGAGGACATATACAAATTGAAGATGAATTTGGTACATCCGTGAATGTGCGCGACAGAGTAGAACATAAATCCCTTAAGCCGATAAGAGTGAGGACAAATAAGAAAAAAGACACGATTATATGGTGATAGTTTTTGGTCAAGAGAAAGGGAGGTACCATTAAGTTGGAATAAAGTATCTTTCGAGAATGGTATCGAGTCAAATAAACAGACGTAATGGACCAAAGTTTATTTTCAATACATCCTAAATGATGCAAATTTTGGAACACATGGCTAGACAAGAGTCTGCTGAGTACATCCCGTCTACGCCTGTCACACAGCTGAATATGTATCTATTGATGGTCTGTCACACAGCTGAATACTTATGTACTGATGGTCTGTCACACAGCTGAATACTTATGTACTGATGGCCTGTCACACAGCTGAATATTTATCTATTGATGGTCTGTCAGCTGAATACTTATCTATTAATAGTCTGTCACACAGCTGAATACTTATCTATTGATAGTCTGTCACACAGCTGAATACTTATCTATTGATGGTCTGTCACACAGCTGAATACTTATCTATTGATGGTCTGTCACACAGCTGAATACTTATCTATTGATAGTCTGTCACAGAGCTGAATATTTATCTATTGATAGTCTGTAATTATTAGAAGATCGCTATGTCATGATCATTTAGCCCTGGACTGCTTGCCATTTACGTAGTTCAGAAGGTGACATTTTCTAGCACACTAAGGTTTTAGTCTGAATATTAAATTGTACAGGTCTGCAAATGAGAGTATTTGAAATGTGCAAATTAAAAAAAAAAGAAAAAAAAGCTATTGTGCCAGAACTCCCACCTTCTTAAATACTTATGCATGCGTGTTGTTATGCATACATGCATGCATACACACACTATATATATATATATATATATATATATATATATATATATATATATATATATATATATATATATATATATTATGTACACCCTGCGGGCTCGGGGTAAGAGGCGGATAGTGGAGGAAGGAGCTGTGGCGATTCAGTGGCTTGCGTACCGGTCTTCCAGCCGAAAGGGTGCGGGTTCGAATCCTAACAGCCTATCGAGTACCGTGGTGTATCGTTGGGCAAGACACTTATTTCAATTGCATCGGCACCAAATAACCTACTTGTGTTCCTGTGCCTTAAGACACCAAACCAAACACATATATATATTATGGATGCATGTGTGTATGTATGTTTCTTTGTATATAGGCATGCTATCATGTATGCATTTAAGTGAATTTAGTCACTGTAACTCATTCCTACAGTTAAACATGTTTTGTGCTTTATTGTATGCAAATATATCTTTCGTAAGTTTGCACTTTTCATAAAGTGATGTTAGTGGATATGCATCTACCTGCCTGATATTACCCAGTTTAAAACTGCTTTTCTTGCGTAGTAAATGTTTCAGCTTTCTGTAGATTTTACCATGTCACTGAATCATACTGGCAGAAAAATGCACGTTCCTAGCCTGGTTATATATGCTAATAAAAAGTGTAAACTTGATTTTGCAGACTTCTTGGATGGTAAAATATATTGTAGTCTGTTGGAATATGCATATATACAATTACAGCTCACTAAATTGGATTATGTTTCTTTTTCCAACATCCATTTTGACCATGACAATAGTAACTTTATATGTGCTTATAATACAAAGTCATAAATAACTGAGAAGATGATGTCGAGAGGTCGAGTTCATGGAAATGATTTTAAATCAGATTAAATATGCAAATTAATATCGTGTAATGGATATTGCTCCAAACTACATACAGACTTAAACACTCCTTCCAGAGTGTATGAGACTATATGGTTATGGTCGCCACATACTCTCTTGTTTCCCGCATGATGCGCAGGAAAATGGAATTCATGCACGATGCAGTTGACTTTGCCAGAGCGATATACTGTTCTTATAAAGCTGATAGTTTCTTTATTTTTTTCCGATCTAGAGTTTAATCTTAAATGTTACACATAATGTTATTCCAATGTTTAATGTTGATTATCTTTTTATATCTTTTACACACAGAAAAGTTTGCTTAAGTTTCAGTTTATATGCTAGATGTCCTCTTCAAAGTAAAGGAGTTTGTCTCCTATATTGGAAAGCACGCGGAGGAAAAAGGTCGTGTTTCAATGTTTGGATGTCGTGGTAATTTGCATTTGATTATGATAATTTATTTCCGGGATCAAGGTAGGACTTTCACGGCAAATTCAAAATTACTGAGTTAAATGCATATTAAGGGCATAATCAATTCTTCACTCATTGAAATAACCATTCTTAGTTCAAGACGTAATATATTAATTGAATACTTACTTTAATCTAGAAAAATATAATGGTCGAAATGCATTAGATATTATGACACAATTGAGAAGAATGCAGAATTTGCAAAAAAGACGAATAAGAAATCTGCTGCAGAGCAGCATTGTCACCACACATTTTCTAGTTATCCCAATTCCCCTTTTTACATTTGTAAATGTGTCTCCACCCCTAAAATTTCACCTCCAGTGGACGAATCGAAATTCAAAACCATAGTGTATAACAGTAGATCACCCCAGTCATATTCCAACGTTATAACAGTATATCATCCCAGTCATATTCCAACGTTATAACAGTATATCATCCCAGTCATATTCCAACGTTATAACAGTATATCATCCCAGTCATATTCCAATGTTATAACAGTATATCATCGCAGTCATATTCCAACGTTATAACAGTATATCATCCCAGTCATATTCCAACGTTATAACAGTATATCATCCCAGTCATATTCCAATGTTATAACAGTATATCACCCCAGTCATATTCCAACGTTATAACAGTATATCATCCCAGTCATATTCCAATGTTATAACAGTATATCATCCCAGTCATATTCCAATGTTATAACAGTATATCATCCCAGTCATATTCCAACGTTATAACAGTATATCATCCCAGTCATATTCCAACGTTATAACAGTATATCATCCCAGTCATATTCCAACGTTATAACAGTATATCATCCCAGTCATATTCCAATGTTATAACAGTATATCATCCCAGTCATATTCCAACGTTATAACAGTATATCATCCCAGTCATATTCCAATGTTATAACAGTATATCACCCCAGTCATATTCCAACGTTATAACAGTATATCATCCCAGTCATATTCCAATGTTATAACAGTATATCACCCCAGTCATATTCCAACGTTATAACAGTATATCATCCCAGTCATATTCCAATGTTATAACAGTATATCATCCCAGTCATATTCCAATGTTATAACAGTATATCATCACAGTCATATTCCAACGTTATAACAGTATATCATCCCAGTCATATTCCAATGTTTGAAGTCTCGATTTCAAACACTGTCAGAGATGCTGAAGTACAATACGGAACATGTACGTACACACGCACGTTCCGTGAGATCACATACTTTCTATCGTGTCTTCGAAATTCTTGGGGAATCAAATATGTTTTAACACTGACTCCTCTTGTGAAATTGCTAAAGCGTGAAAACAAAAATTTCTTTCACTCCCACTTTTATGTACACAGTTCTTATCAACAAATCAATTTTAAATTACACAACTATAATTCATTGTAATATAAACAATGTTGTATCATTGCACCAATGTATATGTTATATGTTAAATCTTTGAAAGTCACAATCAGGGACTTTGAACATCAAAATTAGGAACAATGTACCCAGGGACTTTGAACATCAAAATTAGAAACAATGCACCCAGGGACTTTGAACATCTACTTGGGAGCAATGCACCAAGAAGCCTTGAAAAATAAGCATTTGTACAACTCAGAAAGGAAAATAATATCATTAATCATTAGGAAGAAATGAGTGTGTTAACATAATATTGATATATTGGTATATACGTTATAAAAAAAATTTTTCTTTGTCAGGATTTCCGATACATATACTGAAAATACATTCTTATCTTACAAAATTTAATTTAGAATATAAGTTTTTTGTGTACGTAACGCGTGCATAGTTCGTTTGGTTGACTATATCAGATATTTATTTATCTAAAAGTCTCTATTATTACTAAACTTATTAAGAATTTACAAGAAGCAATATTTTATTTATTAACTTTCGGATGCTATTTATGTAAGATTTAGTGGAATGTTTTGCGAAATACTGTCAATCAAAGCGACAATAGAGAAGCTTATGGACACGATTACTCTCGTGTGTTCCAGGACAGAGTCACAAAATGGGGTGGGGAAGGGTAAAGGTATTAGTTTAGCTGTCAACAGAACTAAAGAAATTTATAAGTTCAACGAGCGAATTAGGGTCCGAGCGATTGTTTTATAAAGGAAGGTTTATAGGTCTAGTTTGTACGTTATTCCTTTTCCAAAGAGCCGATGAAAATTTTTATCTCCGTGTCGGTCCGTCAATCCATAATATTCTATATAAACACAAAACAATAAGGTTAGTTGTGATATTGCCTGTTGAAATTATTATAGGTCCTATATGTGAGTGAATAAAATATGGTTATTGAATGCTGTGATATGGTTACTGACATTTTTTTTAACAAATGTTTAGATCTTCTTGTTATCTTTTGTTACAAATAGTTTGTTCAGGAGAATGTTTTATTGGTGGGAGTGTAATATTTGTTGAAGCCAACCTATAAGCATTCTAATCAGGACTTATTAATCACATATAACGAAGGGAATTCCAATATAATAGAGTTTTCTAAAATTCGTGAATTGATGAAAGAATTAACAAAATTAAAAATTATAAATATTATAGCTAAGGTTGGGTGCTAATCCTGCTAATCTTGCTAATCTTCAGATCATAGTTTTGATTAATCTTTTCCTGACCTTCTCTTTTCTTTTATTTTATCTTCAACGTTTTCCTCATTCTCATCTTCCGCCTCTCCATTGTCTTTGTCTCTTTTAATTTTATCATGTTTGGCTCCTCAACGCTTCATCGTATTCTTCAGTAATTTCATACACATTAAAAAGTACGGGAGTTTGGCCATCTATTGATGCATTCCAGTTGCCAAACCTTTGAAACGCCTAAAATGGCAATCATTCTCCGAACATGCAGACTGCAGACAAGACTCCTCTCTAGTTGCGGATAAACTTTTGTTTTCTCTGCAGATTCTTTATCTAGAGGAGGCAGGGACAAAGGTTGATGTTCAATCAGGTAGAAAGTGTCCACTCAGTTTAATTTGCAGGTTCATGATATATATATTTTCTAAAAAAGAAGTATCTTTAAATGATACATTTATTATGCATTCGAGATTTCATATATTGTACTAATACAAAGAGAAACTATATTACTTTTTTCTCTTTAGCAACCACCAGTACACTGACTTAAAATTCTGTGATACTTATATAGTCGTGTGGTCTCGGTTTCTTCGTAACTGATCCTAAGTTAAGTTCCCACAATAAATCTTCATGCAAAGCTTCCCTTGTTATATACTGGCCTTAAGTTCCCACAATAAACTTCGTGTAAAGCTTTCCTTGTTATATACACACTTAACTGGCCTTAAGTTCCCACAATACATTTTCATGTAAAGCTTCCCTTGTTATATACAAACTTAACTGGCCTTAAGTTCCCACAATACATCTCCATGTAAAGCTTTCCTTGTTATATACACACCTAACTGGACTTAAGTTCCCACAATAAATCTTCATGTAAAACTTTCCTTGTTATATACACACCTAACAGACCTTAAGTTCCCACAATAAATCTTCATGTACAGCTTCCCTTGTTATATATACACCTAATATCAAGATATTTTCCCTAATCTTAACATTTTATTTTGCACACTTAAGTACATGTAACTTTAGGGTGCAATATAATGGAGGGCCATAACATTTTGGTCGAATGTACCCCTTAGCCTTAGATGATTGCTATCAAGCAACCATCACATAAGGAATGAAGTGTTTGCAAAACAATTCATCAGCTAGGCATGCATAATTATGTCATCGCGTCGCTGCACTGCATGTGTGAGTGGTTTGAGAAGAGGAAACAATCACCTAATTAGTGCTTCATTTATGTTATTTAGAATATTAATAATTTGTCTTTTGTCGTTGAAATGAAACAAATTTCTTTTCGTCATCTACTAGCATCAACTTAAATGTATTGTGTCAAAAATTACAAAATATTTTATGTAATATAAAAAAATGATATAATATTATATGTAATATAAAAAAAATTATATAATATTATATGTAATATAAAAAATCATATGGAATGCAGTTAGTGTCACATAAAATTAATGTAATTATTTTATTTCATAATTACGACTTAGGAGATAATTATAGGCGACGGTCTGCCCCTCTCTGAAAGAGAGGCTACTATGCGAACATATAGAAATTATAATTAGTCATTGACTTGTAAAAATGATGACACTTTGGGGACCTCTGTGAGAATTAACATTAGGGTCCGATGGAAGCTAACATTACTGGACGGTATGGGAAATCCGTGTTTAAAAATGTTGATGTATTATGGGGCCTGATGGGAATTTAACACTGGATCTGTGTCAGTATGGGGTTGTATCGGAATTAACATTACTGGGCCACTATCGGGCGGTATGCGAATTTAACATTAGCGGTTTTGGTGGATATGGGGCTAAGAAAGTCCCCATGGGCCATGTGTGAACAAAACATGAGGTAGCTCAAAATACGTAGACTTGCTATCCAGCACATCATTACATATACGCAAAGGAAGAGGGATGTGTATTTCATATACTAATCAATACACTATGATAGATACACAAAAGGAGGGACTATTTTCTTGTTTTGCATACATCCACACATACACAATCACACATAACAAGGGATTGTGGTATGATTTATTTTGCTTTTGTACACATCAATTTTATACAAACACACCAGTGAGTAGTGTAGGGTCTATTATTTTGCTTTCGTACATGGAAACAATTACTAAGGAACTTTAATATTAGGGCCTAGTATAGTAATCTTTGGAAATATTAGTAGAGAACGGACAAAGATACACTTAATTACATACAGTGGCTTATATTTTCAATCCAAATACCCACACATACAAACAAACAGATGATTGCAATTAGAGAATAGCCAGTGGTCATTAACGCACGTTTTTAAGACAGACACCCAAACAAACAAACAAAACGGATGAGGGAAATGGAGGTTATTTAATGGTCTCTAATACATATAACTACAATTCAAGACCCACCCTAACAAACACAACGGATGATGGAGAGGTAAATTTATTATGTTATGGTCACAAACGTACCTATTTACCATCCACCACCCACACACATACAAACAAACTGATAAGGACAAAGTGGGTAATTTATTATATGATCACCAACAAGCTTGCTTATAACCCAATGCCCACACACTTACACATAGGCTGCTAAGGAAAAGACATGGAACGTGCTTTTTTGTGCATGCAAGCACTGTCACGGAATTGTGTATATTTAATGTCAATGCATTATATATGAACGAAAATGTACTCGGGTTTCACTGCCACGTACAGCATTACCCGAGGGTGGTTTATATTTTTTGCCTTATCTATTTCAAAACACTGAGTTTGGTTTAACCACGGCTGCACGCACAAAGCGCTTGCAGTGAAAAACCCGATAACCTTGAGTTATCTGGCGTTGGATTTTCACCATAACCAGGTTACTTTTAGAGTAAAGTCTCAATGAATTAGCACAATACAACAAGTTTTGTCAGGAAGCTGTCCACTTTACGGAAGCAATCTTCAGCTGTAGAGGTATGTGAAATATAAAATTTAATTCTTTCTTACTATCCGTTGTATGTGATATAATTGTTTAATATATTTCATGTTTAGGAATTTATTTTAAATGTTATAGATAGTCATACCTATGTCACCTAACGCCATGCTATCAGAGAGACTATAGTATGTTTCAAGTTAGTCATTTTTATAAACTTATGCTGTATGCATTAAATGATGAGTAATGTTCTTATAATCCAGTGAGATTATTTTTGTCGGATACTGATTTATGTACGAACGTGGTTATTATAATAATAATTTCGTACGGTAGTTCTGATGAACTAATTCAATGTGTAATTAAGCCAATTCATGTGCGCGCGTGCGTAATGTATCATTCTATTCGTACTAAACCGTGTCTCGTGTACTACACGGCTTAGTCGTTATATTTTTAGTTGGGGAGTCGGACTCCGTCGGGTTTCGTGTAACCCGGATGCTGCGGTCGATGGTGATTTCGTTGGTTGGTTGTTATGAGTTTAACGCCATTTTTCAGCAGCCATTATATTTGGCGGAGGAAGAACCCATGAAAACTCCAGGAATAACCACCGACGAACGGGAAGCTACGGGAAAGCTTTCTCACATACCCACATTGGCTGAGCCGAGACTAGAACCCACGCGGACAGAGGTGAGATGTTAGTGATATGTAAAGCGAGCGCCTTAGACCACTCCGCCACCCAGGGCCCCACGGTCGATGCTGACATTGGGTTGGATGACAGTATTGGTTTACTCGCTGTGAGGAACCAAAGCTTCGGGATCAACAGGTATCCAGGGTATAAAGAGGCTCTCGAGGAATCATTCGGCAGACTGGGAGGAGCGGGCCATGCTTGGTTGTTCCCTGACCGGTCGAAGAGAGCTGTGGAACCGGAAATACATCGTGATCGTCGAATAGAAGCCATGAGATACATATATGTTCCATTTTTGAATCAATACTGTTCACTATCACTATATGGGTAAAAATATAATTCAATATCGATATATGAGTGAAAATCAACTATACATACATCTTACTTGTGGATGAAAGATATATTATTCATATTTGTGTATAAATTTTATATATTGATCACCCTTGGTGATAGAGACATACATTGTTCATATTTGTGTATAAATTCTATACATTGATCATCCATGGTGATAGATCCATATATCAGTCATATTTGTTTATAAATGCTATACGTTGTTCATCCCTGGTGATAGATCCATATATCAATCATATTTGTTTATAAGTTCAATACGTTGATTCTCGTTTGATTACTCATTGAAGTTGCATGCTCTGATTAATTCCATTTAGGAACGATATAATTTTCTTATATCTGTTGTTGAACTCTGTACGCATCGTTCTGTTAAATCCTTTATTGGACTTTATGCGCACGAGTATGGTGTCAGATTTATTCATCATTCATTTACATTATAAATAAACGTCTCATTAACGAAATTGTATTCAGTGTCCTGGTGACATCGAATCCCAACCAGAGTTCATCGTGTTATAAGCACACAAACACAGACACACATATACAAACACACAAACACAGAAGTTGAAAATAAAGATATGTACACTTTTCTAGAATACTCGAGTGATCCTGAAATGGACCTTTGTGTTGATTGGTGCGTATTCACAAATACCGTTTAATGATATTTCGTGGAAGTAAACTCCTTCTTACTACCACCCCATATTATAGCACTCTTTTCAAACACCCTTGTCTTTCCACTTAAATTCGTCTGACAACTACAGCCACCTCTGTTGTAAATTTCATGTCCCACTTCGCCTTCACGTACACAGGATAGTCTGGGTCGAAGAGACCATACTGGAGACGGTAGAACACCTTACACTAAGCCACATGTGGCTTCGTTGAGAATGGATGATAAGACTGGCGAAAAACTGCATCTTATATAGGAAGGAAAGGATTGAAACGAGTTCTGGCACTTTGCCAATCGTAGTGCGTCCTTTTGTGACTGATTACATCGTAGTCCGCGTTGTTCAGCCAATAAAAAACTGAAAATAATCCAGGAATTTTGTGTTCAACTTTTAGAAGCGAATGATTTTACCATGTGTTGATGCTTTTCTATATTTAGAACTGGAAAAAATGGGAAATTACGATTATGTTATTAGAATGATAGTCAGGTTGATGCACTCAGTGGATCTGCCATATACCCGCCCTCTCTTCATTTCGTCTAAGGCTGATTTCATACCTGGAGATTCAATAATAAAGTGACATTGTCCTTAAGTCTTTTTTGTTTTCCTTAACTAGAGCCATGCAGACACGTACAGATCAGATCTCCCTCACTAGGCGGGAATCTCGTGGATTCGCGGACAAAATTATATTACTCCCGTTTCAAGATTACGTTGCGTGAGTGGGTAGAAATTCAATGGTCCAGGTAGATGAACGAATGAACTGCCAAATATTGTGCACACTAGATGATAATATAATTTAAATGGTGACTAGTTTAAAAAATAACCTTCTCAGTCTTTTAATTTGTAGTGAAAAGCGCTGCAGCGATCAAATTCTCAAAAATAATGTCCAAAAGAGATGCTAGTCTACCCTGTATGTCTATTTGTCCTGATATCCAGAAATATAATGATGCAGTTTATAAAAACTCTTTTATGCTAAATAGATAGAAATTCATATTCTATATCTAGAAGCGTCGTCATGTTGCTATCTCTAGAACTTGGAAAATACCATCCAAATTCATATTCCATATTTAGAAGTGACGTCATGTTACTATCTTTAGAACTTGGAAAGCAAATTGCAAATTCCAAGGTATGATTGTATGTTTAGAGTGTATTTTTAGAACTTGGAAAGAAATAATGGAAATTCCAGTTCAATTTTTACAAAGGAATAGGAAGTTTGACCTTGTTCCATGAACGCAACTGCAGTATTGTATAATTTGGTTTTCCAAAACAAGATCTCCAGTTCTAAATTCCGCATAAGGTATCGTGTGATTTTGCACTGAATGGTGTGTTACATTTATGCTGTTCTTTTTTTTTAATCAGCAAGAAAAAGTACATAGCCGAACAATGGAAAAATATTGTGTTCTTTAAACCAATCAAAAAGATAGGGGAGACATGACAGTATCCCTAACACACACACACACACACACACACACACACACACACACACACACACTTGGAAACAAATACTCGTTCTAGCAAACCAACAATATGTACTGAACAGTTTTACGGTAGATATATATAGTGAAATAGTATAATTAAATAAAACTGTATATCATGAGAGAGTGTCATCATGAAAAAAGACGAGATGATTGATTAGTATTGCCATCACCTCGATCGAGTCACAATCATTCAAGAGTGAAAGGCGGACTGAAACACCAAAGGATTATCGTCGTGTCCAACCTGCGAGCAAGATGACTTCAAAAGCATTTCAAACGACATGATACACTTACTTACACTGTCAGATTTAAGAATGTTAAGTTCGAAGATCTCGCAGAGAAATTAGCCGAGCTTATCACTGACTTGTTTAATTCTGTGTTTGTTCGAGTCGAAATGACAAGGTGTCCTCGACAGATAATTCTCTTGCAAATTACAATAAAAAAGTTCCAGACAATCTCTCTCTCTCTCTCTCTCTCTCTCTCTCTCTCTCTCTCTCTCTCTCTCTCTCTCTCTCTCTCTCTGTGATCATATGAGTGCATATAAATAATGTAGGCTAATGTACATGGCCCTGACTTAGGTTCGCAGTCATGGATACATAATATGCTTATTTTCAACCTGATGGGTGCCCATACATCGATGCAATATTACAATTATTCCTAATATTGCTACCTTTTCAGACGAGAGATGGAGGGAAAGAAATCGTCTCATTTTGAAATAGTTGATACGCAAACACCTTTCATTCACAAAATGTAGAATGTAGAACCTAAGTTCGGTAGTTAGGCAGGTAATAACGTCCATTAATTGAAAGTAATTGATGGGGAAAAAGTTCGATATTGAAACTAATCGTGTTATGTATAACATAACTGAGCTAATTGTTTCAGTTAATAGTTTATCAGGCATTAAGTAATCATTAAAATTCTTCAAACGTGTTCCATGACACTTTCTTCCCTGATATAGTTTGTGTACGTTTTGCGATCAGATAACAAAATAGGGTTAGCAGAGGTAGACACACTTTTCATTTTCGAGTTAATCCCCCCCCCTTATAAATCTCCTTAACCGCTCTGTCATTGGAAGAAAAAAACTGAGATCAATATATACCAAAGTCCATTTAGAACGACCTAGTCCGTCGAGACAATAATATCATCTAAACCACTTTTGCAGAGAGAGAGAGAGAGAGACAGAGAGAGACAGAGAGAGAGAGAGAGAGAGAGTTTTAAGTTTTCTACTTTTATTGGAAATATTGGCCTCCAAAGGAGGATGAGAAAAAAGAGTTTGATACCGTACAATACAATATGAAAAAGTAAACAACTAGATAAGCATGAAAGTGTATCAGCCCGCAGGCCATGCCGAAAAATCGTCACTTTTTCTCAAGCCTGTAATAGACGCTTGTAAAATGTCACGTACTCACCATATAACATATAATTATATTGGGGGGGGGGGGCTAGGGGGGGGGGGTTGTGGAGGGGAGAATGAGTAGAGGGTGGGTGAAAAAGTGATGATTTTAAAAACGCAAATGTACTGCATATTTAGATTAATATTTGAATGCAGTACATGTGCAGGTTCCTCATCCGACTGAATATCCTGTATATTTCCTCACATGCGCACCTCGAGTAAATTAAAAACAAAATAAAACAAACAAAAACGAAAAAAAAAAAAAAAAGACAAAAAAAACAAAACAACAAAATAACAAGAACAAAAAAAATAAAAAATGAACAGAAGATGACCTTTACATTTTCGAGGCAAATGCCGAAATGTGCCTGATCATGATGCGTACAAGTCTTATCACTGTAAACTTCCTCCATTTCTTTGTTAGTCATGTATCACGATACTCTCCGGTCAGCTCCTTTAAATGACCTAATGACCCACCCATGCTGTATCAGATTACAGAGAGGAACTGGTTTATTGGGACTGGTAGAATGTACCATTCAACTACTGCTACTACTACTATTACTACTACTACTAATAATAATAACAATACAGTTTATACTGTTGTGGCTGCTACTACTAATATTACTGCTAGGACTATTACTAGTACCTATTGTTATTATTATTATTATTATTATTATTGCTGTTGTTATTCACTTGAGGTGTCACTTTTCAATGAAATGCATGAAACTAATTTCAGTAAAGAAAAGTTTAGAGTGCTTTAACCTGGAAAAAAAACTAAAAAGGAAATGTAAAAGAAAATATTTCAAAATATTCATTAATTTCATGGAAATAAGCACAAAATTGCAGGATGATAATAATACAAAATTATGCAATCTCTTATATCATTCAGATTACTTGTTTTTATTGGCACTCAATTAAGTGACAAAGATCAACATTTACAATAGTTCAAACAAAAAAAATATTATTTATGTATAAGAAAATAGTGTTTTCTATTCTCAATCCACAAAGATTATTGTAAACTTTTGTTTAATATTCCCGCATCGTATAAAAAGGTCAAACAATGACAATATTTACTTATCCGTACTAATATTCCATATTAGAAACGAAAAAAATATTTTTCAATTTTTTGTTTAGATTTTTGCCCTGTTTAGGGTTTCAAATGCATCTTATACCAATCACACGATATATTATTAAGTTCACAAAAGTCGATGTGTGAATTCCTTGAAAACCCTTCTAGATAAAATCCTAATTGCAAACAGATATCGCAATTTAATTAGTAATAAAGATGAATACAGCATGCATAAACATCAGTAATAATGATGAATACAGCATGCATAAACATCAGTAATAATGATGAATACAGCATGCATAAACAACATACAATTCCTTATGATTCTTTAATTCCTTTAGGTGAAAGGTGCAGTTTTAGTGTACCATTCAAATGGAAGATAAAGACACTGGTGTGAGTCAGCTTAAAGTCAAGGAAAGACAAGTCAATTTATCTTTCCCAGCGTATCGATACAAAATCTCCATTCGCCTGGTCAATCATCTTCCTAACATTGACACTGAGGGTTATTATAGAAAATAAAACTTATAAAGTACACCAGCATAATTTTTTTCACTGTCTTATAAACGACTTTGACGTGCAAAAATAAAATATTCATGCGCATCGTAATTTACGCATTACTCTCGAGATACAAACTGTGTTAATTATAGCAAGATATAAAGTTAATAAAAGAAGCACATACATTATCCAGATATGAAGTTTTGCATTGAACACTAGCGAATAATATTGGAACCATTTTCTTAGCGCAACTTTAATTTGACGAGGTGAATCAGACGTGCACAGACCCTCTTCTACCTTTACGAGAGGAAGCTTTTCGTAAATTCTTCATTTTATAATTTACATCATTTGTTTTATAAAAATAGGAATTTTTGTGACCTTTGAAGGGTAGTTTTCGATGTTGATGATACAAATACGCTAACAAGTCATGTTTTATTATTTAATATAACACAATTAGGACACAGAGTATGACCTGGGATCCGTACTTATCTGATATTGCCTAATTTTAAGCAATAATAAAAGACTTCCTGATCAAATCTAAGTAGATAATCGTCAAAACTGTGTGAAGAGTGATAAGGACAAACATGAGTAACCTGAAAAATGACCGTTTTTTCGAATGTACTTGTGTACAAAGAAATAAGACAATGTTCACGGCATGGGGATTATTTTCTTACTCAACACTTGTCCCTGATATATTAACGCTTCACTTTGTAATTAAATGGCAAATTAAGTATTTGTTTCAGTGTATAATGTTATTGCTGATTCTGCTTAGAAAGTGAGCGATTAAAAATTAGACAGTAACCCATAAATATCCAAGTCAAGAATTTGAACTACGCTTATCAATATTAAAATTATCTGCTCCCAGTCTATTCAAGACAAGAGCACTCTATTTACCCCCCCCCCCAAAAAAAAAAAAACAAAAAAAAAAAAAACAACAAAAAAACACTTACCAATACAGTGGTTTTCCTTGATGACAGTGCACGTTCGAGATATTTATGTAATCTCGTAACAATCAGCCTTCAGAAGGGAAATCACTCTTCTGATTTTTTCTTTCTGAGTTCCCTGAATACTAGTGAGCGAACAAAGAAAATTTTATCAATGAAATAACTGATACTCATTCAGGGACCGAATAACAGACGTACCATTTCAATGAAAAGTTTGAAATGATTCGCACATAATGAAACATTTTTACTGCAAACTGCACGATTTATAATGACTATTACAAGGTTAATTTGTTTTAGCTCTGCGATAAATATTTTCTCAAACATGTTTTAAACAACTACATTAAGCAAACACAAACTTACCCTCGTATTAAATAGCACTCCAGGAGAGACAGAAATTTAGACAAGTTGTGGTTGATATGAAGAAGGCACAAAATTAATATATTTATCATTAGCATAATACACTCATTATTTTTATTACTTATTTTTCTCACCCTTAAAAAAAATGACACTGTATCACAGCTAAACTCGTCAACTGTAACAAGTGTATTGTATAATGTACAAGTAGGATATACTTATACGTCAGAGAGAGAGAGAGAGATATTTAATGCTTCAGGACTCGTGTTTATTTTACTTGCTGGTGTAAATATACCTGCTGTCCTGTTACGAATATTATCGAATGTCTTTTATTTCTGTTATTGTTTATTTTCTGTCTAGTGCAAGGCCGGATTAAATGCGGAGCAAATGGAGCACTTTCTCCAGGGCATCCGCCTGGCGGAGGACCCCGAAACGCAATGAAATGTTGCTTTTTTTTTGGGGGGGGGAGGGGGGGGGCGGGGAGGGGGTGCTTTTTGAAATTGCCTCCTACCATGTCAATCCTATGTTGGCCTTGTGCAATGTTCTAAAAGAAGTCACTTGAACTGGAGTTATATCCCTTATACCGAAGACAGATTCAACATATTCATATCGCAAATTCTATATATATATATTTTTTTTTTCTTCATGCACCTGGAAGTTGCTTGTGGATTTATTGAGTATCTTCTTTGGGGTATTATCATATGTCCCCATTCGTTGTTTCCATTTAAATAAAAGAGTAAAGCCGCATCAATAATGGAGGGAATGGAGATAATACATGCTAGTATTGTAAAAAATTAACATTCAAATAAATGTGTCAATATATGTAATAAAAGTCATAATACATGTGCAAATTAATATTCCTCTGTAAAGTCATCATTGTTATTTTTTAACAGTAGATGACACATGAATAGAAGCGTCTGAGAGAGAGAGAGAGAGAGAGAGAGAGAGAGAGAGAGAGAGAAAGAGAGAGAGAGAGAGAGAGATGGAGAGTATTCAAAACTCAAAACATACACAACATATTTCTCTGGTTCATTATTTATAATTCTTATTTTTCTCACCCTTAAAAAAATGACACTGTATTAATACCATTCACTTATACTGAATTTCACATTTAATGAATGAAATCTAATATGATTATTGGAAGGAGAAATCTACATTATCGCTGCCATCTAAGTTTACACAAATGAAAACTTGAGAAAATACATAAGTACCAAAATCATTTTCATCATCATCATCTTTGTAGTCATTGTCAACACCACCATCCAAATGCCAACATTCACCACTGTTACTGCTACTCTATGATAGATAGCTAGCTAGCTAGATAGATAGATAGATAGATAGATAGATTGATAAACAAACATACAGATAGGTATATTTATTTCTGTATTGCTAATCAGGTAGGTATGTAGGTATTTAGGTACGTAGACAGGTGGTTAGATAAAGTTTGTTATATCTAATTTCGTATTGATCGTGCTTTCGTATAATAATAATAATAATAATAATAATAATAATAATAATAATAATAATAATAATAATAATAATAAAAATAATAATAATAATAATAATAATAATAATAAAAATAATAATAATAGTAATAATGAGGAGGAGGAGGAGGAGAAAAAGAAAGAACAGGAGGAGAAAAAGAAAGAGAAAGAGGAGAAGGATGATCTTATCCAGGCTTACTCATGTACTCCTGTGAACACACATTGTTGAAAACTTTGAAATTGGAAACGTGCTTCTGGATCACACTTTTACATCTTTTTAATACAACCTGTTTACATATTATAAACACTCTAGCTACATCACCGATAATGATGATGAGTATGCTGTTGCTAATTATTATTATTATTATTATTATTATTATTATTATTATTATTATTATTATTTTTATTATTATTGCAGCTGTTGTAATTGTTGTTATTTAATTACAATTGGTGGGAATCATTTTGATGCACCCAAAAATACCCTGTTCCAGCTATTCGGATAATAGTGCTTTTTGGGTATGTTCTTCTCTTATTTGATGTTTATATAAATGGAGATCATTAGTTCTACCCAATAGTTATGTATTGTGCAAAAATTAATAATACTGTATGTTATTTGTTTAAAGGTTCCTTATACTAGTCATTATATCGAAATCTTGTTACCTATAGCTTTCATTTGTATTATTTTTATTTGTTATAAACACTTTCTTTAAAAAGAAGTTTTGAATGCAAAGTGTCATTTGATTGCTACCATTTGTCCTTCGTGCCATGCGACGGCACTAAATTGAATCAACGTTATCTTTTTTTCCCACCTAATTATTTGTTCACACAAAACTCTTTAACAAATAGTCCTATAGGTCAGAGTCCTGGTACTATTCATTATAGTCAATTATTTTACAGTAATTGGTGCATATAATTAATTCAACCATTATACGTCAATACATACATAAATCACTTGTCCGTATGCAAATAAAAATGTATAGTAAAATCTCGATTATCTGAAAATATTTCGTCCAATGACCAATCGTCCTGATGATCGAATTTGGTCAACAAGTAGAACTGTGAATGGAAACATCTGGATTAAATGGTTCCCATAATCGTTCTTTTGACTGTATATGTATCAGTAATTAAGTAAATATTAACGTTTTGTTCACATTTGACATGTTTAAGATCGGAAAAGATAGAAGAAAAAAAGGTATTGTTAAACTACTTAAATTAAATACTTCACACATTTCGGAGATCTACTCAGACTATCCATGATAGAATGATAACATAGGTTTGACGGAGGGTTATTTTATGTGTGGTCTTATGAACACATATTTCAAATCGTATGATCAAAGTAAACTCAGATGACATGGATTCTACCCACACCTGTGCCGGTAGGTGATTATTTGTTGTTGTTCGTCATTAGAGTTCGAAGATGACTAGGACGTCACTAACTGTTTGGTTTCTGTGAGCACAATAATGAATGATCTGGCCATTGCGTGCTTTAAACTGTCTGTACCACACTAGACAGGATATGACGTTTGGGGTTGCTAGATCCACATAAGACGTGCTGCAATTCTGAGAGTTACGCTGCTTGAGCTTCTGCACTGCCTCTGCAATTCTCCTCAGCTCATAGTCAGTACATCCAGTATGGATGAGATTGTGCCATGGGGAACGATCCTGTGCGAGATCTACCCAAGACTCGTGATCAGTGTTGAAGTATTTCAAGGATGACTTGAGACAGTCTTTGATGCATTTCTTCTGACCACCCCGAGATCTCTTTCCCTTTTTTGATTGTCGCTCATCTGACATCCTGGTGACGTAGCCTACCCATTTCATCTGTGATTTCATCAGCAGAGCGCGTATGCTTGGAATGCCTGCCCGTGTGAGAACCTCAGTGTCTGGGACCCTGTCCTGCTATGTTATCCTGATCCGTTTCCTCAAGCAGCCCGTGTAAAAATGGTTCAGCTTACTTACTTAATTTACATTATACTCGTGTGCGGCCATTAGGCCATGTACGAGTTGTTAATTTGCACACCGTGCAATGTTTAATTTATCTCTTTACTGTGTGCACCGCACATTTATTTTGTCAGGTGTGTTAACAGTTCGCAACACACCTGACACTGTACTGAGTACACCCCTCCAGCGCAGCATGGTTCCCTACAATTAAGGGGGTTAAATTGAATGCGCGCTATTGGAGAGTGTGTACATTTAACACACCCCACCATCAATGCTTGGTTTCCCCACAAACGGGGGTTCATTGAAGGCATGATATTGTGAGGTGTGTTTATACCTGTACATAGGACTAGAACCACAATGTTTACAGGTATATAGGTGCGCGTCATAGCGCACGTTGTTGATTGAATTGCTTCAAGGTCTCAGTCGGGAGTGGCAGGCGGCACGGACTAGGCAAGCGAAAATGCGAAGCGTGACGGAAGCTGAAACGCCAGGAACGTACATACATGATCAAATTCTGCCCAGTTAACTAAGTCGGGCTGTCCCTAATACCAATAAAGTGTTAGCCACTTGTTCAATTATGACAATACTTCGAGTTTCAAAGAATTTTCCATTTAACGCGAATATTTAAGTTTTTAGGAAAAATTTTGTGTACAAGGTGTACATATTATTTTCAAAAACAATTCCAATCTTTGAGTAAGAATTACTCATATCTTTTTCGTATCACGCACACTACAATTGTGAGTTGTAATTTTTTTTAGACGGTGGTTCGAAATTGATCAAATTTGTGTTTTAAAAGAGTATAATCAAAAGGGGTTTTCGAAAAAAAGCCAAATTGAAAACCCCATTGATTCAGGCAATGTGTTAGCCCTTAGAAGGACTGTTTAGCCCTTAAAAGGACTATTGTTAACATCAGGTGGTCCCCGGTAGAGAAGCTCTGTCTATCTGCTGTACCAGCTCTTCTTTAACGCAGCCACCTCCTCCCCCCCCCCCCCCCGGTAGCTCGCCATGTTTAACATGCTGCTCCATGTGGTCGGCTGTTGGCGGGGGGGGGGGGGTAGGTCGACATATAATCCATTGGCCAGCACAGCAGCTTGGCCCCATACTTCCATACTTCTTTTAGTTCTAGTTGGGTGTTACATAGCTACTGCTAGGCTGATCAAGACTGCCTCCTCCCCTCCTCGTCCACTGCGTCTCCCTCTACCGGTTAGCACGTCTGCCACACGTCTGCTCTGCTCCACCTGCTGCTGCCTGAATGCTGAATGTGTATGAATGAATGAATTCAGCTTCTTGGCATAGTGTTTATATACTGTCCAGGTTTCGCATGCATACAGCAGGGTTGGCAGCACAAAGAATTTGTAGACATTCAGTTTTGTTTGCAGACTGATGCCTCTGCGCATTTGCGCCTAGTTTGCACTATAAAATGTCTTTGATCGGACTTTATGAGTCGTTAAGCATGCTTTGATAACTTGACATTCAATATTGTCATAGTGTCACTCATTTAAAACGATATTTCGATGTCAGAATAAACTTAATCTCTTTGTATGACACTCTCTCCCTCACTCTCTACTAGTTACATTTATTCCTACTTTATATATATATATATATATATATATATATATATATATATATATATATATACTATTTCTTCATAACACCATTGTAAGTATAATTGTATGAGATTATATTCTTATGTGTTTGTTTCTGATTTCTATTATTCTTTTCTATGTTGGCGTCGTGATCTGTAAATTATTTCCATTTACAGATACATGCACATTGTAATAAGTAACAATTTCGGTGGGTATGGTGGTAGTCCGTAAGAGCCTATAAATCCCGATGAGCGGCCTCCGCATAATCGATGTTTTACTGTATATTTAAAAGAAAGTCAACAATGAGTACATACAATGTTATACACAAACTGTTATACACTCAAACAAAATCCGCTAGAAATTGATGGACGTTTGATTATCTTGGACTAAAATTGCATTAATTACGGCATAATTACTAATGAATCAAATTACATTATTTTTTGATCTTGTAAGATTAAAATACTATAAATAAATATGATTTTAATTTGTGTTTGAAATTCAGTCTAAGTCTTATGAATGTGTCTTTTATGTTAGGCACTGTATGTATGTATGTATGGATGTATGTATGTATGTATGTATGTATGTATGTATGTATGCATGCATGCATGCATGTATGTATGTATGTATGTATGTATGTATGTATGTATGTATGTATGTATGTATGTATGTATGTATGTATGTATGTATGTATGTATGTATGTATGTATGTATGTATGTATGTATGTATGTATGTATGTATGCATGCATGCATGCATGCATGCATGCATGCATGCATGCATGCATGCATGCATGTATGTATGTATGTATGTATGTATGTATGTATGTATGTATGTATGTATGTATGTATGTATGTATGTATGCATTCGTGCATATGTATTATTACATTACCGTCACTGCATGATTGGAAATTGGTACCCAGATTGTTCTCTTGTGCCGTGTATTGTGATTATGTGGTTTGTACTGTTGAGATTTGTTATCATATAATTTTTCATTTAATTCAGGGGCCACGGATGGTCAACAGGTCAAAGGCGCTAACCTTTACAGATCACTCACATATTTCACCGCTGTCCGCGCGAGTTCGAGTCTCGGCTCGACTAACTCGGGTATGTGAGAAAAATTGCCAGTAGCTTCCCGTGGGTCGGTGGGTTCCTCCCGGGTTCTTCTTCCACCAAATGTACTGGCCGCCATGTATAGCCCATCATGTGCTGATGAAACAAATTTCGTCAAACCCCATAAAAGCAATGAAAAAAAAAAACAACAACATTTAATTCATGTTTTATAGTCCGTAGACGAAACTCTTGAGAGCTCGTGTTTTACTCTGGTTTATCATGTGCCAACTCTAAATTAAAATTATTAATTTCACTTGGTTACTGCCACTATTAATGCTTCTGCTGCTACTTTTGATGTTCTTTTGCTACTACTACTACTACAACTACTACTACAACAACAACAAGAACGACTACTACTACTACTACCACTACTACTACTATTATATGTTCTTATAGTTAAATTTATATGAAAGAAAACACCCGACTAGTCCATTTTGGAATGTGAACAGGTAAACTTCATTTCATCAGTTGTGAACATAGTCGCCTTGCGGCAAGAAATGGACACGTGCTACTCTTGAACAACCCGGGATCTAGAATTGAGTGTAGAGGTTTCATCTGTTTCAAGTTATATTTACTGTTAACAAATACCTTTTTATCTTTGTCAAACAATACTATTACTAATATCATGCACCAAAAAACTATTACTATCAATTTTCCTCATGTCAACACCATACATATCCTAATACAATGTTTATTATTTTTTGGTTAGCTGCGCTAAGACGTTGGCAGTCATGGATTCAAACCTTACAGTCAGATATGTGATTTGTATTTCTTTGTCTTAATAAACAATTGGGCCCCAGGATCATAGATCTGTATTTGCCCTAGGATCATAGACCTGTATTCAGCCCCAGGATGATAGACCCGTGTTGCAGTCAGTAACACAGACAGGTAATCTTGTTAAAATTGTACATGGGGGTGGGGGTGGGGGTGGGATTATTAGTACTTGTTATGCAATGTATTTGCAATCTCCAATGAGTAACCAAGAAATAAAAACACAACATGTCTCAATATGCTTTGTAATTATGAATCAGAGAGATCGGAAATATTTATATAGGTTAAAACGTGATCTCCATTATCAATTTACTAAAGCTACACATGTGAGGAAATTTGAAGTGGTAATTGACATAACAACAGGACGTAGGGTTATTGTCATTATTGCCAGAGCAAAAGTAAGTCCTTACATGAAAGCTTAAATTAAATCTTTTTTTTTAATTTATACAATACACGTGATTGTACTGGAAGGTTATCGTTTTTCGAACAATGCACGCATTGTGACTATACTAGGTAGTATGAATAATTGGAAACTTCCATTTGAAAAGGAAATCGAAACCCGTGAGTCAGTCTCGTACTCTGAACTTAATTCCTTTCCTTATTGATCAGATGCAAATAATTATAGAGGGTTAACATTGCTTAGCTGTATAGTAACAGTTTTCACTAGCATATTAAATCAAAGACTCTCCTCTTGGACCATTAAATATGATATTACACAAGAATAATGGTACAGTAGACGCCATTTTTATATTAAAAGTTGTGATTCAAAAGCTACTCGATGACAAGAAAACTTTTTTTGTGCCTTTATTGATTTAAAAAAAGCATTTGATATTATGTAGAAAGGACAAATCTATGGCAAAAAGTAAAATGGGAAAATGTTAACGATAATAAGATCTATTAACACTCAGTACAGTCATGTGTAAATCATTTAAATAAGCACTCAGACTATTTCGATTGTGCACTTAGGCTTCTTCAATGAGAAAGTCTCTCTCCATTTCTGTTTTCTCTTTATATTAATGATCTGGAAATTGCATTACAATCAAAAATATAGAGGCGGATATGATTTTAAAAGAAATGTCTTTATATCTTTTTATTGTTTGCTGATGATAAGGTGATATTTTCAGAGACAGCAGATGGTCTACAAGTATCCTTAGATAACTTACATGCATACTGTATAAGACGGAATATATTTGTAAATATTGATAAAACAAAGATTATGATTTTTAACAAAAATGTTAGAAGACTAGATGTTTTATTGAAGTACTGATATGTGTTTCTAGACATTGTGGATGATTTTAGTTACTTAGGACTTGTTTTAACCAACAGAGGCTCGTTTCGATGTGCTACAGATACTATAGCTGGCAAGAGTGTCAAAGAAATGAATGTACTTTTCAATAATACCAATAATGTACAATGTCCAGTGAATTACCCCAATTCAGTCTGGTATTACGCTAATTCAGTCTGGTATTACTCTATTTCAGTCTGGTATTACCCTAATTCAGTCTGGTATTACGCTAATTCAGTCTAGTATTGCCCTAATTGAGTCTGGTATTACCCCAATTCAGTCTGGTATTACGCTAATTCAGTCTGGTATTACCCTAATTCAGTCTGGTATTACGCTAATTCAGTCTGGTATTACCCTATTTAAGTCTGGTATTACCTTATCTCAGTCTGGTATTACCCTAATTGAGTCTGGTATAACGCTAATACAGTCTGGTATTACCCTAATTCAGCCTGGTATTACCCTATTTAAGTCTGGTATTACCCTAATTCAGCCTGGTATTACGCTAATTCAGTCTGGTATAACGCTAATTCAGTCTGATATTACGCTAATTCAGTCTGGTATCAGCCTATTTCAGTCTGGTATTACCCTATTTCAGTCTCGTATTACCTTAATTCAGTCTGATATTACGCTAATTCAGTCTAGCATTGCCCTAATTGAGTCTGGTGTTACAACAATTCAGTCTGGTATTACACTAATTCAGTGTGGTATTACCCTATTTAAGTCTGGTATTACCCTATTTCAATCTGGTATTACCCTAATTCCGTCTGGTATTGCCCTAATTCCGTCTGGTATCACCCTAATTCAGTCTAGTATTGCCATAATTGGGTCTGGTATTACGCTAATTGAGTCTGGTATTACGCTAATTGAGTCTGGTATCACCCTAATTCAGTCTGGTATTACGCTAATTCAGTCTGGTATTACGCTAATTCAGTCTGGTATTACACTAATTTAGTCTGGTGTTACGCTAATTCAGTCTGGTGTTACGCTATTTCAGTCTGGTATCACCCTAATTCAGTCTGGTATTGCCCTAATTCAATCTGGTATCACCCTAAGTCAGTCTGGTATTGCCCTAATTCAGTCAGGTATTACCCTACTTCAGTCTGGTATTACGCTAATTCAATCTTGTATCACCCTAATTCAGTCTGGTATTACCCTAATTCAGTCTGGTATCACCCTAGTTCAGTCTGGTATCACTCTAGTTGAGTCTGGTATTATCCTAATTCAGTCTGGTATCACCCTAATTCAGTCTGGTATCACCCTAATTCAGTCCAGATAACATCCTTTTTATCGCATTTTAACCAAAGACTGAACTACATAGTTTATTCTAACTGGAGTTTTGCAGTTACTTCGAAAACTTCATATATGTATAAAGATATAAAAAATATCTTCGAAACCGCTTCCTATCTTAGAATAATTGCTAATGCCAGCCGCATAAAGGTTTTAAGTAAATTAAGGGTTTCATCACACCCATTAAGTATCGAGACTAGTAGACATATGTAGGAAACAAACGGCATGAGAAGGAAATGTTAGTCTAAGTCTGTCCTCTATACTTGTCACTCAGAAAATCTTATATTCATTCTTAATTATTGGCACAAACCAACCATGTTTAAATTAGTACAATTACTTAAACATAAAGACATAACAACTCTAAAATACCTACGTAAATATGTATATAATGCATTCCAACTTAGATTATCTTCTCTCGCTCTCTAGTTTTCACTCCCTCTCTCTCTCTCTCTCTCTCTCTCTCTCTCTCTCTCTCTCTCTCTCCACACCCCCCAAGTATTAATGTGTACACAGATTTTATATCGCCATTATTCATTCAGTTATGCAATAATGTATTGTATATGCATTATGTATTGTATTGACTATGTGCTTTTTTGCATACGTCAAATCAATACAGTTCTTTTCTGTTCTGTTCTATATTTGGGAAACTGAAAGAATGTAATAGGAAAAAGTCACAGTAAAAGTTACATTTTTGCCAGTGAAAAAAAATGTCACAGAAAAATAGTCACAAGATAAAAAAAAATGACAGTAAAAAAGTCACAATCAAGTTTGGATAACATAAAATGTAACCCGTACAGGACAAATGTAATTTTATTATTTTATCTCTAGGCATGTCAAATCTAAAAAAACAAATCCATTATAACATAACTTATCATACATTTCGTAACACAATTGTAGGGTACCAGACATTTAGACCTTTAATGTAAAGGTATAAATGCTTGTCATATTAAATGTCTATGTCACAATCATTGCTGTCACATTAAATGTCTATGTCACAAGTATTGCTGTCACATTAAATGTCTATGTCACAATAATTGCTGTCACATTAAATGTATATGTCACAATAATTGCTGTCACATTAAATGTCTATGTCACAGAGGTACTGGAAAACTTCTTGTGTTTTGTCCATGGCCTTGATAAAGTTCTTCATCAGACGCAGCTTGATATGCAAGGGTGGTAACAAAATCTTCCTTGATTCAACAAGTGATGGATGCTGACTACTTTTCATCCCAGGCTCCAATGACTGTTGGAGTGGCCAATCTCTCTTGATGTAGTGGGAATCGCTCGCACGACTATCCCATTCGGAGAGAAAACAGCAGTATTTTGTGTATCCAGTCTGCAGACCAAGCAAGACAGCAAGACGCTTGAAATCGCCACAAAGCTGCCACTGATGTTGGTCATAGTTTATGCACCTCAAACGTTGTTTTATGTTTCCATAGGTTTCCTTCATATGGACTGCATGACCAACTGGAATTGATGGCAAAACACTGCCATTATGCAGCAAAACAGCTTTAAGACTCGTCCTCGATGAATCAATGAACAGTCTCCACTCATCTGGATCATGAACGATGTTGAGGGCTGCCATCACACCATCGATGTTGTTGCAGGCTACAAGATCACCTTCCATGAAGAAGAATGGGACAAGATCCTTTTGACGGTCACGGAACATGGAAACCCTAACATCACCTGCCAGGAGATTCCACTGCTGTAGTCTGGAGCTTAACGGCTCTGCCTTACTCTTGTGTATTTCCAAATCCTTCACAAGGTCATTCAGTTCACCTTGTGTTATGAGGTGTGGTTCAGAGGAGGAGGATGGGAGAACATATGGATCATGTGACTTTGATGGTTCAGGACTAGAAGTTTCATCCTCTTCCTCTTCCTCGTCTGACTCAAGTGAGAATGATTCTGGTGCATCAGGAACCGTCAGTCCTTCTCCGTTGGGTACTGGGCGTATAGCTGACGGAATGTTTGGATAATGCACAGTCCACTTTTTCTTCTTTGACACACCTTTCCCAACTGGAGGCACCATACAGAGTTAACAATTGCTGATATGATCATTGGCACTGCAAAAGGCATAGATTTCCTTTTCTTGTTCAACCACTGGCGAAGATTTGTTGCACAAGTGTTACAGCATATGTGTGATCTCCAATGTTGCAGCCAAAATAAAGGTGATAGGCTTTCTTAACCATAGTGGTTATGCTGCACTTTTGTGATGCAAAAGTCACTTTACCACAAACATAGCAGAAGTTATCTGCATTGTTCACACAAGTACGAGGCATCTCTGCTCACTTTGGCTAAACAGAAATGTGTCCCTTTGCAAAATCAAACACTGACAAATAAGAGAACACGACACTGTATGATTTGTAGAGCTGATTTTTGGGCAATTTCTTCAGCAGAGTGATGTAAGCTTAGTTATGATTGCATCATCCATGACTTATAGGAATAACATGATGCAATTCATATCATGTATGATGCAATAGCAGCTTCAGATTGCATCATTCATTGTTTTCTATAAAAAGCAAGTACTGTCCAAACCCAGTCATAGATTTATTCAAAGATCCAGTCAAAGATGTATTGTAGTCATTTCTGGTTAAAATTGAGATCCCTTCCCTTCAGAACTCACTTATCCTCCGCCATTCCCAAGTCAAGGGTTGTATATACTGACCCAGTATAATATCTTTAAAACTAGAGCCAATCAACAATTTTATGCATCATTTTCGTTCTCAGTGACCCAGAATTAGTAAAGTTTGACAACATTTATTGCGGAAGCATTTTGGCTGTAGACCAGTGTTATTAGAATATTAATGAGAATGACCGTTACCAGATCCAAATTCTTTAAACATTTTCCAAATGTTTCCTGGTTTCTGTTTCGATTCATCAATCAGTTGTTGGTAATGAGAGTTTTTGATAACCTTATTAGCCTTACAACTTCATATATAACTCTTTTGTATTGGTCAGTTCTTCCCCATGCTTTATATTGATAACGTGTGTTTCTTGCTTATATGATTTCTAGTTTAATCCAGTTTGGTTGAATCACATGTTTTACTCTGTGCTTTTTCAAAGGAGTGTGCCTAGCAATGACATCTATAACGAGTGAGTACCAAGAATCTAGAGCATTATTGACATCATCAAACATTTGTATAATATCCCATGGAATATATTTTAATTCTTCTGTGAACTTCTTCTCATTATAATGTTTTAGAAGATCTTTAGGAAATTGATTTGGGGGTAGAAGCGTTGGTCTTGCGAGTTAGAAATGCGGGGTAATAACCACTCAGGTCGTTTTCAGCGACAACCCTAGTATGTTCAATTACATGCTGAAATAGTCCAAACGAGGAAATGTAATTGAGCCAATAATTTTTAATTTGTAGATTTAGTAAGTCCCTGTTAATGTCACCAAAGGGGAATAATTCCTTTTCTTCATATAGAACGTTTTCAATCCGATCTTCAAATATTGAATTCCATTTTACAGTAGAATTTGGATTCTTATTGAGGTTACCGACAAGAAAAGATTTGTTGTTCTAATGGTGAAACATTTACCACCTGCTTTAGAAATCATTAACTTCGAAAGCTTCCCTGCGTTTACATATAATACCCTCATGCACATAGACCATCAAACCTCCTGATTCATCAAATTTGTCCTTTCTAAAAAAATGAAAGTATTCAATTTGAAAGCATTGTCTGGCTGATCAGTCCCATGCTTGCTTTCACTCAGACCATGCACTGATATAGTATTTTCTTTAGATAGTAACAAAAGTTTAATTTGATCAAGTGTACCTGCTGTTCTTATTCCTCTAGTGTTGAGATAACCAATATGCATACCTTTACCTCTTAATCCTAGGTGCAACATTCTTCAAGTATTTTGGGTCAGCAAGGGAGATACATATGAATCTGATATACACGAGTCAAGTAAATCATCATCATTTAGCAGTGTACTATTTTATATACTTTTTCATATCGTCATTACTGCTTTCATCGACAATTGTAGATCCGTCAGATACGCAGCTTTTGCAATTATAATCTAACAATGTCTCATTTGCAAGACGGTTTCTGTCATCGGTCTCTAGACATACACAGTTATTCATCATGGAATTGCAATTATCATATATATTGAGCAGGACTGAATATTTGTTGAATGTAGTTAACGATATGGCTTCTTGGCCATCAACCTAATTATGTTCATGGTACCTGGACTGCTTGTGGCCACAAATCCACATGAGTGACATTTAAGTGGCTCCTTATGTCGGTAATCGAAGGTAGAGTGATTTTTTCACCGCACTTTAGACACAGCTGGTAATTGCTTTCCCACTCCATGTTTTTGCACGCTAGAATTCTTGCTTTGTGTAGTATATTTGTTCTGTATCTCGGTTCATCCGTATTGTAAAGGCACATCAGTGGAAATTGTCAGGCATCTTCATATTTGGGCAGCTTTTCTTGATAGCGTCTATAAATCGGTTTACTCATGAAGGTAGGAGTTGGATTATGTCCTTTTCAAAGTAGCTGAGTATCGGGTTGCCTTCTTTCTTGTGAAAATAGTCGTCCATATTCACAATAGACAGGCCATAGTCTTTGATTAGATTAGAAATCATACGATTGTACTCTGATACATCACAGTCGCTGCGGGGGCATACACCACAGACAGTTATTTCAGATTGTGAATTAGCATTTCTGATGTGCAAGATAAACTGATCCAGCTTCTCCTGAAAATATTCTAGATCTTTTACACTAGAAGCATCATTGCCACAAACAGATAATTACAGATGAAAAGTTTTCCAGGTTAAAGAGCTTGATACGTTGATTGATGGTCTCAATTGATGCTCCAGAGATACCATGACATTGGATGCCTACTCTAAGACCCTTCTCATTTATGCCCTTCACAAAAGAGTCCCCAATTAACAAATATCTCTTGTCTACTATATGTGGTGGGTCTGGGGGATGTTTCTTTCTTTGACTATTTGTGATCTGCCTATTTGTTTGTATACTGCTTGTTTTGAGGCCCTAAATTGTGTTTTCAGGAGAGTCTTTGTTACTTTTTCCAGTTTGAGGCTCAGATGCAGTGTTCATTACACTAGAGCCCTGTTGGATTGTTGAGGGATTACTTGCTACTTTGGCATATGTTGTTGGATGGGTACAGACGGTAACAGTAGGGTTCTCCATAGCTGTTTCAGTAGAAGTTTGTTTTCCTTTCAGTTTAATAACCAGAGATGTGATTTTGATTAACTGACACTTCAATGATGTAATCTGCGTAGAATGATAGTGAATGGACTCCATAAGACTGGCCATTTGTTGCTTCAGGGAAAGTTCAAAGCTCACCTTAGGGGGTAGTGCTTGTATAGAGGACAATAAGGAAGCAGCAAGATGCCTGGCCACATCAGGGGTCACTACCGGAGTGCTTCTCGTCTGGACTGGAGTGGTGTTTTCTTGAGAGAGAAAACTAATTTCATAAGTTAATCTTTTATACAACTTCATTTTAAATCTTCTAAAATATACATCCCTCCATAATTGTTGTCCTGATCCTGATATTTTGAACAGTTTTACTAGATGTGATGACTGCTAGATGCACAGTCACTTCTCTGTACATGTGTGGTCAGAGTACATTTGTCCTTGTTCATGTTGGCTTGTCCAAAATATTCCTGACCTAGCATCTTTACAAAGAAGTCAAAGATGGCAGGAAAAAAGAACACGATATCTACATCATCAACAATTTAGTTGATATTAAAGAAAGCACCTTCAAGTTTATCACATATAGTCTTTTCAATGTCAGAGGAAGACAATCCTGAAAAAGAGTCTTTGCTGCTTGAAGAACTTTGTGGCAGTGTAAGACTTGATTGTTTGGAAGTCTTGGAATCCCTTTTCTTTTTATTTTAATACTATTTCTCAGCAGATTAAATCAGCGCAAGGTAGCGTACATGAAGTCAGACCAAAGGAAACACAGATAAATACTTTAGATTCCACTGCAACTACAGTGCAGTATATAGTGAGGTGTTGGCACTGTAATTATATACAGGGAGCTCTGGTTCACAGCAGAGGCCCTGAACTGCGCACAAAGAAACGAATTTGTTCCTTTAAAAAGCACAATAATAATCCATGCTACTAAATTTTAATCTGGATTTCCCAGAAGGAAGAAGTTCTTCTTACCAAGTTTGTATAAAATTCATAGCATGAAAAACACATTTGTCACTTTGAACTTGAAATATTTAGACAGAGCAGATGTTAGCAATACCACGCATTAGATCATCATTGAAAAGAGGAAGATTATTAATTAAAAATTATGCAAATGATACTCTATTAGATATAATGCTACTATATTTTACTAAACACCTGCACACAAACACATATTATATTTGTTCATAAAATGCGATGTATTTCAAGAGATTATCTTTTAATCAGTAATACATCTGATCATGAAGTTTCGGTACTGTTGAATCAAAGGTGTCTGAAAAATATGTGCTAAAAACACAACAAAAACCTTGAAGGATTAAATAAATGTTTCAGTGGCCTATTTTGCGGTGTGGGTGTACTAATCACATTATATATCTGATCATCAAGTTTCATTACTCTTCCATTAGGAGTGGCTGAGATATATACACTAAATTTAAATAAACGATTAAATCAATAAATATAGGTTGCACTGACCTACTTTTGCAGTAAGGGTCTAGAAGATATTTGTTTCCTCAGCTACTAGAGTTTCATGAAAAGCAAGTAGATCGATGTACTAATATTTAATTGGGTAATCATGAACTGAAGGTAAAGTCTTAATCATTGTTAATTTATGAAGCTCAATCTTTGGTATTATGACCCCTTTTTAAGGGTTAAATCCCTTGAAGCCTTTATAATTAAGCTGAAGAGGTAAGAACTGAGCTATTAAATGTTACATGCATACTACAGTTTCATCATGGGTTCACATTGTACGAAAAGTTTAAAAATCAAGAAGGAAATTTTAGAATATTAACAGTGAAGAGGGTACAAGGAAGTCATAACTTGACAGTTAAGAAAAGTTGGAATCATTCCTCATTATATTAAAGACAGTGGCATAATTTATATCAACAATTATTATTTGTGTCTTTCCATTTTAATAACTTATAGTTAGGAAAATGAAGATGTAAAGTATAGCTAAAAATTCCCTTTTATTTATTGCCTTGCATTTGGGATGTTTCGACATTGTTTTGAAAAATAACCCGAACTACTGTATTTCTGGCATCAAAACTGGCTTGAAACTTGTTGCTTAATAAACACAGTGCTACAACAGTGTGAGTAGTAGGTTAAAGTACAGATTCTAGCTCTGTGGATCTTTTTTGCGGTGGCTTCGCTTTGTTCAGTCTACCAAAGATCCACAGAGCTACAGTCGCATACTTTAACCTACTACTATGAGACTAACCCATTATAATCAGCTATTTTTGGTTTATTTTTATTTTTTTACACAAAAGTTTTTAAATGGTTATATTAGCCACATTACAACCCATATATTTTTATGGCTAACCCATCATAATCAGCTTTTTTTGTGTCTATTCATATTATTTTATTTTATTTAAATGGTCATATTACCCACACTAGAAACCAATCTCTTTTTATGGGTAACCTATAATTAGCTCTTTTTTCTTTTGTTTATTCTATCTTTTCCCACTAAATTCTCTAAATGGTTATATTGTCACATTACAAACCAAGCTCTTTTAGTATATCCAGACTTATGATTACTTCTTGCTCTACTGTTTTTTTTGGATTAAAACCACGTGCGTTTGTGTTTATTCCATCTTAACAATACCGCTTGTCATCAAAATTACACAATCCTTTTTTGTTAATCATATTTGTTTCTAGTTTATGGTGGTTTGATCTGGTTTGCTGTCATCTCAACATGCTGTTACTTTCCTTCTAATGCTTCATAAAAATTATAATGTGCTATTAGTCTGTTTACAATCCTCTTCTTAATTCCCTTTGCTATCTTTTTAATTTTTCCATCTGCTAGTTTTAAGCTGTACATTTTGGATCTGAAATCAACAAACTCTGATATTGGAATAAAGTTTGTTTCATCTTTAAACTTTCCTATAACTTTTTTGTTATTATTACACTGAAATCCACTAGTAACTGGGTAATAAGAAAGATAAAACAGCTCTTTATCAGCAAAAATATCAGAATAAATATCCTGTTTCAATTTTATAACACAAGCTATCTGTATCAGTGAACATCAGCTCAGCATTGTTGTATTTTTTCTTAATGTAATTGTAATGAAAATCGTACATCAAATGCTTTGAAAAAATCCAGAATAGCAGCACCAACATATATTGGTTTAGTTAGATTTAGATCTGTATTTCGTCCATGAACAGCTACAATGTTTCATTAAAAATCTTTCTTATTATAAAACTATCATCTGCTACCACTTTATTCCTCCTATCCACATTGTTTATTATTTCTACTTCAACTCGCTTTCTAATGTTTTCCATTGTTTTACCAAAAAAGGCTATTGTTCATTAACTTAAATTAAAAAATCAGTTGTTGCTACTGCTCTTTTACTCGTGTTAAAATCAATATAATCTTTTAACCACGAAGCTTGTTTAACTTTAGTAAACTATAAACTTTTCTTAGCACAAGTCCATGGTCCAGAGCTTGTTTCATGCTTCAATATGCAGAACATAACGTTGTTTATCGAAAAGGTTTGGTACCAATATTTCTACTGTGCTCTATCCAATATTATGTTGTTGTTTGAAATTACTTTGTGCTGGTGATAACATGTCATCTGTCAATATCATTGATTCAGCACAGAAAGGGTAATCATTATGTTGTTCATGCAATTAACCTGGGTAATCTAAATCCACCTCAGCGAAGTACCCAACATCTATTGGTAATTTTCTATCAATCTCCTTGAGCAATTGTCCTGTTGTAATCCACTTGAACCCATCGTTAATGGTTGTGTTATCGCGTGTTAATAGAGATTGTATGTATCAAGATACATTATGTGTGAGGAAGGTTTTTCAGGATTATAATCAGGTAAGTATTTGTTGTTGGCTTTTTTGTACTTTTTGTTATTACTGAAGTTCCACCTGCTATTCCTTTCTCAATAAAGTAAAATTGATCAGGATCAGTCAGCAACTCAAGTTCAATTTTACTTACTTTTAACGCCGCATCCCCCGACAAACCAGGAGAAGAATAATACCACGCAGGATCTAACTGATATTTCTTTAGACACACTTTTCTGTACTCCTCAAAAACATTAGCAAGCAATAAGACATCTGTTATTAAGTAAAGATCATGATAATATCCAACTGTTCTACAGTTAAACTTGTTCCAAATCAATTGCGCGGTAATTCCTCTTCATCAGTAATTCCTTCTAAGTTTAGTTTGGAATAAACTGTTCATTGCCGGGTAAGCTTGTTTCATCAAACTTATTCCATCTGTTCATTTACTCATATGGATAAACACCCTTTTGTTTTAAATCAGCTGCTTGTTCAACAAAGTGATTCGTCAAAGTATTAAAGCCATTACAAGATCCTCAAGTGAAGCTAAAGTAAACCGAAAGCTGTCTATAAACTTAAGTTTACCCAAAGATAGGCTCATGTACTTTCCATATTGTTTGGCATCCACTTAATTTTGTCCTTGGATGTTACTTTTGTTGCAGCCATTATATTAGGATCACCAAATGCTTCCACAATGATATGGCTTTCATAATCTTTAAGATTGTGAAAGATAACTGGTACAAAGTTGGGATACTTGAAATGCAGGTTACAGTTGTCATGTGCTGCACCACGGTACTTGCCTGTAATATGACAATGATCTTTTACTGGATCCAGACCAAGCTCTTTTTTTGCAGAATGAACAATTTACAGCTGATGTAAAAGCAATTTGCTCTTCCTGTGTTAACTGGAGCATTGGTTTTGTTGTTTTTGAAATCCTTTTTATTCTATCCACCTCGCTTAGCAAATGTTTTAATAACCATTTTGATGGGTTAATACCCCGATAAATATTTATTGGTTTGCTGAGCTCATCATCAACAAAACAAACAACTTTATAAGCAACACCGCAGGGAATGAGGGCTTGCATTTTAGTTATTGAGGAAACATTAGGGTTGCAACTTGGTCCTTCAACTGTTTCAAGTAAAGCTTCAAAATCTCCATAGATCACAAATGGAATTTTTATTTGGTGATTAAAGTGTTTACAACACAATGTTTATTCTTCTTCTTTTGGTAATGACATTTTTTTTACGTTTTTACAGTATTCCACGTGTTTATTTAAAATCTTTTGTGTTGTTCAACCATGCAAACATCTGTAGCAAAAATATTTCTTGCTTTTAGTTTTATTATATTGCCCACCAACTAATCCAATGAAAGTTTTTTTATCCAACAATAATATTATTATTTGTAAAACGACAGATTGATTGTGTTTTGGTTAGTTTTTTCATTAATTAATCTTGGAAAAATTTGCTCGTTTTCACTTACACCAAACACATTTATAGTAACATTGTTTTATTTCTCAAACTTTGGAATTTGTCGTTCTTCAACAGGAAACTTAATACCACTAAGGTTTAGTTTGCTAAGATAACTTACATAACAAAATGTTCTGTTTGAGTTTTTATCAGCAGGAAACATTGCAGACAGAATAGACGACATGAAACATTTGTTATCAGTGTTTTGTACATTAATACAGCACTTAGTGCTTTTGTTATTCTGCTTTGTAAATCTACATAAAAAGAACATCTTAATGGATTATATTTCATTGTTGAGCAATGACAGAACTAATATCCTGACATATCCACCAAGACCCTCCTTCGATGTACTCATCTATTTCTTTTTCCAGATTTCTTCACTAATCTCTTTCAACAGTTTTGTTTTATGTCTGTACCACGAACAATTATTTTGTATTTAGCTGCTATGTAAGGCTCAGCCAGCTCTTCATCAACATTGTCTTTGTCAACGTGTAGTTTGGTAAAAAGAGCATGATACTGAACAATAAGCTTAATAACACCATGCTTTTTTGAGCTCATTATCAACAGTTGGTTTTATTATTTGAACCAAGCGTTCTACTGACGAACCAAGACTAAGCACGTCATAATTATCAAAGATCCAAGTTTTATCATAATCAGATAAAGCTGCTTTTTCTGGCTTGCATTATATTACTTGTGTTGATTGTTTTTAGTTCATCCCATAGTAATATGATTTTTTATCATTGCTTGTTGCAAACCAAAACCGCGGTGCGAAAAAGTTGACGTTATCAAAAACCGCAAAATTGCAAGTAACGGTTAATTATAGATAATCATATAGTATAGTAAATGGACCAGTAGAGAGTACACAATACCTTTACCCAATACAAAGCGAATGAGCACGGAAAAATCAGAATAAAAAAGAGCATGGGCTTTCCTGCTACTTCGTCTGACAATAAAGTGCGATTAGTGATCAATAAAAAAAGTAGTAAAATATGCAGCTGATATTTTTATTTGGGAAACGATTTATGGAATAGTTCCAGAAGGTTATTTTATTCATTATCTTAATGGCCACCATCTTTACAACGCTCTTGAAAACTTAGTGTTGAGAACAACTGAAGATGAACAAAACAAAAATGTTTTTGTTGTTCATCCTGTTTACGATGATTATGAGGCGTCTATAATGGGCAAAGTTAGAAGATTTGACACAAATAAAAAGGTTATGATTTGTGAACTTGGTGACTTTACCTACGTTTCAGTAAGAGGTAAAAACACAAACCAAGTATATTACTCGTTGTTTCATTTTATTAACGATTGTTTTGGTGTTTATGAATTTATATCAGTTACACCAAACGAACCAATTGAACCAAGCTTATCGGTTGACAAACACGAGGAATTTGCTGTTCATCCTATTTTTGACGATTACGAGGTTTCAAAAACGCTTACGTTCGAAAGTAGACCCCAAAAATATGTTGCTTTTGCTTCTAGTGCACTTGGTGTTCCTGTTGTTTCCGTTAGTGGACAAACAACAAATGATCAGGTTCTTGTTATGTTACCCAGTTTTGTTTACATGGCATATCACCACGAAGAAAGAATCGCCAGTGATATTGTAACCTGGCTGGATGATGACTACCCAGTTCTTCGCCAGTTTTCTCAATATTTTTTAGCGAGAACAGGATCAATATCCTTTTTCAAAAACATGCACTTCTTTTTACCACAAACAACAAATACTAATCATCATTTTTCTGTTGCTTTTTGCTGTAACAATTGTCTCATTAACATTAGGTGTTTTAGTTTTATATTTCAAACAATACGTGTCCATTACACTTTAATGTTAGATACAATTAACCTCTTTTTGTCCTCCTTTTTCCCTTTTTTAAAATAATTTTTTCTTTTATTTTATCTTTAGAGAAAACCATGACAAATGGAAAACAACAACAACATGCAATTTCTGAATAGTCATCATCGTCAGTTTTTTATAACTAATATCGTTTGTTGTTGTTTCTTTGTCGGACATTATACTTAATTTCACACAAAATTTGTTGCTATCATATCATATGCTATTGTTGGTTCTGGTTCAAACTGTGTTATAAACTGAAGAAACTTTTTTTTTTACTGTTCATTTGTTTGATAAACACCACCCAATAATAATCACAAGCTGTTCTACCAATTGCCTGCAATAGGTTTGAAGAATACTTTATTTGTTTTTCAACGTACTTTTTAATGTTATCACATGGTGGTAGACCAAACGAATCAAAGTAATTATTTTTGTAAAGTGCTAAACAATGTGTAACAGAACCGTCATTGTAGTTTTGTATGTTAATCACACACGAAGAACCAACAGGCATTTTACTTGGTAATTGGTCCTTTGAAAAAATACCAGTAAACTTAGTTATATTACTTAGCTTATCAATAATCTCAAAATCGTTTAGCGGGAGTATCTCCTCGTACCTGGATAATGTAAGGCCCCTTAAAATGCCCAGCAGTTTGGGCAGTTGACTTCCCGCTATGCCCGCTAAAAGTGGGCCTATGAACCCAACCTGTGTCATTTGTCGTTGAGTTGACTTTTTGTTGTTGTTTTGTTTTTCGTTGATCTCTTTTTTTCGTTGATCTCTTTCTCGGCGGCATCTTTATTTGTTATTTTGCACAAAATGTCTTGTTTGTTTTATTTCACTACCTCTCTTCAGTGCACTTCTTGGTATTCCATCACCACTTACAGCTTTTTAGTTGCACCTGATATCGCTCCTGATGCTGCTACTAAAGCAAGTGTACCAAGTACTGAAAGAACTTTCGGTAAAATTGTTTCTATTAGCATTGATATTGCTGGTCCAAAGAAACCAACAACTGCACTCATTGCAGTTATTTGTGTTGCTAACAGATTTAAAATAAATGGATTGCCCTTTGCAATTATTTTCATATGTGTTTCAGTCAAGAAAAGCTTAGTCCGCTATCATAGGGTTTATTGTTAGGGACATACCTTTTCGCTTAGAAACGGATGTTGCGAGCTTTTTTATATGTCACTGGGACAGATTTACATCATAGGAAACATATTTCAATATTAGTTTTGTTAGATAAAACTGCTTAGATTTGCACAGTCATATTTCCGTTAATTGCATCAAGTATTAAGTATCTGTCTAAAGTAATAAAAGCATAAGCGTACTATGCTGTGTTGTTATAACCAGCAGCCAGAGCATAGTTAGCACCAAGTTACCATGTAACCTCAGTCTCAGCTGGGCTATTTGATAATCGTTCTGGATGTTTTGAAACATGAAAGTGAATTATTAGGTAAAGTGTTCTAAACTCCTCGATGGAAATTTGTGATCCACTATCAAAATCCTGGTATTTTTGCATGGCTTCCATAAGCATTAGGTATGCTCTCGAGATGTTTCTTCTTGCATGAAGAAAATTGCATTCTAGTGCTCGATCAGGATATTGTCTCGAGTTTGTTCTAACATTTATGCTGTTAAGATCCGTATTATAAACAAATCTTACTGTTTTCAACTTTGTTGTTAACTCTTGTTTGTTTTTGGAATGCAATAAACACACGCCTGGGCAGTTGCTCGCTAAGCAAACTTGTTATTCTCCAGGAGTAAGTAGTTGTGCCTCCTGGTATTGCTTGTCTATAAACCTTATTCTGCTCAAAATAAAAATTTCTTGTGTAAGCTCGAAGAGCACTATCAAGCACAAGTTGTTAACGATGGTACAGTCTTTGGCATCCAAAGTGAAAGTTGAGAAATAGCAAACTGTCCATCAACAACAACACCTGCATCTTTAATTATATAATCACCTGACTTAGCTCTGTTGAGGATAATTGTGTGCTTAACACCTCTAAACACCTTATTAACATCCCTACACAGACAAAAGATTGCGCTAAGTGGCAAAAATATTGAGATTGTATTTCCGCCATCTGTGGAGGCTTTTCTTTTTGCAAATCCTTCATTGTAGGTTTCTTGTCGCTTTGAAACTATTCTTTGTGTAGCGTTAATAGTTATAGAAGCAGCGGCACGATGGACTAAAACACCTGGATCAGCAAGCTCTGCCACTGTGTTTCCTCTATACTCATTGGAAACAGCAGTACCAGCACCAGTATCTTTAAACCAAAGCATATTAATTGCAACACTTCTTGAATAATCCTCGCTAAACGAAATAAGATTAAGTATTGTGCTTGCAAGTGGCATGTGTTGGGAGATATCCTCAATTGTTTTTAGTTGGCAAGTTGGTAACGTGCACTGTGAAACAAACTCCAACAGTTGTTCTCAAGTGTTATTTCAGCACCTGCAACAATTGGTGCGCCTGGTGGAATTACTTGTACTGAACCACGTACTTCAAGAAAAGCTTTGTGACGAAGCAAGTAAACATTCTCATGTCGCGTGTTAATTGTTTTTTGTCCCAATTGATTAGGGTTGTTAGAGTTTTCATCGAGGTATTGTACATATTCACACTCTGTTGTTGAATCACCAAACTAGGTTATTTCACTCAGATTCATGTAATAATTTGTAGACATTTTATTATTATTATCTACTTCCCTGTGTTGAGTAAGAGCCCTCTGCAATTGAACAATTGATTAATACAGTGCTTACATCGGTAATGTCTACAGGGTTTTCACCCTCATATGAGAGTGACGGAACAGCAGTTGAACCATATTTTTGTTTGTTAAAACCTAACAGTGAACCAATTGTTGTTGGTTTACTAAAATCCACAATTACATTATCTTTTAGTGTAATCTTAGCTTGCAGCGTGTTAGAGGTTGGTACTAGTGTAGAAAGTAATTGTTTGATTACTGTATTAAAATCAGTAAGATTATAAGCAACTGATGGTATTTAACAGATGATCAATAAGCCAGTTGAATAATTAAAATAATCGTTAACATTTGTTTTTACGCTAACGATTGATTACCACATTGTTGCTGAAAGTAACCCAACTTCGTATTGATAAGTTGAATCTAAGGGTATTGGTGGTGTGTAAACAACTGAAACATTTGCGCTGTTATTTGTCGTTTGTTTAGAGTCAAGAAAAAGAGTTGCTGTTCACATTTTATATAATTTATGTAGATCAAAATCGCTGTGAAGAAGAGCATAATCTTCTGTTGTTAAGCTACCATTTGATCTAAGGTGATCTAATATTTCAGCAATCCTCATTTTCAATTTCAATTCCAATATTACCAGCCTCTTTTGATAAAATCAATAACATTAATCTGTCAACCAACTCAGCTTGTGATCTGTAAAATGTCATGCTTGTTTAACCGTTGTTTTTCCTGTTGTTTTAACAACGGATAGGTAAGATATTTTGTAGCTTGTAGCAGTAAGATATTTTCTACAAGCTGTGTAAAAAACATGAGCAATAAAACTATCTCTTATTAGTTTTTTTTTCTTTCATAAAAACCGTCGTCTATAACATTCTTCTTTTACTCTTCTTTCTTCGTCTCTACCATGTTGCACAATTTTCTTTAGTTTATTAAAGTAGTCATCCTGTGTATCCCTGAGCCACTCATATTTTTTCTTTTTAATCCTGCCTGTGTTTCTGGAATTTTAATGTTATTAACGGGTTTAAAATCCTTAAGGTCCTCTTCCTGGAATTTGGCAAAATCGGTCTATGTAATCTCTTTTCGTGTCTCATTTATATGTAATTGTATTTGATTGTCTATTCTCATTAATTTGGCTTGCATGGCTTCTAATTTTTCAAAGTATTCTTTTAGCAAAATGACAATCCAAGTAGGCGAAAGACATGTAATAGTATGTTGAATTTCTCTACAATGTGAGAATGTTAGAGCAAACAACTTTTTCCTGTATCGTCCCTGCCTTTTAGCATTCCCCTTTAATGAGGCAGTTCATCTTTAGCACACATCAATGGATTTCATGCCACTGTAGCACAGAAACGTAGTGTGTATCCTTGGCAAAACGATACTGTTCTCGATCATTGGAAGTATATAGTAGTACTCCACAACGTTGAAAAAATTCTAAATACTTTCATGTTTAATGTTGGGTACTTGTACATGAAGAGGACGGGACTAGCCTTAATCCTAGATCTTCATTTAGTTGAGTTAGCGGGTCTTTTTATAGGAGATATTGATTTAGAAAAAATAGGTGTTGGCTTGTTTGTTTTTTTAACCAAAGGACATATCTTTTTGACATGCTGTTTCACATTCTCTCTTTTTGACATGCTGTTTCACATTCTCTCTCTCGACCTTTATTTTTTTTCTTTCTAAAAGGGATGCTTCTTCCAAGTCGGCGTACAGAATCTGAGGTATGTTTTCCTTCACGTCTGTGCCCCTAACATATAAACAGGTGCGTTTACCAGTCTTGCCATAACAAATATCATAGCTTCACCATCCCATAATTATGTATCTTAGGGCATTGTATTTCCTTAGATTTTTATTTATCTGTCCTTTTTTCCCATATTTATTGCTTCTCAGTTTGCATAGCGTCACTAACAAAACATGCATGTATATTCATCCTACTACAGGAATACTAATACTCTTCTAAAAAGAAACTTCTCTCTCTTTACCTCTCTCTCGTTTATGTGGCTGCACCCGGTGAAAAGCCAAGGAGTATCATACAAACTAACTCTGGCCATCCAAGAAAACTTATACAATATAAAGTGGTCCAAACCCCAGATCATCAGGCCCAGCCGCAAAAGTCGGCGATGTTTGGAAAAGTAAGAACTTCGTTAAGCTAACCCACTAATCTGACTGACATATAATTAAGAATATAAGTTGGTCCAAAGTCCAGGCTATCAAGGCCCCACTGCACAATGCCGTAAGTGATTATCAAAATTCCTTGAAATTTAAGAATAATCATAGTCACCGTTGGAAAACTACTTCCCAATAAATACAATTAGACAATATAAGGTGAAAAGCTTCCGGTTTCATTTCAGTTTTTCCATTGAATCAAATCAGACATCTGCAGTAGGCTAATTGGGCTTTGCTAAAAACTTGCTACCGCTGTGAAAATTGATAGTTCAGAACTTTTGACTAAGCCTTCATAGTCCAGAACCATAACCAAATTTGGCTAAAACACGATACCAGAAAACTTTAGCCAAAATTTGGTTAGCTTTAATGGTCCAAAATTTTGCTAAAATTTGGCTAAGCCTTCATAGTCTAGAACTGTATACACAACTTGGCTAAGCCTCGATGGTCCAGCTCTTGAAGGAAGCTTCCCTAACTTCACTATGTATAGTTATGCAGTTATGCCACACTCCATTTTGCTATACATAAGTCTTCTCTTTATGGTTTCACAATTACTCCACCATAAGTGTTGTTATGAATGAGTGATGTATACTTGCCGTATCAAATTCTATTTACTTGTTGTATGCAAAATGCAGAAAATATCCTCCTGTATTTATTAATTAGTCCAGGTCCTGCTACTATATATCCAAATGCTGATGATTCGGTTATTCACTTGTAAAGACTATGTTCGCATACCTGCCATGTTCCCAGACAGTGTTGGGGAGGGGGAGTTTGAGACTCAAAAACAGTGTGTTTTGAAGTCCATAGGGGGGTCAGTGCGCGTGACCCATTTTTAAAAAAATATATATAAAAAATTAAATAAAATTAAAAAATGAGGTCGTCCAATTGAGAATAAGCAATCGTTTCATAAAGGCCTATAAAAAATGAATGGAAATTAAAATCTAAATAAAATTTAAAAAACTCATCTGTTTCCTTTCAAGCATTTAATACACTTACAAAACTAAAATTAGTTGGTAGACTTTTCATTGTCAAATATGATCACCTCACACATACACATATGTGCAAACACTCGCATAATACAAACCACACTGATATTAAACAACACAATATACCAAGTGTCTGTCTTTAAAATCCATTGGACGGCGGAATACAGTGTTAGTTAGATGCAGTCTTTGCTGCTCTCAATAGTTCAGTTGGGGGTTTGAAGATAATTCAAGTGTCATTTGTGTTCATCTTTGCACTCATTAGAGACTGGATGGTATTGTTGTTCAAACTTCCCTGCTGGATTCTCTGAGCGAATCCTGGTCAGAACCGAGTTGTTCTTGCCGAACACAACGTTGGCATTGTCAGGACTGTATTTGATGCCGTTTGACCCACTAGATATTCTTGTAGCTATATAAAAAAGGTAATATACATCACATTAAGGACTGACCATTTCACTGGGGAGACGGAACACTTTTTTTAAGCTTTCTGGGGGCCTTACAGGTAACACAACAGTAATAAACGCATCTGTTCAGTACAGATGTTAGTCTGTCGCAAAGATAAAGCCATCCTGAAAACTATGGGTCGATTAATAGTTGGTATTTTAACAAGATTAAGACAACGAATAAAAATAAAGAGAACTAACCTGAATATTCAATTCAGCGTGTTGAATATGTTCTGGCTTGTCCCAGTGTTACGTACAGGTTGTGCTGCTATGTCGACGGATGTCATTCACTTCATACTGACTACTGCTGTGCTTCACGAAGTCAAACTCTGTCAACCAGGAGTTCTGAAATTTAGTTTTGCTGGGCATTGCTGATGGCTCATTGTTTCCTGAATCAAAGCTGCATTTCGACATTTTGCCTCAAAAATGAATCACACTTGCAAACTATTCAGACAAATAAAATAATCACGTTTTGTGTTTTATATATAGAGTAAAATCTTACTTCAAAGAAATGTTGCCGCTGTTTACAAACTTGCCAATAATCTTTAGTAAAGATAGCTTCAACATTCTGATTCATGGCATTGATATGTTATAACTTTTATTCTTCAACACGCATCTCTTTGATTTGCCAATAACTTTAAACGAATTGGGTTCTTCTATTTTTGTAAATTTATCTATGCAAATTAGCATAATGGGCTCACCAACATCTGTCTTCAAAGGACTTAACACATCACCCTAGCTATTTATAGCCATTTAAGTAATATGTGAAATGGTAGTTGTTATACCTGAAGGCTTTACATTTTAATTTCCTCTATTACAATTCGCTGTATAAACTGCGCCAAGGATAGCTTTAGATGAGCTCTAAGCAGGATTGTTTACCGTTTAGACATATTACATGTTATGGGCATATATTGAGTTGGTCGTGTTCTTTTTTTTGTTGTTGTGTTTTTGATGTTTTTGAAGATTACTGAAAGTAGTGTTTTTTGAAACACGACTGTGTCAGGGGGAGTAAAAAATCATGTTTTTGGCGCGACACCTCGTGTTATGGTAGATATGCGTTCGTGTCCCCAGAAATTTGAATTTCCTTTCAACAGTTCTATTTTTGACCAAAATGATATCATTCTTATGATTGATTATCTCGATAAAATCTATGGGTCCCCAGTGGATTCAGATAATCAACGTTGACTTTTATATATTCAAACTAGACGTTTCTGTCAAATTTCCGTTTTTGAAGTTTCTATGAAAACATAGTCTAAATTTTCATTTACACCAATACAGACCCATTCTTAAGTCAACTGTCTAAGCACACATGTGTAAAATATATGTGTGATATTGATGTATGCTAATTCAAATTCAGCTGTATTTCAAGATAAGAAAAGTGGGGATAATGTGAGAGGTTTTAAAGTATATAAGTCCATGTGAAGTCGGATTCCAAATATATTCAAAAGTTCAATATTGTATGGTACTAATTTCAGTATTTTTTATTCCACAAACAATGTCAACAGATTACCCCAATATGTTATAAGTACTGTATTATAGGTGTTTCACTCTCACTTTAATAACATTTTACCATCCAGTGCCCAAGAACAAATTCATAATCTATCTGCCCTTGTACCACATTTAAAAGATTCACTTACACAACCAGAATCAGCATCTCAATTGTCTGCCACTTATAATTATAAATACTTCTTCATCAAAACCATATAAATAACAGTTAAATCCCTTTGATTTAAATCCACAGTTCATAGTCAAATACAATTAATAATGGCTCTGACAAATATATACATTACTTCCTACTTGCAATCCAAAGACTCAGCAGACAAAGATGTGTTAATTGAACAATAACCTCCCTGCTCTGAGCTCAGGTACACTTTGGAATAACAGGAAACAGTCTAAACATGTCCATATACAGTCATTACATCCACATATATAACTTTCAAATGTATAAGATATTATCCAAAGTTTAAAGGCAGAACTTCATCTCTCTCTCTCCTCCGACCCCCCAAAAACTACCAGTGAACAGATGGTTCTCAATGCAGCAATAGTGTCATCCTCACAACAGGATACTAATTAGGTGTGAACTGGAGCAACTCCACAGCTCTAATAAATAAAAATCCCCCTTTACAAGGATTATAGAGCATACAATATGATTATCAGCAAGTAGACATTAACTTAGTTTCAGCTAAATTACTGTAGTGGAGAAGTTTTCAGGGAGTATAACAAGAACAATTTATCTCTATTTAATAAAGTAGCATGTCAAATAGGTTACTTCCAAACGAAACGGTTCAATATTGTTACAGTTTAGACACTTACTGATCACCATCTATACTCGCTTATAAGTTGGGTCCTTCTGCAAACTGCACAGGCACAGATTTGCGGTCACATAATGTGCCAGTAGATATGGGTCTATGCACTTTGTTAGTAGTAATCAATAGAAAAAGCAACATTGACCCTGATCTACCAGCGCATTATGTGACGGCATATCAGGATCTAAGTTGTTTGACGTTGGACTTATAAGCGAGTAAACACATAATTATTTTGTCACAGTATTATGAGTGTTGCATGTTAGTATTCTTGCGATTTCATTAATTATCTTATGGTAACATTATCATTTTCAAATGTTTTATTCGTTCATTTATTCATTTTGTTTTCAAAAAGAAAATCATCTTCTGGGTAAATATTCCTATTTTAGCATAACAGTATAGTTATGATTCATAATGTACAAGAAAATTTAAAGTACAAAATATAATTGCAGAATAAGAATTTAAAGAATCATGGAGAACATAATTATTGAAGACTAGTTGAACTCTTCTGAATGTATTTAATTCATTTTGGTAATACTGTCACAGAAAGAAAATCTGTTGAAATTAAGTTCACATTAAAACTTGAAAAGTCATGCTATTTATATTTGCCGATTTTGTGGATACTTTTTAGCCTGTGTTTCTTTGTAACATTTACAAAAATTTCATGATGTTGACTACTCTAATTAAAAATGCTATATTGGAATTGATGTGGAATTCAGTCTAAACTTTTTTGTCTGTCTTGCACTTTATAAAATGTATCGTTTAAAACATGTTACAAAAAGAGGGTATTTTGAAAAGTCAGGTTTTAAGAAGAGGCTTCTTATAAAATTTTCTCCTGAGATGCTGAAAAACGCGTTGACTTAATTTGTTGCTTCATATATGTGCAATAACGATTCATTTTTTCTCTTTCTCATTTTTGAATAATTTTATGGGAAAAACATATCATACAAAGGATATGTTTTAAATACATGGAAAGATTTAACGTACTGTTTATAGGCTATATCAGTGATTGTGGAGATGTGTTATAAGGGTTACATTTTACCTCTGGCTTTCTAATTTGTCAGATTTCAATAACAAAAATGTCAGATTAGTTTGGGGTTTGTGGGATTTAACGCCAGTTTTCCGCACACGACAGGCTATACATGGCGGCCAGTATATGTCGTGGAGGAAGAAACCGGGGAAGTAATAACCAACCCAAGAGAATATACTGCCAAGCTTTCTCACATACCCATGTTGGTTGAGCCGAGACTAAAACCCATGTGGACAGAGGAGAGATGTGAGTGAACACTAAAGGCGAACGTCTTAGACCACTCGGCGACCAGAGGCCCCAAAAATTTGTCAGAGAAAAGAATATTTTCTAAATTAAATTTTCAGGTTGAAGATTTTGTCATCCCCGCACCTAGACTACATAGATGATTGCACTGACGGATTTCAGGTTACATAAATAGTTGATGTAGATGAGCAGTGAAAAACATATGATAATTTTATCATTGAAGCTATCCCGGATATTAATAGCAAGTTGTTAGTTCATTCGGTTAATTGATTAATTCGGCATTTGTCCTTATTGCTCCTTTGCAACTTTGACAGCATACAGTTTATTGTACGCAATGCATATATCACAACATAGCATAACAAAATCAATTCTAAAATTTTCGAAACTTTCTTTCAAATAAAACTAAAATGTTTGACATGAAGAGTTCTGACTCTGGATTAGAGATTAGGTGGAAGTAAATTGAATGTTTTCACCCACCACAAACTGAATGTTTAACCGTATGCTAAAGTTATGGATTAACATGCTTGCCAAGGCATGCATCTTTGTAATGGTATGTACATTGATATCTAGTTGAACTTGCATTTCAAGGTAATTTGTTTTGGAGCTTGATATTGATGACAACTTGGTCGAGTTTCATTGTCAGCATCTTACATCATTGTTTAACGGAAGTATAGCCCATCACCATCATTGCCACCTATAGTTTTGTTTCCGTACATTAAATCTATAATTTTTGTTGCAACTTTGGAATGCAGTTTGATATTAATGAGGCCTCAGCTGAGTGTAATTGTCAATGTTTGAGATCATTCTTCAGCAGAGTTATATCCTCCAATTGTTGGACCCATCTCGTTGCATAGCCACACACTAATGCCTTTGGTTCCACTCCAGGGTTAAAGGGGAATGCTAAAAGGCAGGGACGATACAGGCAAAAGTTGTTTGCTCTAACATTCTCACATTGTAGAGAAATTGAACATACTATTACATGTCTTTCGCCTACTTGGATTGGCATATTGTTTAAAAAATCACTATTAGGAAAAATCAGCCGAACATTTTACGCTATTGGCTTATTGCTTAAATAATTTACCAAGAAGTTCAGAAGAAAAAAACACAGCCACACAGGCTAGCAATTGCCTCAGAGATGCACATCACAGGTAAGACCCAGCGGTGTACTTTCAAACCTTAATCGACTTCCATCATTCAGATATAAAAATAAAGAAAATTGAAGGTTCATTAAATTTGCTATAACTTATGCACATCACTATTTTAAAACAAGGTGCACCAGTGGAATAAATCCAGGGAATACCTTTTCCTAAAACTGATAACCCTGTGCAAAATTGCGAAACTCCAGAGAGGTACTTTTATGTAGGTATGCTGGTTGACATCGATAAGACCTCGGCTGAGTATGATTTTTTTGCATTTTTCATCATTTTGCATAATCATCATTTAACAGACTGTCACCATATGGCCAGGATTGTGCTGATGTACTGTTACATTCTATGCACATACATATACATACATCATTTACCAGAGTTGCAGGCATTGATTTTCGGGAATCCACCCACTTTCATTTCTGCATAATAAATACCTTATTATTGGATTTCGAACAAATGTAATAAGCAGCTTGACATTGATGGTTGAGTTTGATTGTCATTGCTGCTCATTGACTTGATCACTCATTGATTTGATCACCGTTATCTCTATCAAACTACTCTCCTACTTCCAAGGAAAAGCACGGTAGATCAGTTTTCTAGAATTTGCTTGTTTTCTTAAAAAGAGTCAGCCATGCATTATTACATTTAAAACATATATATCATTTCCCTCAAGTCAGCGAAGGTGGAATATGCCCTTTTTGCAATCTTTAATTGGAGCATTCTCCGCCTTGTCTGCCATGCTAGGAGGGTATCAAGTATGAGACTAAAAGTGTAAAGCCACGCCTGATAGCAGTGTGATGCAAAAAATACGATGAAGCATTGCATGTTACTCTCATCTATTTGAGTGTATTAAACTTGAAATGATCATCCGTTCAGTTTAATGGGTCAAGGTTTTGCTTCACCCCCACCCCGTTCCCATTGCAAGTTATTGTCTCATATGGAATACGTATTTATTTATTTTTCAGCGTGAGATTTCATTTAAATCAATGATATACAGTTAGTATGAACACCATATATTTGACTTTCTTTATTAATATCCATATTATTACTTTGCACAACAGTCACGGGGAATAGTACGTGCGAACCCTAGTCCATACAAACTATTACCAGTCACTACGACGATGAGTGTTCTGTGTTCCTTATGTTTCTGTTAGGCAATCACATTTTCTTTCAGACTTTTGTTTAGTTTGTTATCCTTTTTTTCCATTCTAGTGTTTTGTATATTCTTCCTTAAAGAATTGACAAAACAAAGTCTATGCTTCTCACAGCAAACACCATTTCAATTTCTGTAACAGTTTTCCCCATGTCCTCACTACTAATAAGTCAAGAAACTGATGATAGTTACCTTGAGGTCATAATTTACATCGATTATCTAATGTAATTATTAGCCTTGAAATGTCATTACAGGTAATTTAATTTATTAAAAACTTAACTGACTTCTGCATTTGTTTTGATAATGCACATTTGTTTGAGTTCTTGGCCTCGGAGATGTAATCGAGATTATAATATCTAGTTATTAAAATGTATATATCTTCAGACTGTTTTCAATATTTTTAGTTTTCATTCTATTTTAAAAATTTTCTCTAGAACCACAAAACTCGAAAAACGAGCTATTTATGTGGTTTGGCTGTTAGTCCACCATTGTCTTTAGTACACATGCATGAGGCATAGACCCTAAGCCTCTTTATGGATTATCGAGATGATACAGTATTCTGCTGAAACATACTAAGCCTCTTTCTCTGACACTGTGATTGATGTGTACATCACATTTTAAATTTTCATCAATACGTTATATAAGAAGGCTAGTCCTAAAGAAACCTTGTCACTGGGATCAGCTAAATGGGGAAGAGAATATAGAAATACATTCTTAACTGTTCACTTATTCAAGAAAATATTATTTCATAAAGCATACATTACAATCAAAGTTTTAGTTTATATGTTGATATTTATTGGGGAATCATACATGGTGCATGCAAACTAAGTCTCTCTTACCTAGTTTAGTGAGAATATGGTTAATGGTCTTCATTGTTTTATTTTGTAATTAATCAGTCTAAACGTTGAGACTATTAGGTTTACCCATATCATGTTTTCATATTGATGAATCTATCTAGAGTAATCAACATTGATACCATTTTATCCTTTATAATTTATTATACTTTCAAGTTTTTAAGTTGACTTGGATAGTATATTTTTTGACATAAGAAGGAAATGACTGATTTTCTCCTTTCAAGTCTTTTCCTGCCATTGTAATTAGACAAAAATGTATCACAAGTGTTGCCTTACAAAACAAGTAAAGTACAATTTCTTTGTTTTGGGATCTAATGACTTCACCTTATGACACCATCTAATATCAACCTTTGCAGTTATAACTGATATGTCAATGTATTTTCATAATTGAAGTCTTTGGTTATATATACAAGGATGTAATTGTAAACACTGGACTTATCACATGCTTCATCTAGTGTCAGTTGGAGACAATGGCTTGTATGGCCAAGTGAACCCTGCTGTTTGAGTGGGACCCCTGGCTGAATTTTTAGATTACACAGATGTGTGCGATTGACCATATGTTCCCCAGCCAAGTGATTAATCATTCTTAGATTAGATTGTCGGACTGTAATTAGTAAAGTCACTTTGATGAATGATCACTTTTGAACTTGAATGTAAGAGAAGGCCTTTGGAAAACTCAAGCTCACATCAGCCCGTACTTTTAAAACAAACTTTGTCAGTTCCATATCATTACATTTTAGACAAATGTTTACAAATTGATGTATTTGAAAGAACAATAATTGTATAATTCATCTGTGTTTACTAGCATTATTCATGTTTGTACAGTCAAACCATCATTTGACTTTGTGATCATTGCCCTATAGTTGTAGGTATTGTCACCCCCAAAAAATTGTGGCGGATTTAATTTCACTTTTTTCTTTGGTAAAGAAGATCCACAAAATAAAAGCCACTATGAAACATTATTGTGGATCAAAACTAACAGTGTGATGCCACAAATTGTATCACTACAAAATTATTCATGTGCAAACAAAACTCAAACTGTTATCTCCATGTATATTTCAAATATCATAGTATATTTGCATTTATAAATCTGTATTTTCTGTTACGGGCAAAAGGAAATCATGTGTCTTAGTGTGCTAAGAATTTAATTTTATAAATAGTATAAAGGTTGAAAACTTCAATGCCGTTTCACAGTAAACCCATGTCCATGTTTTAAGGTTATGATCCTATAGATATTCACCTTGTATTGTGAGCACAGCAGAAACTATACACTAGTAATTTCTAACTGCTAATAGTGCCTAGATTACTTTATGGCACACACAATTACAAATTGATGAACATTTTTAATAAAATACCACTAGAACAAACAATTTATATTTTGTTAATTTCAGAATCATCAATATCCTCATGCCAGTATTCTTTCTGTCAATTTGTGTGTTCACTTGTTTTGTAGAAGATGTTGTTTAGACGTATTTCTATTTTTAGCAATGGTGGTCATTTTTGATAACGGATTTACATATTTGTAAAATCTTAAGCCAAGTTTGGTTGAAAATGATTTGACACTTGTTGAGAAGTTGAAAATAGCAATTATTGACAGATGACGCACTGCCGACGAGGCAACATACCATAAGTTCACTTGGCACAATGTCCAAGTGAACTAAAAGTCAATGATGTGTGCTTTGAGAAAATGAGATATTCTATCAATTCTTTAACAAAGAATATGTCTCAACTAGTGTGAAACAAGGGAAGGATAACATAATAATATTGTTTGGAAGGTAAAGTAATTGCCTAAAAAAAATATGAGGAATACAGAGAGATTATCGTCTTGGCGATGTTTTGAATGCACTAAAGGTACCTTCTCGCTTGATTGACTGTCATACAAAATAATCATGTACACATTAATAAATGAAGTATATATACAGTGTATATACTAACACATATCCCTAATTTAAAAGTAATCTCATTCGGAACGATATATATATATATATATATATATATATATATATATATATATATATATATATATATATATATATATATATATATATATAATATGTCCTGAACGATACAATAACTTTTGCAGGGCCTGGGGATGGGAACAATATGTCTCATATATATATATATATATATATATATATATATATATATATATATATATATATATATATATATAACAAGTGTGTCGGTGTCGACAAGCATATTAATTAAATAAGTGAAAAGGATAAGTTAACATTTGACCAATGAGAGCAACATGCAATGTTTCATGTGTTCCTTGCATCACACTTCTATAAGGCACTGGCTTTACACTTTTAGTCTCATTCTTGATATCACCAAGCGTAGCAGACAAGGCTGATGATGCTTCAATGTTTGTGAAAAGCATCTATTCTGTCTTGTGGGGGGATGGGGGTGATGGCGGGGAAGATTCTGCTTTTAAACTTTAACCTATGTGTTTGTATTTGAAAGTTTTATATTTGGATATAATGGTTAGATATGGACATGTTTTGGACTGCTTACTGTTATTCCAAAGTGTGCGTGACCTCTGAGCTGGGAGTTCATTGTGTAATTAACACCACTTTGAATGCAGAGTCTTTGGGTCCCTAGTAGGGAATAATGTCTTTACTTGTCAGAACCATAAATCATTGTGTTTGACTATGAACTGGGGATTTAAATCAAAGGGACTCTACTGTTATTTAGTTGGTTTAATGAAGTATGTATAATTATGAGAGGCAGACAATTGAGATACTGAGCTTGGTTGTGTAAGGGAACCTTTTGAATGTGGTACAATGACAGATAGAGGACAAGTCTGCTCTTGGGAATTGAATGGTAAAGTGAGAGTAAAACACCTATGATACAATACTGATAACATCTTGAAATAGACAGGTGTTGGAAATATAATCTGTTGATATTGTTTGTGGAATATAAAATTACTGAAATTAATACCATGAAATATTTAAATTCTGAATACATTTGGAATTTGAATTCACCTGGACTTGTACAATTTAAAACCTCTCACATTCCAAAAAGACTGTTATCTTACTTTTTACCTTGAAAAACATCAGAACTCTAAATAACAAATATTAATATCATATACATATTTTACACATTTGTGTACAGTGAGCTTAGTTCAGAATGAATCTTTATTGGTGTAAATGTAAATTTAGATTATATTTTCATAGAAACTTAAAAATTTAAATTTGACATAAACTTCTAGTTTGAATATATATCTGAAAGCCATGTTTTTGGGGTGCATTACCGCAACGGTGTTGGAAATGTGACCCAGTGGAGGGAAAAATTTACTCTGACAAGTGTACAAGAATTCTTTATTGAAAAAGTTTGCAAAAGAGTTTCCAAATGCGAAGCAGATCTTACAGGAGTGTTATTGTTTGGTCCATATTCATAGGAGAACAAACCAGTAGAAAACGAATCCCTAACCTGGCGATCACAGACCGTGGGCCTCAATATTACAACGAATATAGGGCAGACAATTAAATCCATGCTTGAAAAAGACTACATGAAATAAAATCTAGGTCTGATCGCATTCGTATTATTCATGACATTTGCAGCTCTCTGAATCAATCCATCATAGGACTGTGTGAATCTATACCCTTATAAAAATGCAATCCTAAATCAAGCACGCGCGAACTTGTGATAGTTCGTGGCAAGCTAGCTATAATCTTCTTTAAATCAATATTGTAGCTAGCAGGTGGGAGCTTGCAGCGAGCTCGTAGACGCTCGTATAAAACAGTTTGGCAACATCCAAGTACAGTTGCTCGCGTGATCTTGCTAACAAACCTGCAGATAAATCAAGTATCACCTAGAAAACTGCATATAGTGATGGTGAGATATTTGTTACATAATGTAATATTTTTTGTATATAAAATAATACAATTTGCATAACAAATCAATAATCTTTACATGTTTGGAAACTTATTGAATTTCCCTGTCTATTAGTTATTTAATTTTAGTTTCTTTTTTTTATTCTATTCGTATATTAACCCTAGGGATTTATGCAGGAACATTGTGGACGTTGTTATATGTTTGCAAGTTTTTGAAAATTTACACCGATATTGTACTTAATTGCATCTATTTGCTGATACCTAATGAATATTAATAAATTTAGATGAACAAGCTGATCAATGAATAAGCTTAATTATGTATTGTGAATATTGATATCTCACATTAGTGAAAAGTTTTGAATGATTAAAAGTTGGGTGGCATTTTTTGTTATACACAAAAAAAACCGATTTGAAAAAAAGAATTCATATGTCAGTATTTTATTCAGTTTTAACATATATACAAACATGAACATGGTTTTTACAATGTTCATACAATCAATTTTAACAAACAAGAGTGAATTCATACATAAAATTAAAGGATGACTGTTTAAAGTATATGTCAACCAACCAAATCAATATAAAAGTATAATCTTAACTACAAATATGTAACTAGAACAAACTCATTATTCAGCACTGGATATAAATATGGATATTTAATTTGTTTAAATATTTCAGGAAACAAATCTCTCTGGTGACATATGAAAATGTTAACGTGTTAAAATGGTTAATGTTGTTCAAAAATGTTAAATTTGATGGTACTATATTTGAAGTTTTGTTCAGTATATATAGTTCATGACTTAAATTTTGATGTACATTTCTGGTCCAAATTTCCTACATGAATGCACATTTATCAGTCATATTGAACACAACTGGGGTATACACAAACAAAAGCAGAGTCATTGCCATTATTTAATTGGATATAAACACACAAGTCTTTTTGATGCTTTTAATTGGAATTATCTTGTGCTGCACATACTTTGGTTTCGAAGGGAATATATCAACAGGATTTTCATTCATCACACTATTTTCAATTGAAACTTCAGTATTAATTCCCAATTCCTTTATGGCTGCATAATATTGAACTTGAAACAAACAATCAATGGTACAATTTCGGTGAGAGTGCGTATAAAACTTCGATATATTCCTCAACATGGCCAAATTCTAATGATGCATCATTTTCATAGAACATAACAGTGTAGGAGTTTTGTTCTCCAACTGCAGTTTACTGTAAAGATTGAAACAGAATTTTATCTTTATACATTCTGTAGAAACAAAACATTTTTTTGGTATATTAATGCCAAGGACTGAAGTTAAAAGGTTAAGCTGTTCATCTGAAAGTCTGTGCATTACTCGCAGTATCAGTGCAAGCAACATGACACTAAGCAGTACTTAATTCAGCACAGCAAGTTGCAAAGTTATCACAGGATATAAAACGTTACTGTATGGACACCGTTGAGAAGTTGGATCTACAAGCTTCACCATAGTGAAAATGTGACTGAAAGTTCTGTGAAATTTCAGTGCATCACAGTGAAATGTCCTTATTTTACCAAAATGTTGGTATTTTATTAGACTTTAGTACTATTTCATTGAAATTGCAGAGATTTTGTCAAATTTTCTGAAAATGTCAGTAAAACTCCGTACAGAAACATCTCACCTATTCATATAAGCTCATAGGCCGCACATGAGAAACTTTGTTAGAAACGTATGCAAATTGGGTAGACATTGCAAGCTCATGTGTGAAGTTTGTTAGATCTTGTAAAACTAACCAATTTTTCTTATGTGCAGATCTTGCTTACGTGATAATTTGAATGTTCATATGAGAAAGTATAACTTAGAAAACATTCTTTTCCATTACATCTGACTATGTTTGAAAATAAGGCAGAGTTCTAATTTCTCATGTGTGTTATCACATGTGAAATCTGGGTTCTGATTCTGATCAAACGCTTATTTTAAATTTATCCCAATTTGGATATTCTCCTGTGAGTTTTTACATGAGCAATTTGGACTTAAATATTTTGTTCAAATGTTGGATGTTGAGCAGGGAATCCAGATTATTGTCAAATTAGACGTTTCTTTTGAATACAATATTACTCAAACACACGATTTTAACGTTTAAGAGTCCCATTTGCACAGAATAGTCAACGTATTTTAAGCAATGGTATAAAAAGGGAAATATTTAAACAATTTCCAGTAGCCATTGTACAAGAAATAATTTTATCATAAAGATGCCCTCAATTAAACGAAACTTGAAGATTATGTATGAAATAATATCATTATTATTATTAGTAGTAGTATTATTATTACTAGAAGAGAAAAAATAGCAGTTCTTTTATACAGAATAAAAACTTTAAAAAGTATATAGTTATTGTTTTCTTTGAGAAAGGGATAGAGAATGAGAGGGACACCCATGCCATTCTGCCAGCATTCTATAAAGAATTATGCTTCACGATTTTTTGGTTTTAAAAAAAATTAAATAATAAAATCAGTTATTTTGAAATGTGGTTTTCCGCGACAGAGATCTAATTCGGCATCGAGACGATAACTTCGATTATTTCCCTTGTTTACAGTCTGGAGACTGGTTTACTGATCACAAAATATGCACATAACTTATTTTTGAGGTCCTAATAGCAGATAACTAGCAGATAACTCGTTCTCGAACAATCTCCATTTTAAAATTTTGAAACGTCAAAAGTTAGCTCATTAATTTGGGAAATTTAATTGCAAGTAATACCAATACATGTACAGCAACTGATCATAGAACCTTGGATATAACTGTTGCGATCGAAAATCACGGAGTTATCATCTTGGCGAGTACAATCAAGATTATATTGCATTTTGCCCGTTTACGGGACTGCAATTTTCAGCCGTTTTAGAAATTGTTACGGTGCAGTGTTGCACCCACGATTTAATACGTCAAATAAGATGACCTAGTAATCTTGCTCTACATAATCACTGAGACAATAATTTTGCAGATCATTATTATTTACTCTTGTGCCTGCCAAACTGCAGTTCTAGATGCAATGCTGTCAGTTAGGACAACAGGGTACGAGATTAGTAAATTACATGCAAGGTTGTTAATCTCATTTCCCTTTTTGTTAGTGACTGTTTTTCTTTATCTCGCATATCAAATTCTACAACTGTCCTTATGCAGTGAAATTTAACTGAGACAAGTTTAGAGGTCGTGTGCATGTAGGTATGCTTCTAATTTTTATATTTTTCATTTATTTTTAAAAAATGTCTGTGATTCCATTTCCAGGATTTTAAGCAATAAAGTGAGTAATTTCATTGCTTTTTTTAAAGATGTAAAGTACACAACGTTTGACAGATGCGATGTCGTAGCCATTTCAAAATGGATGGCAAAACTAAGATTTAGGATTTCTAAAGGAATCAGTCATGAATATTACTTAGAGACGTTTCTAAGTCTTGTGAAGTGATTTTGTAATGTTAAACTAAACAATTTAATGCTTTTGTCAAATAGGTAAATTGTCATATTTTTTGTTCAGGTTACATAGTACATGTTGATGTAATCTAATCTATTTCAGTGGATGGTACCTGATTCATAAAAGCAGCAGTGAACGATGCATTTTTTTATTCTGAAGGATTTGTTTAGAAGAGGTGGTTTAATGTATTTTAAATGGTAAACATTCTTGTTTTTCATCTAAAAGTGTATGATTCTAACAGATGGTGAGGGGGAACCGAAGAATCTGACATCACCCTAACCCCAATGGATTTCCGCATGAAAGTGAAGTAAAATGTGTCTAAAGTCATCCAGAAAAAAATTTGAAGATTTTCCCACATATTCGAGAAAACGGCTGTGAGAGATTCCTTACACTGAAGAGCTTGTCGTTGTGTGGATCAGTCTGAATTTCTGGAATCTTTCCTTAATAATTCATTGGATATGATCCAGATCATACACAAACTAAGTCTCCATTGTTTGTTCTATGAACAACAATTATGCAAGGAAAGCTTAATTGAAAAAGACAGAATGTAACAGCTAATGAGATGTAGTTTTTGTACGAAGTGCTATTACAAACGAAATGGAACAACATATCAGTATCATGGTACTCTGTTGAGAGGTTTAATTTTAACAAACTTTTAAGTGCTATTATATAAACTACTGGTACATTGCACAAGTGTACAAAAGAATGTTTAACTTTGATAAATACCATTTCTAGCAATTATGATAAATACTGTTTCAAAAAATTATGAATTTGTATTCATTCCTTATACTTTGTCGCCTTTGATTTATTCATAGATTTTAGAGGTCCTCAGTGAAACTACATAAATAATAGTAAACAAAGCTTGAGAGTATGAAAGTATTTTTATTATCTTGTCGTGGATGAGAATGGAAAATGAACAGATGTTAAGTCCAGGTCTGTCTGTAATCTGGATACTGGAAATACTAATATGTGAACACACATAAAAGGGGACCATCTACAGACCTAAAAAAGATGAAAAGACTATCAAGCCGATATGTGTATCGATAATGTATCATATCGTAGGCTGTGTATCGTGAATTGCATCGATACGCTGCACATGTGTATTGTTTCACCCCTATTAGATTCTAAAACATACATTTATATTTTTTAATTCTATCCTAAAAATGGAAATCAAATTTCATTTTCCATTTATGACAGACATTGTTATAATTATTTTTATGTAGATTGTTGGTTCATCAAAAAGATATCGACTTCACCCATTTCTAGAATTGGAACAATACAAAGAGACATATCATAACTTGAGCACCGATGAGGAAAAAAAAAAGAAAACTACTTTGCTGCATTGAAAAACCTTTTGTTTTGACTGTGATTTTTTTTTTTGAATTTGTGTCTTTCATTTTGTAAGCTTCGCAGTTGTTGGGATTTCACTGTGTATTTATTTATGAAGCTCTCCAGGGATTGCGAAGATTGCTGAAGAACTGCCAGTAAGTGCAACTAGCTAACTGCGAGTTCGTCACAAGCTTGTCGTGAGCTCGTATTGAACTTGTTACGACTTCATTGTACAAAGTTTTAGCGAGCTGCGTACTACCTGGTTGACAGCACGTCGCTAGCTTGCATGTTCATTGCAAGCTTGCAGCGAGCTCGCACGTCCAACGTTTTTGCGAGCTGGACGAGAGCGCGCCGCGAGCTTGTATGCTAATTGCAAGCTTGCTGCGAACTCGCGCGTCCTATCACAATCTCGCGTGAGCTTGATTTAGGATTGCATTTAATAAGGGTAAAGCGAGCTTGCTAGAAGCTCGTTGAAAGCGCGATGAGCGCGTCGCGAGCTCGCCGCGACTTCGTAATCGTTCCAAATCCGGCTTCCAAATACTGAACAGCGAAGTCGTGGGCCTCTGCGTGCGAAGATTCAGCGAGCTTGTTACTGCCTTGAAATAAGCTCGTCATTTTTGTAGGGTACCTAAGTGATTACAAGCTATGATAGGAGCCAAGAGATCATTTACTAACTATTATATGTGTAGGTACTATTTTCTTTCATATATTTGTCAAGATATGTTTTAGAAACAGCAATGATATTAGTTTACTTCCTATGACGTCAGTGTAAGCGGCTGATCGCTTTTGACCCTGTACTGTAGCAATATTTATATTTGTGAAACTATAAAGGGAAGATTCATATATGGCAAAATGGGGCTGGGATGTAGGGTAGGGAGGGATTTGTGACATAAAGGCATAACAGTACTGAGAGGAATTGGGGAAACTACTTTCATGAGCTGAACTACGGAGACTTAGGGAACGTTTTGTTAAATTTCTGGGTTATGAAGTCCTAACCAAATATAAGCTAAGTTCTGGACTATGAAGGCCTAGACAAAGTTTAGCTAAAGTTCTGTACTATTATGGCGAAGCCAAATTTGGGCTAAGATTCTCGACTATAAAGGCTTTGTCAACAATATAGCAAAAGTTCTTAACTGTCATTTTCAAAGCCAAATTAGCCCACTGCAGATTCTCGATTTGATTAAATGGAAAAATTCAAATGAAATCGGAAGCTGTTGGTGGTTATTAGCCCAGATCATTAGGCCCAGTCGCACAATGAGGCAACGATTGCTTAAATTAAGAACAAACCAGTCATTAAAAGGTTCTTATGTCTACAAATATAGGATATTTTCTCCTTGGAATGAACTGGGTCAAAAAAAACTTAACACTATTCCTATCCTTAACAAACAATCATAAAACAATAGCCACAATTACAGACGTTTTTTAAATTCCAAATTGATAATAAAAATATTAGATAAGGTGCGATCCTACAACATTGACTTTGTGCAAATAAAATCGAACTTTCATCCCTGGACCACTTGGAGCCCTCCAGAGACGTCGAAGCGCACTCCTCCTCCGCCTTCTGATCCTTCGCCTCTCCCGTACATGAACGATTAAGAAGTGTGCTGTGCACACATTAAAGCGTCGAATGGGTGCCCTGCACCCACTCGATGAACAATGTAATAGTACACAGTGTGTACATTATGCCAACGTAAATGGCCGAATGGCCGCACAATTTGTAAATTCAAGATAACTCACTAACTAACAGCAGCAGCAGCACGGAGAAGAAGAAACGGAATGGAAGATGGAGACTCATGAGCACAATTTTAGGCTCACTGTCTCTTTTAAAAGGAGACGACCATGCTGTGTTGTGAGACTGATGGCGAGACCTGAATATTGTGAATAACACCATTTTAGAAAAGAGTTACTACTCATATCACCGCCAACATATTATGTATTTGAATGTTTGTGTATGTCTTTTAAAACTAACACGCAGCCCCTTCTACCCTAAGTGTGATAGTATGTGATATAGACGCTCATACCCTTGTGTATGAAAAAGTATCTCAGTGTACATGATAATAAGTCTGTGTGAAAAATAAAAAAGATGTTTCTTTTAGGTCCGCGTGCTTCCTCTTTATTTGTATTTTGTACTACACCTAGGAATATTTTCCTTCACGTTCGCGTCTCTTCTTTAGAGGGATATTTTCCTTCACGTCCGTGCTTAAAGCATATAAAGCAGTGCTTTCGCCAATCTTGCCATGAAGACGAGCACTCCTACTGTACCCCCCCCCCCCCAATGAAGAAAGGCCTCAACAACAACAGCCTTAACAGCCTTCCCAGCCGCTGCAAAACAGAGGCAGGAGAATGAGAAGCCTCAATAGCAGCAGAAAAAATCAGGCAGCAATCCCAAACCCTCCAACTGCAGCGGCGGAGATCAAGGAATCGAGAGAGGAGCGAGAAATGCGGATACAACTAGAAGCAATAAGTTATATTCAAAAAGAGGGTCGCGCAATGGGGCTTGACGATCTGTTTGGTCGACGCGCCACCGAATCAACTTGGGAATTCACAGAGGACATTAGGGTCCTCAATGAACCGAAAGGACGGACGAAGGGAAAAAAAGCAAGATGGGACGAAGCCGCCGACAACATCAGGCACAGAAGCAGGAAGTTCGCTGACTGTCCTGTTCAACTAGCTATCATAATCTGCAACGTTGAGATGGACTATCAAGGGCTAGCACTGAGTATGGAAGAGCTAGACCACAAAAAAGACTCAGGAAGTAAGAATGTTGCAGACCTATTGGACCCAGGGCCCCTTAAAAATCGATGGCAACGCAGTTTCATCCCCCAGCCCACCTGGAGAGCGCCTCCTTCCAGTCCAGTGGGTCGCCGGATAAAAGCCCTTCTAAGGGCTAACGGGATTGACTAAATTGCCTGTTGGTTTTCATTTTGGCTTGAAAACCTATTCCGATGATAAATGTATTTTAATGCAAATATGATCCTTTATCCATCGTTTTAAAACGAATACTTGATATTATCCGATTAATATAACACAATCCAAAACAATGGGTTAGTTTAACCTAATCTTATAACATTTTTCGGAAATTAAATGTACAATATGTATACCAAATTTAAAAAATGGTAGGGATTAAGAGAATTCTTAAAACTGCTTAAATGTGATCGCAATTATAATATGTGTCTAACTCACAATTGGTATTAGGGATAGCCCGATTTAGCTAATTGGGCAGAATTTGATCATATACGTTCATGGCGTTTCAGTACTTTCGTCACGCTTCACGCGTCCCTTGCCGAGTCCATGCAGCCTTCCAGTCCAAACATCTAATTAAGTAGTGCGCAGTGCGCACACAAGCAATCCTGTAAACATCGTTGTTCCATTCCTATGTACAGGTATAAATAACAGTACACACCATCCCATATCGCACCTTCAATGAACCCCCATAGTGAGCAAACCATGCAGCGAGGGAGTGGTGTGTAAATAGCATGCATTGCTCGCAGTAATGCGTCAAGTGGGTTTGCAGCCCGGCCACCAACTTGACGAAAATTACATAGTGTGCTTAGCACACAGTTCAATCCCCTAGTGCGTACTTCGGACGTATTGGGGGTAAATATACGTACATGGTAGAATGACCGAACACGTCTTTAATGTAAGCTAAGTAAGTAAGCAGTCTTGCCATTCATCGTCGACCAGAGAACATAGAAGAATGGAGGAACACTGGAAAGTGGGAAAGCGCAGGAAAACCATATCACTGTTAGAGAGAGAGAGAGAGAGAGAGAGAGAGAGAGAGAGAGAGAGAGAGAGGGAGGGAGGGAGGGAGAGAGAGAGAGAGAGAGAGAGAGAGAGAGAGAGAGAGAGAGAGAGAGAGAGAGAGAGAGAGAGCGCAACACCTCGTGGACCAGGTGGAAAAGTTAGAGGTTTATCCCCACACCTGCTACCTGAAAATTCAAAATTCAAATGTGATACTAAAACTTGATAAAAAAAAAAAAATTACGCGTTGTCTTGTTTTCCGGTTATTTTCTGTTTATTCTAGCATTTTTCGATACTAATTCAAAGAACAGTAACTGTTTCATCAGTCTCCTTGAACGAATACTTTTTAATCTTTAATGTTTGTGTATATGTTGTGTTGTTTTTTATTTTTATAACGATTATGGCTACGCTATTCACTGAATAAACATTTTGTATGGTAAAGTTCATTTGCTATCAGGTAGTTAACTTCAGACTGAGTAAAGAAAACTGGAATGATCAGCTTAACAGCTTCTTCAATATCCATTGTTGCCGACGGAGTAATAGTAAATCTCAATAACTTTTTTGCAGAGGTTGCAGGGTTTAATGGTGCATTGCAAATTGTGTTGATACTTTCGCTCGATATTTCTTATTGATCAAACGAAACAGTTATAAATGTATATTTGCTTTCACATTTGTTTGTATTGAGTTACAGTTTCATCAGTTGAAAGTCCATGTGATATTATGTATTCGACTGTGAGCTAACTAAGTGACAAAGGAATTATCAGCTTTGCAATTACTATGATGCCCATTGCTGACTGCGGACCTATTGAGACACGAAACGCGCTTCTTTAAAAGCAAGATGCGTGTAACTGCGAGAAGAAACTTAAGTTCTGCAAAATAAAGAGGTTTAGTACCTTGTTTACTTTGCTAGGCGTATTCTAATAGATGTAACGAAACAGTTAGCAAACTGTCGCACAGGCTGAAATATTTTCCAAAGAATTTCTGGTATTGGGTTATATGCACCTAAACCTTTGCCGTCTACTTCTGATAGTTATACGTCATACAGGATGATGCTTTGCGTCCCCGTGTACCGGAAACAACGTTACTCCTTTGACAAAATAAACATATACACTAAACAGTCCAACCACCATCTATCACGTAATCGATTGTGCTGTGTGACGTTGTTTCATTTCTTTCATACAGTGTAAGATCATCGTCTTGTGATGCGCTTTGTACAGTGTTTGAGATACTGAACTCTTCTTGTGCTTATGTATCTGTTTGACTTTGGGCATTTAAATTCCAGGGAACGTTTATCAATTTGTCTACCATGATCAGCTCTATGAAGACGTTATTGCCTTTGTGAAGTTACTTTCTCTCGCTCTTGTCTTAATTTGGTTTCGTATTGCATTTTGTCTTTTTCACCCTGCATTTAGTTCACAAGAAAAGTTGTAAGATTGATCAAAGTAAATCTGAATTTTGAAGAAAGATAAATTGCAAGATGATTTACAGTGCTATTTACAAGTAGTGCAAACTAATTTTAAACGTACATATTTAAATAAACAACATGGATTTTAAGACGGAGTAAAAATAACAAGAAGAGAAAGATATAACTGAGGTTTACAGCAGTAGTACTTGCGGTAACTTTTGTCAAAAAGTTATATGGTAGAAAACAATCTAAAGTAATAGCAAGCAAAAACCAGTTTAAAGATAGAAAAAAAGTCTGCTGAAGATGAAATAAAAGATCACAAGTATTAGCACGAGTACGATCGATGTTTCAAAACCGATCCAGAATTTACGATGTGGTAGAGATCGAACCTTTGAATCCACTCGACAGTTTGTTTGGAGGACGAACCAATGCGACACGCTTGCTGTGCGACGTAGACGAAGCTCAAGGAGAATAAATCAAATACATTGATGTGTGTTCTTTGTATCATTGGGTTTGCAAATATGCTCGATTTCCTAATGGGCATCCCGAAATGTTGACAGAACACATCGATGTGGAACACATTCGTCAATACAAAGGATTGATAAAATGCAAAGTCTGACCTTCAACTCACTTGTATCATCCTTTATCACCACATCATTGCCGAGGGAAACAGGTGTTTTCTTTATGCTGTACGTGTTCTGAAACATGTAATCAAGACTAACCTTGCAACCACAAAGATGAAGAACGCGCTTTGACAGGAACGTGGGCGAGTGTCGAATTCTTATATTCTCTGGATCGTGGATACCGCTTCTTAACAGTATACGAAATTTGGCCCTTTCCTACCAAAGAACAATACCTTAAGGACGACGACTCTAGTCGAGGATTTTCTCAGTCTACGTTAACAAATTCAACAAACTGAAACAAAAAGCGAGTGATTATCCCTCTTCGTGTCTGACGCCAGAAGACAAAGAGACATTCAAGTAACGGTACCGCCCCATTAGAACACGTGTAAAAGAATGAAGGAAGACGATCGTTTGCCAAAGTCATGTTAAATTGTTTGTGGGGAAAATTGGCACAACGTCCTATATTACCCAAGACGGAATACTTGGCAGATCCAAGCCGATACTTTCAACTGGTGGACGTCAAAGGAAAACTGATGAAACACGTGGATATCGTCCGTGAAGATTTGATCTTTATCAACTATGAAGATGCGACAGAGTTTGCACCCCCCCCCCCCCCCCCGACGCATATGGCAACGTCATCATTGCAGCGTACCTGACACCCAATGCCCGCTTAAAATTGTATTATGCTTTGGAACTTTTAGGAGATCCAGGCCTGTACATTGAGACCGATAGTTGTGTTTATATCCATCGTCGAGATAGCCAACATCCAACAATCGTTAGGGAATCGTTTAGGTGCTTGGCGCGAAGAAGACATTTTTGCAGTTTTGTTAGCGGTCGCCCCCAAAATTACGGATGCCAATACAGATACCACCAGAGAGAAATTCATACCGAATGTAAAGTCAAAGGACTGACACTAAACTATCGATCGAAACAAGTAGTCAACTTTGATGTCTTGAAAGAAGCTTTACAGTCCGGACAAGATCAAGACTTCTGGTTGAAAACATTAGATCCTTATACAATTGTACGTTTACAAACCACAAAATTGTCAGTCGACTTTTACAACAAAAAAACAAATCTATCAAACTGTGTACCAGAAACGTGTGCGACTTCAAGACCACAACACTTTACCGTACGGACATGCTGAGCTCCAGTATAAACAAGGGTCACGTTCCAAGACCAAAACTTCTGGAAGGACCTACTCCCAAATCGTTAGCCAGAGCTGGATTTGTATACTTGGGAGAAAGAGATAAAGTACAGGAGATAAAGTACAGTGTTTCAGCTGTGGTGTGACACTTCACAAATGGGAGTATAAAGACTCATTTTATCTGGTCTCCGCGCTGTCACTACCTTCCTTTGGTCGGTCCAAAATAATATGATTCCATGGATACTTTAGAAGAGAACATTCGTACTTTGCCTCCTGAGATAAGAGTACGCATTTACAAAAAGCTTGTACAGATTCAAGTAAAACGCAAAGAACAATTGCATCATTTACGGCATAGACGTTTTAACCATTGGTATTTGAATACTATAAAAAAGCTTATTAGTGTTAAGATTTTCAAATGGTCAGACATTCATCAACGAGTGCCTGTCTCCTGTAATATTTTGGATGTCTTGACTTCTACCTACAACGTGGCAGTGATACACATAATTCCAGGAACGAAGTCCAGGAAAAGGTTAAAAACTTACAAGAGTACAAAAACTTTTAGCAAAAGTATCACCTCAAGACGAAACTCCTTCACCACGTTTGATGTGTGGTGAGGTAATAACTGAATGTATTCGATATCCTTTACCATCAGATTCCATTTGGCAAACAGGAGACTATTTTCTGAAAAAGAAAGACATTACGGTGAAGGACTAATATAAAAGTTTACCATGTCACGACTGTTGTCCTCAGTGTTGCAACAAATTCAATGAGTGTTGATGATTACTAAAAACTTTGACAAGAACTATTTCCACCCACCATTCCAGTTACGTTTGGACGACGTGTGGTGTGTGTGCGTTAGTGACTACTTTTCTCGGATTTCGTTTCACAGGAAATGTTTTCTGGACTATTTATGAACAGTACATGCAGCAAAGACATGACTACCGAAACTGTATATATGCACGAATGACAAATTGTGTTAAAAGTGTTGAGAATAGAGATGAAAACGCTGTGTACCTCCGTGTGAAGAAGACATTCGTCAAACTTTATCCTTGCTTTATAGTGACAATGAAAAGTGTGTATAACTGGTTGGTTACACCAACACATTTACGACTGGAAAACTGTACGTTATTAGCAAAGTCTTGGCTTCGATGCTTGGATACAAGATGTGACTAAATATGCCAAAGACATTGTGTGTCACTAATCCGCCAAGAAAAGAAAAAGTGAGCTTAGAGTTAGTACCAGAAGTGAACATGAAATTAGAAAGAAGTTTAAACACATCGGTTGAAGGAGAAGAACCCAACAAAGACGTACAAGTCCACGAAAGTAGCATTGTACAAATCGAAGAGAATGAGGAAGAAATTACATTATCGGAGAGAACAGAGAAAATGAATTTCACAGAGACTATTAGCAGAACACCAAAGCGTGTATGTCGATTTCATGGGACACACATATATCGAGAATATTGTACACTGTCTTGTTTATATACAGCAGCAGTAATTTTAATTTGTGCCACATTGATGTACGTGGCCATTTATGCCGTATGTGTCTTCGTTTTTTAATTCTTGACATTTATATATGTTGTTCTTTTTGTTGTTATAGTGACACTTTTTGGAAAGCATCAAACGTGTATCCAATGTATAAAATGTATTGTGTCTTTTATAGTCATGTCAGAATTCTCAACATCATAGTTATGGCTGCATCCTCCTCTTCCTCCTCTTTCTACTCTGTTCTCAAAGTGATTGACGAAAAGTTAGATCATCAATGTTGGGAGGCTTTGTATCTTCGCAATCCCTTTAACATGTTGATTGCTGGACAGAGTGGTTCAGGCAAGACCGAATTTGTCAAACGTGTGATCGAACACAAATCACATTTGTTTGATCGTCCACCTCAACGTATCGTGTTGTGTTACAAGGAGTGACAATCGGTTTACACATTACTTCAAGAAAGTCAAGGGGAATCTATTTCGTTTGTAGAAGGCATTCCTCGCGAAGATGATGGAATCGTGTCTGACTTCAGTCAAACACATCTTGTCATATTTGATGACATGTTAGGAAAAGACGAAGAAGAAATTAAACTTTGGTTTACATTAAAAGGACACCACCGTAATGTTAGAATTATTTACATTACTCAAAATTTGTTTCAAAAAGGTAAAGCACATCGTACCATTAGTCTCAATGCCCTTTATGTGGTGTTGTTTAAAAGTCCAAGAGACAAAATCTCAAGTGCAAGTGTTAGCCAATCAGTTAGGAACACATTAGCTTAATTATGTGCACGACGATGCCACTCAAATACCTCATGCATATTTACTCATAGATTTAAAACCAACCACTCCCGATTATTTGAGATTTCGTACCAGTTTATTTCACAATTGGTGCCAAGAAGGAGGTCCTGCCATTTACATATCCCCTTTGTCGAATCTCTGAAGAAGAAAAAAAAACTAATAAAAAAACCACCATAAACTTAGTTTCTTTCAAACAGTATTCAACATGACTTCCTTTTAATCTCATCCTCCTGCCAAATTGAATCGTGCACTGTATGCCATCAGTCGCAAAAAAAAAAAAAAAAAAAAGCAACAAAAATTGCACAAGTCCGTACACATCTGTTAGAAGCCAGTCTCAAATAAGTCGTACGTTGGTTTACTTTGACAGCACGTCAATTACTTCAAGGCATCATTCACATATCCCATCAAACCAAACGCTTTCTTGACAAATATTAAGTAGCGTTATCAAAACTGGCAGGTCCAAGAATCGATACACAAATACAAAAAAAAATAGTTTTAAATCCGGTGGAAGTGGCTCTTTAGGAGGTGTCATTATTCGTTCTCTTTTGAAAGGGGATCCTAATACCGAAGCTAAAACGAAGAAGATAAAACCCAAATCTTCCAAAAGACGGCAACATACAACAATAACAACACACAAGAAAAAGAAAAACCCTAAGAAGAAAAGTCCCAAGGAAAAACATCTCCTCCTGCCAGAAAGAGAGGTATTGCTGCTAGGACGTGCACGTACTCCAGAAAACAACGCAGCGCAGTGACATTGTCTCATCCTGCCACTTCTTCTTCTGCTTCTTCTTCGCCGTTCATGATGATGTCTGCCAAACCTGATTTAAAACCCGTGTTTCCTAATTTTGATGCAAAAATGGAAACCTGTTTCTAAAGGAACTTCTCCGGCGATGGCAACGTCTTCTGCTACTTTAGTCACTGCTGATGCAGCTAAAAAAGTAGCCTCACATAAGACAGAAGTCCAAGACAAAACAGGAGTGTTACAAAATTTTGTGGAGTTATCCAAACAAGAACAGGCACGATTGAGTCTTTTGTAAACACCTCATCGTCGATTGTGCCCATCTTGTGATACAACGTTCTGACCATCAGTGGAAAGGAGTTGCAGCAGTATAAAAAAAGTGTGTGATAAGATTTACATCAGTATTATTTTGCTCCCGACACAAAAGATGTCACCAAGAAGTGTACACCACCAAGGTCGTCCCAAGAGACCACAACCGTCTTCAAAAAAAAAAAAAAAAAAAAAAAGGGGGACTCCCTCCTCGTTTAGCTAAACTTTAGGATGTTTTGTCAATCCTGAATAAATCCAATCCTCCGATGCGAAAACAACTCATTCTAAAAGCACCCTAAGAAATCATCAATACCATATGTGAATGTGTTTTGAATGTTTTGAAAGGAAAGGTACCTTTGTCCAAGATACAGAAACAACGATTAGGAAAACATTGGAACGTTCTTCGCCAAAGGGTGAAAAAGAAAATACCCATCAGTCAAAAGAAACAAATGCTGGTTCAACGAGGAGGATTTCTACCAATGCTGATATGACCGTTGTTAAAAGTGGCTGTTACTTTGTTAGGACCACTTTTAGGAGTAGTCATGAGATAAGGAGGGAAAAAAGAAAATAAAAAGGACAGCCTTTTCTGGAAAGAGAGCACACTTATACCTTTGAGTCTTATGGAAGGACGAAAACTCACTTTAGTTCCATGCAAACGATGGATGGATTTCCACCGTTGGTACGAACCACGGATACCACGTTTAACTCCAAATCCTAATTTCACTAAAATGTCAGAGTTACAACTAGAATTAAAATCGTTGATGGATCGAACCGATTTGTCAAAAACAGAAAAATCGCAATGGTACGGACAAGTATTGCAACTTCTTCAACTCTTCCACCAGAAAGCTTCAGAAAAAACAGCTCAACCAAATCTAAGCGATTTCAAGGCGATCATGAAAAGTGAATCAAAAGCCACTAAGACAGCCACAGCCACGGGGATGACAGAAGAAGAAGACACACGAGAAGTTTCCTTGTTGACACCCCAACGAGAAGAAACGAAAGCTTGGGTCAAAAAGATGATGTCAACACCTTCTTCAGCAGAAGACAAAAGAAAGAAGGGAAGACAGAAGTGAACAAAGACACCACGAAAAAAGTCACCACTTCATAACCGACTCCTATTGCTCGTCGGACACGTCAAGCTTTGTCCAAACCACCAAAACCACACGAATCTAAGAGTAGTAGTGAATAGTGGGTGACTTATTGAGGAACGACAAGCAACCCCGTGATCATGGAGATACTTTTAGCTAGCATTTACTGCAAACCTGCATATGCTTCTGGTGACAGAGGAGTTCAACAATTATATAGTGCTGCTAAACCAAACTTAAAAGTGTACGTTTGCTAGAGGAACGACAATGGTTAAAAGAACAATCAACCTACACATTACACAAACCCATCGATCATCAATGGCAAGCAGGTTTAGCGGATGTCTCTCATTTGGTAACGTACAATCGTGGTTACAAATATTTGTTTTGTGTCATTGACGTGTTTTCGAAATCAGCTTGGGTCGTTTCTTTGACTTCTAAAACCAGTTCTGTGTCAGTATGAGCTTTAAACATGGTTTTAAAACAAAGTGGTTGTCACCCTTTACGATGGCAAACAGACAAAGGCACCTAATTTCTGAAACAAGCTTTCAAAGCAACTGAAACAACGACACATTCACATTTCAACACACTCTGAAGTACATTAATGTGTTACCTCGTCTCGTCAAAGCTTAGAATCAATACTACCATCGTAACATCGGATGTGCACCCGAAGATGTTACCCCTGAAAAGAAGTGATGGTGTTTGAAGTATGGTTTGGAACGTCAAAGATTGGAAAACGAAAGAAATGGTGTCAAAGAACGTAGATTGGGTTCACATTGGAAAAACTAAACGCACTTTTGACACAGATTATTTACCTAACTGGACCACCGAATTGTTTCGTGTCACTGGACAAGTACGTGGACGTGATCCTCCTGTCTATAAATTGGAAGACATACACGTATAAGTGTTAAAAGGAACATTTTACTTGCCTGAGTTACAAAGAGTGACCAACAAAGAAGACAACGTTAACGATATCAAAAATATTCTCGAACGAAGAACACGTAAAGTAGTTAAAGGTCGACTTGAAGAAGTGAATGTGCTTTGGAAAGGATATCCACCTAGTTTTGATTCTTGCATTGCAGCTTCACAAGTCATCAACTATAATAAGAAGAAGTAACCATCATGCCTTTAAATACAACAGCTACCTCTCACTCTTGGGATTACTCTCTTCAAGAATTACAGAAATAGCCTTTGTGCGTGTTGTGTGGACAACGTATTCCTAAAACTCAAATCGTCTTTTTCTCCCAAATCTTTGTGGTGTAATCAGAACAGAAATAGCCCTCTTTTGGAACATTTGACATCGGGTGATTCCTCGGAAACCAGAACAGTCAAACAATGACTAACCAATTGTATTTAACCTTACCGAGTGACAGTTCTATGGACGTATCTCCCAACAACACCTTATGTTGTTTCACAGCCAAATTACCTCAAACCATACAACTGGATCACGAAAAATTATCCATCCTACACAAGCCCTCAATATCAACGAAGGTAAAAACACTTTTATCATTGATATCCTGAATGAACACGTTCAAGAATAGTTGGACAAGAATGATCCTCTCATTTTTTAATAAAAAAAACCCCATCGCTTACTAATCCTCCACTGACTATCTACACCACGAGAATTCCTATTGGGTATCATTTTAACGATCAACATCTGGTGGAAACAATTGCGGCTATTTTCATCGACCAGTTTGGCAAAGCCATGGAAAAAGCTCGCAAAAGTTCCATACTCTTAAAATGCATTTTTTGGACCCCTATAAATTGACTTCACACTTCTGACCAAAGCATTACTTCTTCCTCAACGCCACAGCAGGGACAAAGCAAAATGATACGTCAAAACCCCTTCAGATCTCATTAACACGTTGCTCAGAAAAAGAATAAGAAAAGGAGAAGAACAAGAGCAGTCAGAGAACTGGACGTGTTTGAATACTAATTTTTAAAAGGATGAAATGATGCCTCCGAGATTCTTGCGAATGTTGCAAGTCAGAACACGATGTGTTTTCCATGCCACCCACCATGATGACGATCCAAGAATCCCAATGGGTAGAATTTCATCCTATGTCGTCTTTGACTACCACATCCCCTATCAAATTTGAAATCAAAGGACAAACTGAAGGTTACATATAACTGAATGACAGTCACTTGTACCTGAAAGTCAGAGTTCTCAAAGAGGACAATACAAATCCAGGCTCCGATACCAGAGTAGCTCCCGTAAACAATTTCATGCATTCGTTGTTCAGTGAAGTAGATTTGCACTTAAATAACAAACTGGTGAGCAGCAGTATGGATACTTATCCTTAACGAGAGTACGTGGGAAATCTCTTGACGTACGGAAAAGAAGCCAAGAACACACATATGGATGCTTCCGTTGTATTAAAACCTGACACCTTGGACAAATTCAGCGTTGATTACAGATGATGATACAGACCACAATGTTGGAATTAATGACAGCCAACAGAAAATCAAGCAAGGACGCATTTTAGAACTGATGGATCGTTTGCATTTGGACATGTGGTTGCAAGACAAGTATTTGTTAACTGAGTGGATGTACGCTTGAGACTGAATCGAAATAGTACCGTGTTTCATTTGATGGCTAATGCTAACGAGTACAAAGCCATCATTGAAGAAACCAGACTTTACGTGCTCTGTGTAGAAGTCTTACCTAAAGTGGCAAACGACATCAGTCAAACTCTGAGCAGAAGGACAGCCAGGTATCCTATACGATGAGCTAAAGTCAAAACTTTCACCATTGCTTCTGGATCGAAGAACATGTTTTCCAAGGACAAGCGTTTGCTCACTGGTATCGTCCGTAATGCAGCCCTCAACGGAGCCATTAATTAAAATCCTTTCGAGTTCCAACACTTCAATGTGTCCAAGATAGAAGTCACTCGAGATGAACAGATGTTGTATACCAAACGTTTTGAACCTAACTTTGCTCAGAAAAATTATTTGAGATCTTGCTTAACATTGTTTTGAAACCACAGGACAGTTAAGGACCAACAGCAGTCACGGTATTTCGCAGGAGGATATGCTTTGTGAGAATTTGATTTAAATCCGGACAAAGGGAGCGACAAAGGACATTTCCACTCTATAAAATCAGGCAAACTTCGTGTAGAACTTCAGTTTGCACTAGTTCTAGCCAGCACAGTGAACGTCATCTTGTATGCAGAATTTGACAATACTCTGGAAATAAAGAGTTTAAGAGAAGTGATTCTAGACTATTAAAAGAAAATATATGAAACACGAAGAACCTATGGAGATAGAGCATGAGGATGTTTTTGATCCAGAACACAAAGACAAAGGCAAAGATACAGTTATGATGTCAAGATGGCCAGAAAAGGAACAACATTTAGTTTCCTGTTTTGCTCGTGACTTAGCTGGACAAATTACATGCATGACCAGAGAACATTGTTATGGATGTCAAATTGATCATCATAGTCAGAAACGAAACGACAAATGTACGATGATGAGTTCAGAATAAAACTAGGAAGAGTATCTGGATGGCCTCTCCTCTCAGAAGAGACGATTTTGAGAAAGTGTTAGTAAGACTTGCCTGATCATTCCGTACTTCCATTGACTTCTCCGGAGACAAACGCATCTAAGCTATCTTGCCACATGGTGCAGAGACTACCCCTGGTGCATCGACTTACATGACAGAATTTGTCAAGGAAAAAGTCTGGTGAATTGATGACTTATAATTACCTGTGAAAAAGAAAATAAGAATGGATACCTGCGAACTACATGTTGACTCAGAGTTCGTAGCTTTCTTGAATCCTGTGGTGTGTACTGAAGATGAACTTCCTCATCAAAAACCTAAAGACGTTCAGGCCTATGTCATCAGCACAGACGACTGTCATAGACCAGTAACCCATTGGGTTGCTGTCTACGTTCCCAACGATCACAGTGTGGACGATTTTGATTCTTTTGGATTACCTCCTTTGGACGACGACACCATTGCCTTTATGAGAAGAAATGCGGTATCCACTCAATTTAATAATGTGAGATTACAAGAATCAGATTCCATGGTGTGGGACAATATTGTGTGTATTTTATTCATCAACGCGCTCTTGGATTTCCCTTAGAAGATTTAGTGACTTGTTTGATCGTGAATACCCTAGAAACGATGATAAAATGGAAAGATGGTTTTGTGAACATTATGGCTATCTCTTGTCTTTAGCTCAGAAAGGAAGTGTGCATCAATAGCAAAATGAGAGTGTCTGAGATCAGTGGAAATCATGTTTGACTCCACAACGTTGTAAATACGTTCATGTTTAATAGTGTTTGTTTATTTGTTTGTTTGCATTTGACATCTTCTTCTTAGTATTGAACATGTTGATTATTTTAGAAAAACATTTTTGTTCTCTTGTTTATTTATTGAAAACAAAATGGTATAAACATGCTCTTTCATATTTCTTTCTATCGATCTTGGTCATGTTTTCTTTCACGTCCCGAATCGGAGAGATGGTTTCCATCACGTCCGTGCTTCTACTATGTAAAGCGGTGCGTTTACCAGTCTGGTCACCAGCAGTGACAGTCAGCGACCAGCCGTCATAAGAGAAACATCCCGCAGCACCTCCTGTTGGATGAGTATAGATGGTAGCCATCTGTTTGTTTTTGCGGGCTGCCTCGTGCAGGTAATGGCCAGCCTACTACTTGTCGAGAAATCCAAGGAAGTCAGGGGGATACCTGCATAGACGAGGCAGAACGGCACAGAGAAGACCGACCTACCCCGCCACCAAAAGTCAATGAGTACAAACGAAAGGGACCGGTGTTAACTAAGATCACTGGGGGCTACCACCGGGAAGTATACAGACGCATCTGGAGCGAGGCGAGACGTAACGAGGCAATCACAGGTATGGAAATACCGCCTGGATGAAACCATTTACAGAATGCAGCAAACTAGTGGAAGAAAGAAAGTGGAGGATGGCTTTAACATGCTGAGCGTCGTCACCTGGGACTGATGCATGTGACGGCTGGAGTAGTCAGCCTGCCCGAAAATGAAGCCTGGGAGCTTAGAAAATGCCGGCGCCAGATCTCGCCAGTTGCAGACTGAACAAGATTGACTGACTCTATGGGGTTTCTTTTGGAAAATTTGAAAAACCCTTTCGATTATACTATTTTAATTAAAAGTTTGGTCGATTTTGAACCACCGTCTAAAAATATAACTGTGTAATATGAAAAAATATGCGTGATACTAAATGGAAATGAGCAACTTGACCTCACGGATTGGTATTATTTTTTGGAAACATTATGTACACTATGAAACCAAAATTAATATCTAAATTTATATTGTTTAAACAAAAAGGAATTTCAAACTCATAAGATTGCCATAATTAAATATGTGGCTAACACAGAATTGGTTGTTAGGGACAGACCGATTCATGGCGTTTCAGTACTTCCGTTCCGCTTCAGGTCTCCCTTGCCGAGTCTGTGCAGCCTGTCACTCCTAGAATTTAATTGAGAAGCATGCCGTGTAAGCAATAATGCGAATAATGGGTGTGAAGCCCGGCAGCCCATTAGACGAATAATTAAATAGTGTGCTGTGTTTAGACGTACATGACCAACTGTCCGAACGCGTCTTTAATGCAATTAAACAAGCAAACAAACAGTCTGGTCACCCATCATTGACTCGTCAACAACCACCATGTCTAGGATCGGAAAATTAAATGAAGCCTTGGTGCACATGCAGAGGGTAAAACACCTTCTTGTTTAGAATAGACTGGAGAAAAAACTGAGTATTTATCTGAGGATGGCAAACGACCTCGTCGAAAGTGTATTAAGAGAGGAGATCCAAATAGAAAGAGAGAAGAAAAAGCAGCAGAAGCAGCAACATCAGCAGCAACAAAAACAACAACAGCAGCAGCGGCAGCGGTAGCAGCAACAATAACATGAGCGAGAAGTAGAATGTAAGATGGAAACAGAAAAATTCCCCTTCTCCTTCGAAAAAAGCAAACCTTGTGCTGTAGTGAAGCCGGTGGTGAGACGTGGCCGTCCTCCTAGAAAATAAAGCCAGTTAACCAAAACCAATTGGCCCTTTTCAGGCCACTTAGATCACTAGAAAAGAGAGATACTCATTTTATTTGCCAATTTGTTGTTGTGTGTTTGTGTATACCTTTGTCTTTCCTCACCAAAACTTATAAATCCCTTCCATTATAAAAAAGCGCGTGTGTGTGTGTGTGTTTGTGTGGGTATAGTGTGTGTTTGTGTAGATACAATGTTTGTGTGTTTTTGCGTGGGTGTAGTAGAGTGTCTATAAACACTCCCTTACCCTTGTGTAAACCTATGTAAAAAATCAGAAGAATTTTTTTTTTTCAGGTCCGAGCAATTTATGTCTCCTTTTGCATTCTGTGTGAGGGTGGTATTTTGTGTAAGGGATGTTTTCCTTCACGTCCGTGCTTCAAGCATATAAAGAGGTGCCTTCGCCAGTTTTGCCATTAATCGGAGACTCGACAAAGAAGAAAAATGACAAACCACCATTGTAAAGTGGGCAACTTGACCACAGCCATGGCACGCTTGGACAGAGTAGAACACCTCCTAGCTCGGATGGAAGAGATGGGATTCTGCTCCGACACGCGCCACTTGAAGAGGGTGATGATCTCCCTAAAACAACGAAGACCCTCATTAGAGACATCATCACTGAAGAGGTGGAGAAGATAAAGACAGCATTGACCAAGGAGGAGAGGGCGAAGGAGCGGGGTAGAAAAGAGAGAATTCCCACTCCTCAATGCCAACGGGATGAAGATCCAGGAAAAATTCCGAAAATTGGGTTATCCAGATTGGATGCCGGAAGAAGAAGAAGAGGACGCGAAGAAGGAGGACAAAGAGCCTCCTTATAGGCTCAATATCTCAGTCCACCGTAGGACGGAAAATTTAGATGAGGTGTAGTTGTTCTGGATATAGGTAAACATCATTGATCGAGGACAAAACAAAACAGCCCTCTTCAAGTTCACCCAAATCACTAAAAAAAGAGAGAAAGTAATATTATTTGCCATATATGCCAAAATATTTTGTATATGTATGTGTTTGTTTGTGTATGTCTTTCACAACAACTGAAACTTAAATTTATCCCTTTTCCCTTGTTGTATGTTGTATGTAAGGGTATAGTTGTGTGTCTATAAACACATCCTACCCTTGCATGTGATAGTTTGTTTGTGTGTAAGTGTGTGTGTGTGTCTTTTTCATCCCCTTTCTTTTACATCCAACCATTCTTCTTGTGTGATAGTGTGTATGTATGCATGTATAGTGTGTGTGTATAAACACTCTATTTACATTACATTTTTCGTACGGCTCTATAAACTTTGGCTTTATCCACAGAACCAAAATTAGCATTACATTTCCCATACGGCTCTATAAATTGAGATCAACCACTTCTAACAATGTTACCGTTTACCCCCAATCTTAAACCTATGGACCAATTTAACATAGGATTTCCCGTTTTGCTCTATAGAGGCCCCACTTTTAAACCTACGAGCTAATGATAATTCCCATATGGCTCTTAACACGCCCATACAAGTATTAATTATACATCTTGGTCAATATAAAAATAAAAACAACGTGAAAAGATACGTCTTGTCAGCCTTCTTTCACATGTAGGAACTAGTCTCGAGCACCTTAAGCAATCTGTTATGCTTTTCACCTCCTTCAACCAGAAATGGAAGCACTTTATGGGATAGTGAAGCCTCGCCTAATGGGAAGGCTTTTGTGAGGAATATGGGAGAATAAATACCTTGTGCTATCTTACGACAAGCGGTTCTTTGCGATGAAACCCATTTGCCTCACCAACAAGACTGATCAGGAGCAAATATGGGGATAATTTGGTCGAGAAGCAGGGCGTGATGTTTGAATATTCTATCTTTAGATGCTATTGGTCAATCAAAAGCATGTCACATAGAACACTTGTTTTTACTAGGCTCTACGTAAGAGAAATTGATTGAACCATTTTGAGAACCATCATCATATCTTTTCGGAAATAAAGTAATAAACCGTGGTCCGTTTAACTCAAAGAAGGCAAGGAAATCGAGCAGATCTTTATTTTGGTTGATATCTGCTTTACCGTAGGACATACATGTCTTTGAGATCTTAGATTGCTTGCATGTATAATTATAGGTGTTGGTAACGTTGAAAAACAAGTTAGCTAAATGCAGACTCTATGTATACATAAGTGGAAGTGACGTTGTCTCTGCATTATTGTACATTACGGACTACTTCACTTTATGCCTTCCACGTGAAAGTCCTTTATCTTTTGAGTTCCTCTCTAAGACCTTTGAAAACCTGCATTTGTTATGGAAGGCTTTCCTAACATAGGCTTTTGTCAAACATTACATTCGTCTCGGATATTGTGGAAAACATTCGTCTGTGTTTGTGATAAATTTGCATACAACCGAAATAGTTTCGTGTAAAACTGTTAAAAGCGTTAGAGGATTATTAACCCATGGTTCTTTAATGTTAGACTCATCCCTGGTCACTAATGTAATTTTATACAGCAAAGAGAGATTTTGTTGACAAGACTACCGAACTGACGCCCAACCCCAATGGCCCACATTCGAGACAAAACAGAAAACGATTTGCTACAGACATTGAGGCAAGAGTCCACAAATGACCTTGGCGCAATTACTGCTTATCCCAGCAAGGCCCAAATAAATAAACGACATGAACAAAATAAAAAAGTTGAAAAAATCTCAGAAGATTATCAGAGAAAAAAGAAGGTGCAAAGCAAGATCACATAGCGCATCAGACTCCATTAACATTATCTTCTTCAGAAATCCTTTCAGGCTTAGACAGCAGGGAGAAATAAAAAGAATCATGCGGAGTCTGGCGCGACTATTCAGACAAGTTGTCAACAAATGATATATAATTTGGAATGATCAAACAATTTTAGGCAACAGATGCACCAACATCATTAAATTGCCACAAGTGTTACAATCGATTTTAGTAAATAAAAGCTGGCATATACAATCTCCCTCTTAAGCGCCAAACGAATCATGCCAACGATAACAGCGGTATCAAATGAAATTATAAGTCGCTTCCTTACTAGAAATTCTGATGAATCATAAAATGAGGATAATAACCTTAGGGTGACTTGATCTGCCAACATGATCAAACAAATTAGCAAATTTATGTTTTAATTTTTAAGTATTAAGTTTCTTTCAAAACTCGGATTTTCATGGGTTTTCCAACAGTGTCTGTCATGTTTGTAATAGCGGAATTATTTTATCCACTATGTCTCTAGTCAATTTTTTTTAGGCTAAATGTCCTACTGTATCTGCTTTTTAAATTAAGTGTGTAATTATTAATATATATATATATATATATATATATATATATATATATGTGTGTGTGTGTATGTATGTTTTTATTTAATAAAATATAATTTGTTTCCATGTAATACAATCTTTACCACTCAGAAAACATATTGGATATATATATATATATATATATATATATATATATATATATATATATATATATAACCGACTATATAACAGTTGGTCGAAGTTTCAGTCGAAGACACAGATATTGTGTCGAAGCGTGTATAGGGTCGAAACAATGAATGCACCTAATGTTTCACAATCAATTTCTTTACTGTTCTCCTTTTTCGGTCGGAAATTCTTGGTTGAGATACAATTCCACGTACCTGAAAAATAATAATCAACTTTATTTCCAATGATAATGCACTAAACAGTCTAACATTTTGCTTTCGAAGTTGAGGGCGCTATATCTGGTAAGTGTAAAAACGTACATTACGTTGAAGGACCATTTTTGTTTGCATTAGTTTCGATGAAAATAGGTTTAAATCTTTGTCTAATCTAGCTCATAAAAAATATATATATATTTATATTTGTTTTCAATACGCGTGTATTCCGTTATAAATATGCAGAAGTATACAATACTTTAAAGATACATGTATACACTTTTCAAGAATCTAGATATCGCACATATATGTTAGCGTCCCCAGGCAGCTAGCGTAGATTGAAGGTAGAGCAAAGATGGCGTTCTTTCGATTTATTTACAAAGTGGTGCAATAATGTAACTACCGGTCATTTTGCATTATCGTATTCGTAAAAATCTAGGTCACCAAACAAAGACAAACCTGTCGAAACTCGTTGACTGGGCAGAGGGTCAAGAAGTTTGTGCTTCATATCAGTGCAATTTTTATCGTTAGAAAGTATGTTGTCATTAGAAATGTACTAGAAACATGCACATATTACTCTTTATTTGCCCAGTTATAATTTACATTTATGATTTTGGTAGTGGCTACATATCCGGCGCATGTATTAGTTCTACATTGCAAGACGTGGACCCTGATATTTATGCTTCATCTTTGAATCGGTTAAAACATTCAATGTGCACACCGTTTGCTACTTCCTAAACAATTTTTCAGCAGCAAAATGTAGATTTCAAATAAGTTGTGTACACCTTAAATTACCAATATGTTTTCAGTAACTTATTCAGTCTCTATTTAGTTTTACAGCTGCAGTCAATACTTGCTGACATATAAAAGGGAACAAAAATATATAAATTATAAACTTCAATAATTTAAATGGGTGGAAATTCATACAAACTGCGGCATATGAGACTTTACGGATATGGAATACATATAAATATATGGGGATTTTTGTTCGCAAAGAGTATTTGAAAGCTATTTTAAATACTATATGACAAGGAAAATGATCGATTTGAAGATTTTGTATCATCATAAATAAGGTATCATATTATTATACTTTTATCCTGCTGTATCCGCTTTTTTCACCCGTTCCGCTCAAAAACGAGGTATATATTCAAACATATCTTTTCCTTTGGAGCTGAACCTTTCAAATTCAAGTTTTGTCAAGTAACCCATATATACTTGAACAAACCAAGTTGATCTTCATTTCTAATGACATTGCATCTATACATACATGTGCCTGGTTCTCTTTTGCATTTTGTCGTCCACCGCGTAGTCGAGAGAGCGTTAAAATAGTCAGTGTATGTTGTTTTGTTTTTTCAAAATGTTTTATACCGTTGGTCCGTGCTTTAGCAGATTACTCCGTCTTTCTTAAGCCCATTCATCCATACGTCCGTCCGTGAACAAAAACCTGAAATACCTCTAGCGTTCTAACTTTTGTTTTATATTTATCAAAAACTAAATGTTGCCTCAGACCAAGAAAAGAAATAAAGAGCACCCTGACCTTATATTTCCTATAATTACGGCACTTCATCAGCATCAAATCGACAGCCAAACGCCTTGTGAATATTTGAACATTCATCGCATTTGTTATTGCTTGATTACACCCAAATCAATGTAAAGCTTTAACCATTCATAGAGTAAGATGAAATCGATAACGAATACATTTGTAGCACTGTTTGCGATTTATGGCCCATATTTGTCTAAATATAGGCATGTTAGCAATCAGGTATTCTAATGTTGTTTCAACCAAATATGCGTTCAAGCCTCATCTTCGCAAGATAGTAGATTCAACCACCGTCATATTTTTTTAAATCTTTTTTCGAGAGTTTTGATCCCCAAATTACTTACACCCTAAAACTTTCAAACACTGTAGGCCATAACCTTTTTTGTTTTGAATTTCATTAAATTATCTGTTAAGCTGTTTCTTAAAATGGTTGAAAATAACTTCGATGATTAGCGTGCTGTTTTCAGTGATGGCTCATGATCAACGTATAACGGGATTACATTTAAAATACTCCGGCAGTACCTTTTTGATGATAATAAAATTTACTATGAAGACTCATTTATATAATGGCCGATCAGTGCGACCATCCGCCAATTAGACCATTTTATACAAAAATCATACCCTTCGTCGACCTAAAATACGTCAATGAATTGTGAATATTGAAGCAATTACAATTTTAACAATTCCAACAAAATTTACCGTGAATTTGCAATTTATCAAGATCTTGGATAAATTAATAAATTGCATTATTTTGAAATATTTTGCAGAGTTACTGCCCGTGATGTGATGCAAACAGTTCACATTTTAAGCTAGGGAGGCAAGAACCAGATAAATACATTGACGAAATAAAGATTGATTAGATGGAGATACAGATAAAGTTCTACTGCTGGCAATTTCATGTCAATTATAGTACAAACATTCATGCAATCTCGCAAATACTGAATGCAAAGTAAAATACCAACGCATCCTGGTAGTTTGTATTTTGAGTGCATGATTCTTTTATCGTTGTATCTTACTGTAACCGAACTTTGCTGTACTATATTTCCTCCTTATATCAACCATATTTGAGCTCATATTTTAAGTTATAAGTTTTTGTTTCGTCCTTGACTTGTGCTTTCAGAAAGATATATTCTTAGGAGACACTTATTTCCTATTACCACTTGACCTGTACGGATCTACAGCTTATCACATCGAGCCAAATACTAAGGGTTTCAGTTTCATTTCCCGTTTGAATATATTTATCATTTAACCGATTTCATCTTTCAGTACAAAACCTTGACATTTGTTTGGTGTAACTGCGTCAGATATGGCCTTCGTGATAACTGCGTGATCAGCCTATATATCCAGGTATTAGTTACTATGTCGAGCTATGATGTTCGTCAATCGTAAATCTGAGAATGTACGGAAACTCGAGGGCAGGACTATGAGGCGCTGTACATGTAAACAGGATGCTGGCTATTTAGATAACGTGGAAGGATGTCGCCTCATGAAGGATGAAACTTTTACAAACATTTCTATCATAAATTTCCTGTCATGTCAAGATGCCTGTCACGTAACGAAACTGACTTTAGTCTTCGTGTATGAATAATTATTAAAAGAAACGACAACAATTACAGAAAAAAAACAATTCTTTAAATTTAATTGCTACCATTTAGACTCCTTTATCAGCCGAACAGAAGCATCCATGATGACTATGAGTCGAGTCAGTAGCGTTCAGTCAACTGACTGTCCAAGTCCAAAGGACAATCTGATTTATCTACGTTCGCCTTATTCTCAGACTTTAACTTTAGCCCACACAGGTTATGTTACCAATCCCAAAGAGTGTCATTAGCTGTAAGTCGCGGCACTCAGGATGAGTGCCAGTATGATGCACCAGCAGAGAGAGAGAGAGAGAGAGAGAGAGAGAGAGAGAGAGAGAGTACTAACGACAACAAATTTGTCTTAACAACGTTGTTTTGCGACGATATATCAACAAAATCAACTGATTTTAACCAAAATTGTAAAGGAAGTGGCCTTGCTGACATATCATGGCAGATGTTACCATAGCGAAACCGTGTTGTCTTGGAATACATCAGCTTCATATGTTGCGCATCTTGCCTAAGTTGTGTAGATTTTCGGCCGAAATTAACAATTCGGCCAACATACAGATTTTTAGTAAGACACCACTGTATATCTTCAGCTATCGTTAGGTCGAAGTCATAGGGTCGCAGAAAAAATAAATATTTCTTAATTTTTGTTCTTCAAAATTAACATATTTCTGTTGTATCTGTATAATTAATGTGTAATTTAATATTCACAGGATTCGAATTCAGATGGATCTTATTGGAATAAAGTGTCATCGCGCACTTGCAACTTAATATCTGTTATTTTACGAGATTTTAATCACTTCGACCAACTGTTGGAGAGTCGGTTATATATATATATATATATATATATATATATATATATATATATATATATATATATGAGTTTATGGTAGCATCCGAATAAATAGCAGGACACGGGTAAAGTGTGTTGATTGAAAGATTTATCTTCAATATTACTGCTGATGTACGTAGAATTTTGTGTGCTGGTATGAAAAGAAAAAAGTGTTACCTACACATAACCTATCTGCCTATTATATATTATTTCATCTATGTGAACATGTGTCAAGACATATTACTGACAACTCTGCAATTCATAACACATTAGTTCGCTTCCTTTACATTATGCAGTACGCTTGCTCATCTGATTGATGCCATCTTATATAATTTTCCATCTATTGTTCAGGGTATTGTGTCAATAAAATAATGACAACAATAAGAATAACTGAATAGTGGAAAATATGGATACACAATTGGGTAAAGGTAGGTATTTGAAAACTACATTGTTCGACTAGATCATTCAAACAAAAAGTAGAGCTATCAAGAACTCAAGCAAGTAAATAAAATAAACGTCATAATCAATGATATATTTGTTCTGAACTCTGTAATGCTTATCTTCAGAGTTTTCTTTTAGGCCGACGAACTTTCTCCTCTTCATTCTATCACTTCATTCCATGCGTTGCATTTGTATGTTTTTGTTTTTAGAAATTAATTTGTGTTTAATTTTGATTTGTAATGTGTGTAAAGGGAATGCGAACTAATTGTTGTGCTACCAAACTTGCATTCAAAAGTAATCAATATTAAACCTGACTATAATATCCCATTAAATGGACACGGTCACTCTTAAGTTTAAACTTTTGCATCGTTCATATTGAGTGTTTCATTTTTATATTTCCGTTCACTTTGAATTGCAGCAACGTCTTAATCACTTATTCTTATCTTAACGATCTGATTTGTCTAAAAACTCTGTCATATCACATATTAGTTTAGCACCTGACAGGACAGCCATGATATTACTTTTATTTCAAATTAACACGTTTCTTCACTTTCCTTCGTAAATATTATCCAATTTGTTCTTAAATCAAACTGAGACGAATGATTTTAAAAGTGAGCATAGTGTAGATAAGATGCTAAGCTATGAATAGAATAAGCGAGAGCAGACAGAAGCTGCGTATTATGTAAGGGGATGCACGGAAATGTGAAAACCCAGGATATAACTAATAGAGAACAATAGGACATTACATTTCCTAGGATGATATGGCTTGTCATTAATGGATTACTTAAAAGTGTTACATCTAGATCACGCGCTGGATTAAGCACAGTTTGTGATGAAGCAAAAAGTCTTCGAGTCGATCGTCTTTATGGTGTCATGTGCTATTATTCAAGGTACGTTCTTCCAACAATATGCATTTGTATTACTTTATTTCAGATTGGTTGAATCTGCAATAATTCTGCAAATCGATCTTTTCAAAATCATTAAGGCATACTAAAACAATTCCGTTTGAAAAAAGATTTAAACTATTATAGGTTGATACAGGGCCCAATATTCATCATGCCGTGTATACGTTTATATATCTACCGTAAAATATTACCGTTTCCTTCAATAGTTTGAACCTTTGTAATTTTCCCAACTAATACGACACAACAACACGGGGAGCAAAAAGTGTTTTATATCTAATATCTTATTACCTGACGGAAATTAAATGTAAATCGTATCTCTCGCCAAAGAACGAATAGATCAGTATTTAAATTTAAATGCGAAGGAGAGCGTATAGGTCAGCATTTGCATAACTTTTAAAACATAACAAAATAAACTTTATGTGGGAAAAGCAAAATACGTTCATTCATCTCTGTCAATTTTGTTTATAAACAGAGTAGTGTTTAATCCTTAACATGTTACCAATCACAGCTTTAAGAGGATATGACAATGAGCAAATCACTCGTACTTGTTTTAATGCAAACAATTAGGGCTGACGAGGCAAAGAACTGGTTTGAATCATTTCATAGCTTTTAGGAAAAGTTTCCTGGTAAGGTCGGATTTAAATTCTTTTTTTCTGGTGTGGGTTTGTATTCCTATTATTGTGACACGCAGCAGTACATTATAACATCATTGTGGAACACGTCAACTTATGAACTGCTTTTTTACACATTCTTCAAATAGTCCGTGGAATATGTAATTTGAAATATTTTAACAGTTTAAGATTATGCTTTTTAGTGCAATCAATAAGTGTGATTGATTAAGTAAATATAGATGGCATTTGTAAATGAACAATGTGCTGGGATCATTTTGCAAGATTTCTCCTAAACACCTATACAAAACAGTGTAAAATAGCCTGAGAGCGATGAGGTCTGGAAGAGATTTGGGGAAATCAGTTCCAGAAGCGGTTTGGAAAAACATATTTCGTACCATGCAAACTTTGCAGGGCTACGTCGATTTGCCTTTCCTTACTTTACCATATTGTAAAACAATTGAAACATTGTGGAATTAGATAAGAGTACTAAAGTTCATTGATATCCTGTCCATAGTAATACCAAAGAGCTCGATGAATGACAAACGTATAATCAAACAAAAATAGTATTATTACCCACGGTGAACCTTTATTTGAGTAGATTTTATAAAACAAAGAATAACGTAGTTTTAGGGAGACATTTAATAAAGGTTCCAGGTGATAGAAGTGAAAATCTTCACTAACAATTTAAAAAAAAAAAGTTGCTCTACTATAGTTTCGACATGACAAAGGATATTGTCATGTAGATGAAATGCACATTGCTGTTGACGACCTATACAAGTATTGCACGTTGTGTCGATTATGTGCTAGACCATAGTGATATTCCAAATGATACCATCTTTCTTTTGTATGGGCGAAAATGAATACATTAAAAATTCTGCTTCCAGAACTTTTTTATTTACCTATTTACTTACTATCGTGTTATTTTGAAATCTTACTGCTGCAGTAAATGGAGACGTTTAAATGATCATATAGCAGTATTGAAAAATCACTAGACAATTCGTATTTATGTATTACCGTCTCGTATATACGATTAGGCTAAACCAAACATAAAACATCACTAGATCACTGATATATTTGTGCATCACCATCTCACCATCTCGTAAATGTATCCTACAGCATTATAAAGCAAACTTAAAAAAAGTAAATTGAACTATTTCAAAGTATTGAATGGGTGTAATCTCGTAAACTAAAAGAAAGAAAATTACATAGACTAAATACGTCTAGTCTTAATGCAGTTTCGTTTCTATAACATTTTCCACAACATATGCTGCGTTTATTGACTTGCAAAAGGTATGTAATGTATTGCATTTCTTTCTGCATTTTACCAATAAAACAATTCCGTTATGTTACAGTTTTAATTGTGTAGCAGTTGCGATGATGTTGCATAAGACAATTACATTTTTTGTCCAAATTTGCAAAGATGATGTAAAATACTCTGTGCTGCCCATTCAGTAAAGCCATTTCAATACCCGCCAATTAGTTATTATAACCAATAACATAATCTTATTGTTGAATCTCAAGTTGATATTAACACATACTCAATAGTTTGAAAGTGGTCTAGTAATGCTTATTATGTAAGATATACGCATTTAATAGAAAATAATGTACTAATTTTTCAATTTGTAAAGCATACTTATTCAATATTTACACCCTGGGCTAGTTTTTTTTATTTATTTTGGTTTTTGATATTCATGTATCCAATTATGCAATAGTTTATGCACACAAATATGACTGGTATAGCGACTTTTAGTTTGATTTTAATGTCCTCGCATCCCTATATACTTGATAACAGAACACAAAATACAGAGTTTTGTAGTGAGTTTATATTTACATGATTGTGTCATTTCATCATCTCCACTTATCACAGTAATACGATTTCAAAATGATACGATAGCAGTATTAGAAGTATTAGTAGGTAATTAGAGATTATATATATATATATATATATATATATATATATATATATATATATATATATATATATATATATTTATATATATATACATTCATATTCATTCATTCATTTATTACGAATGGACAAATCTCATGCGAGAAGACATTATACTACAGTGAAACCTCTTAAGACCAAAGAAAAAAAAACAAAAAAAACAACAAAACAATAAAAACAAAGGTACCAAGTATAAAGTTTTCGGTTTACAAAAGATCTTCAATTTCACCTAAAGTGAGGTGCAAGCAGTGATATGCACTTAGTTGTTAGTTGTAGTATAATGTGGGTAGTGCCTATTTTATGTTCTATTAATATATTGAACCTGCTTCTATTGATAGTAGTTGTGCAATTGTTTACACTAATTTTATTTCAACACATGCATTTCTATGTTTTGTTACATTTACACTATTTGATAAAATGGCACTAGCCGGTGACTATGATAAGAACATTGCTGCAAAAGTTGTTCTTTTGCTCGTCTTTGTCGGCAAAAAAATGTCAGAGGCGATATATATGAACACTAAGATCGATAGGCACATACACCGCTTCTTAGACGTGTTAGTCAATTACTTTTGGAGGCTTTTGTAAGTAATCAAAAACAACGCCAACATCCCTAGTCCCACCCATAGCGGCTGTGTCAAACGTTTTAAACCGTTGTGCATGTCTAGAGACAACTCCCAATTATATAGCAATGCTAAACATCCCTATTTGAACAGTGTAGGACGAGTTCACCGCATTGATAATAAAAAAGTCCATTTGAAATCTTTATTGCCGAAGAGCTATGCTTTCTGCTTGTATTACATCGCAACATGTTCAGGCAGTACACGTTTCAAAAAGGCTCCTGTCAATACATTCGCTTTTCTACTTCAGGTTTCGGTTTCTATTTTTACGACTCTAGGTATTAAAATATGTAAAAGAAAGAACGTGAAACCAATTAAATCAAGTAAAATCAACAAGCAATTTATTTCCAGACAATTAAAGTGAAAATTAAAAAGACATTTACAATTGGTGAGTTAAATTCCAAATAATCCTTAATGTTCTAATTTCAAGGCCAAAAAAATAGGATGTACCGAATTAATTTCATTAGCCTGGAATGTCCCGATATAAATCACAAAGGTACTTGAATGAGTTCACATAAGTCCCTAAAGCATGCATTAATCCAAAAGTCAATAAGCAATCTAGTAATTCCAATGAATATTTTAAATAAATTATTCCTCTGAAATTATATCTGATTTCAACAACATAACTGTAATTACTAAAATAGATTCCTTAGAGACTGATCTTTAGAACCGGAATTCTAGAATAGGAATGCATTTGTTTACCAAAATATGTATATAAATACACATGCCTACATCACTTATGTCACATCAGAATATGAGTAATTCCAATGGAAAAAAATACTGGCCTACCTGACATATGTCACAAAAGTCTAATTGCGAAATGCCTATGAAAATATTGGTCTATCTGACACATGTCACAACAGGATATGTTGCGAAATACTATGCAAAGAACAGGACAAAAGTTAAGTATGTATTTTCAAATAACCATACAACTTACAATCATAAACAAAAGTTAAGCATATAAACATCACAGATAACACAATGTATGTATGTCTATATGTATTTATGTATGCATCCATGTTCCTTCTTGTGATTGTTTCGGTTGCTTTATTTCAGTTACACCAATTATAATGTTACGACAAGGGGTAAATGTAATAAAAGAAAAGACTCAAACAGGCTTTCAAGATTTAAAATACAAATATTTAATTTCCTAAAATATTAAAATATTTCAACAAACAATCAAAGTGAAAGAATTAAAAATAACTTACAGTATAGAATATCCTTAAAAGTCCTAAATTGTTCTAAAGTTCACTGATCCAGAAGTTAATCCAAATGTTTCGAATGAAGTAGATTCCGAATGAAACCTTCACCGTACTGATGTTCCAATAAGAATCAGTTATATCCAAGTGTTATAAATTCCAAATAGTCCTTGTGAATATGGAATATCACAAGTTTTAGAAATGTATCCGATAATTCCACGGAGCTGTATAATTATTAAAGTTTAAGAAACAGTACTAAATCCTAAATGTACTGTATTATAATATATATATATATATATATATATATATATATATATATATATATATATATATATATATATATATATATTACTGAAGTAGAATATCCACACACAAAATGAACCAATATAAATTATGACCTCCAGGCTGAACGAACTATGAACGAATACCTAAACACAGCAATACATCCTATTATATTGCTTCTGACTGCCCAAAACAGAATAAGGAAAACCAATTTAAACTGTATTGCGACTTAAAAACAATTTAACCCTTCTAGAAAACAACCCTCTCTGAACCAACCAGAAACTAGGTTATGCGTGACACCGCTAAAGTACCTATGCACTAACGTTATTTCCAGTCAATAAAGTATTGACTCTTAATGGAATCATATAATCTAGGTAAGAAGTTCAACCGTCACGCGCTAAATCACGTGATATACTAATGCTACAAGCGACAATATTTCCCAAGTCCAATGTACTGAGTCACATTGAAATACCGTATATGTACCTTCTGCAAGACAACAGCTGTTAGACTATTATGCAGAGATCATAAACCTATACCATTATTTAAAAACGAAGTAATACATAATTCCGTAACAATATACAAAACAGGGAAAGATACTTTATAGATATTTTAAACCTGTTTCTACATCAGTAGCAGCAGCTAGTGACCTACTTTAAAAAAGGTTTATAGTGTCACAAATGTGGTAGATTACATACATCAGTTTTGGAGTTCATTGATTCGTGGGCTTATTCCACTGATTTCTATAACAGTTATGTCCCTCTGCAAAACAAATATACGTCTAGGGATTCAAACTGATTTTCCTGTAAACTGTTCAAAACGTGGTTATGTTTGCACCACAAACGTGTAGAAATGTGTATAATAATTGAAATGGATGCATATTATCCGCTTAGCATATAAGCACAGATAGATAATTTAAGTCCCATAGGCCGTACTATATTTTAAAAGTGCAACCACTAAAATCTGATAATATTCTTATAATTCTTGTTCAGTCCTTTTATATGTAAAATTTGCCTTCCCTGGACAAAGTTCGGTTGGAAATTGGTTAATGGCATTAGCTATGAAAGGGGAGAAAAATGGTCAAATTAAGGTGCTGTTGAAACCATAAACCTATAAGTTGGTGGCATAACTTTAAAATTTGGTACTATCTCGCAAAACATAAAACAAAAAAGACTGTTTGTATTTCCTTCTGTAACATTTCTTTACAATATACTTATGGATAAAAGCTATATTTTATGTATGAAAAACCGCGTCTTAGTTTAGCGATATCAGCAATAAGAAGATTCTGTATATGGTCATTAGGTCTATATATGGCTAGCAGAGACACAATTTTGCATGGTGTATGACTCTACATAACTAAACTCTGTTAGCAAAAACCATGCTAAATAATATACAGCACAAACGCTCTTTTGCACGGCTCTTGATAGCAATTCCTACCAAATTAGTTGTAGATAAGAACACATGTCTTTATTGTGTGTACATTTGCAATTAGAATGAGCAGATACATTTATTTATGGTAGTAGTGTCTTAGGTCACTCGCAGCAGCTTTACCATTGTTGGATAGCGAATGTTAACGTATATTACTCCCAGGACAGTTGAACGCATGCTTGTAAGTACGGCACCAGATGTAGTTTCTGAGTGACGCGATTTAAAATAAAGTTATCCACATAACTCTCAGAATTATTGGCAAATTAGACTTTTTCAGCTGTGAGAGTAGTTATAAAGGACGATATGGAATACTCCAGGAGACTGGGAATTTAACATTACGGATGAAACGCTATGGGACTGTACGGAAATTTACATTACTGATGTCATTACGGGTTCATATTGGCACAGACAGCTAATTCAATTCCCATATACCGTAACATTAATATTTGGCCAAATTACTTTTGTAATAAGATCGGCAAGCAACATCTACATCTTATCAATTACCTGTCCAAGGAGTAAACTTTTAAAAGATGAAACTGATATTCTGTTTTGACAACAAAATTCATTGTACTTGCGCACTGTGAAAATCCAACCCGGTGAGATCTGCCCGTTTACATCCAGTAGTACCTGTGCGTCGACGGCTATATACTATTCTTTTAAGGTTCAATCCTACTAATGCGTACAATTTACCCCAAATCGGGCTTTTCTGATTTTCTAGTAATTATATTCAGCCAATCAGCGACATATATTCTTTTAAAAATGGTACTTTTTATACCACCACACATATGTTCATACATAAATAGCTGCCTGTGACATCAAATAAAATTTTAATTTCATAATAATTATTCATAGTTAACAGCTCTGTTTCTTGAAATCTTCTGAAAAGCATACTTATCTCGCAATTACCGTATTGAAGACATCAAGGAATTTATTTTTATTTGGTAGTCTGCTGAAATAATAAATTGATAACATTTTCCGCGAACGAATACATGTTTCCCTCTGAAATTTCTTAATATATCCAGACAGAAGCATATTGGTTCCTATGTGGATATGTAGTGCATATCTTATGGTGAATGAATTTCAACGCACATTGCAACACGTCTTTGACAAGACCAGGGGGTGTAATCAGAGAGTTTTTGTTAAATAGGCTCCAACTCGATATAAAATATTCTCAAAATATCACTCAACATCATAGAATGTGCTTACATAAAACAGGTATAATTTGCCTTTCTTCCCTTAGAGGGCGATCTATATCAATTTTTTTACGAAAGGTGTGCATGCAAAGTGATTGCCGTAGAAAAGGAGGTAAATCATCGAACCCACTCCTGCTTGTTTACATACTTCAATTTTCACTACGTTTGAGAATGCACAAGGTCCCTTTCGGTGTTAATGAAATCCTGAGTGAAATCCGATACCTATTGTCAAATGAAAAGGTCTCTCCTTGACCATTTGTGTCATTATACCCGAGGCATAGCAAAGGTCCTCCCGTAATAAAATCAGTCAAACATTTGAGAAAATGGATGAATATTATTGAAAAACAGAAAAGTATTGTCATAAATAAACTCAACAGTTACATAAGTAAGATACGACATTTAGGATATAGTGATCATGCAACCCCATTTAGTGATCTAGTTTTGTCAGAGTAGATCTATCTGGTTTGACACAATTGGGAAAAATGCAATATGTTAGGAATAAGCTGTCTGTTGTGCAAGTTTGTACTGTCATTATACTAACGTTTGTATACAAATATTGCACCTGAACAAGTGACGACCCAACACGAAGTTGAAGTGTTTGATCGATAGTTTGGGACTGCATGCAGATTCGAGAACAACAACGAAGCAGATGAACATGAATATTCATCATTGTTATCCAAACTTGGTGTTAAAAACGGGAGATTGGGTTTACGCCGGAAAAACGAAATGCACTTTCAACAAAGGATATGTAACCAACTGGACAACATAATTGCTTCGTGTGACGGGCAAATCCGTGTACACCACCCATCCGTCTAAAAACTGGAAGATTAAATTGGAAAAGATGAACTTAGAAACTTTAAAAGGAACTTTTTACTTGCCAGAGTTACACAAAGTGACCAAGAAAGACAACGACGTTTGCAATATCGACAGCATTCTCCAACCTGCTACGTCTGCTTCCGTAAGTAGCACTAGACGGTACGACCTGCGACTGTTGATCCTGAGTAGACAGCTACACCTGGCTCCCTCAAGAAAGTCCTGTCCGGTGGACCAAGCGGCCGAACAGATATATCCCTTTCGGCTGTGTAGGCAGATCGCAAGAACTGTGTGGACAACGCATGGCATCAAATCAAGTCAATTAAGACCTGACGGCCGTCCACTGCATGCGGACCTCTCTCCAGACGTCTCGACCATGTCGAGTCAATGGATTAAGACAGGCATGGATGAGAGAGTGAAGTTGACTCTGTGGAACTATTCTCCCTATAAAACTATTCCCCCTATAAATACGACCCACGCGCAAGTCATAACATTATTCCGCATTTGAAATCGATGGCCCCCTAGGCGACTGACTAACCCTCTTTAGGATTGCACTGCTAACCTCCGTAGCAAGAGGAAGGGGATATAAAAGGTGCCCTAAACATTGCCTGCCTCACCTTAACCATCGGTGCCTGGAATGTGCACACACTAATGGATAGTACATCAGCAGATAAATCAGAGAGCAAAAACAGTTCTAGTTGGTAGAAAACTAGTCAAATTCCACATCCAAATATCGTTACTGAGCTCAACTCGCATACCTGAAGAAGGACAACTCGCTGAATTAGGAATTCGTTACAATTTCTGGAGTTGCCGAAGTAAAAGCGAGCGCCGTGAAGCTAGTGTTAGGTTTACCATCAAATCACATCTAGTTAGCAAGCTCATAAATCTCCCAAAGGGCGCCTGGAGAAAGACATGCAACTATCATATGTGCCTAAGCATACAATATGACCAACCCAGATGCGATCAAGGACACATGCTATGAAGACCTGGAGTTTCTTATCGCAGAAGTGGCGAAGGCAGACAAGCTGATCCTCCCTGGTGACTTCAGTGCTATAGTTGGCCTAGATTACCAGACATGACCATTCGTCATCGGCTAAAATGGCAACAACATTGGATCCTCCTACTGAGGAAATGCGCTGAACACCACCACTGAATCACTCACACAGTCTGCCAGACCGCTACAATACATATTGGATGCACCCGCGATCAAGCACTGGCATTTAATTGACTACGTCATCGTCAAAACAAGAGGAAGGCAGGATGTCCGAGCGATGAAGGCCATGATAAATACAGAATGCTTTACTGAGTACAGGCTCATATTCTCTAAGCAATATCTGGATTCAGCCTAGCAGACAATCACATGGCAAGAAAGCGCCCAGAAAGGTAAATGTCTCCATGTTGGAACAGGAGAATGTGAAATGGGCGTTTGTCAAAGAACTGTGCAGCCAACTAGCAACAATTCATGCGACTATAAGAACGTCGAAGAAACCTGGTCACCTTTCAGCGACTATGCTACCTCGGCTGCATCCAGTACCCTCGGTCCCTATACACGTCAGCATCAAGATTGGTTTAATGAAAACCATGCTAACATACAAAGACTACTGAACGAGAAAGATTGGCTCCAAAAGGTCGTTTTAAAAGCCAGCACTTCTTTATCTTAAAAGGCAGCCTTCACCAATATCAAGAGAACTGTCAAATGCATAGTTAGAGTTTCAAGACTCATGGCTGAGCAACATGCCAGATGTGATATTGTCCTACGCAGACAACAATGACATTATTAACTTCTATGATGCTTTGCAGACAATCTACTGTCCACAGTTATCAGGAACATCTCCATTACTAAGTGCTTAGATCACAGCACTGCTCACGGACAAAATACAAAGATACTACAAAGATGGGCAGAACACTTCAACAACAATCCTCAATCAACAATCATCTATCAATGAGGAAGCAATTGATCGGTTGCCCCAAAGTGAAACTCAGCATGTCACTTGTTGATCTTTCAACTCTGACTGAAACTGATAAAGCAATTGATCTGCTTGCGTCAAATGGCTAAGCACCTAGAGCAGATGTTAAACCAGTAAAAGTCTACAAAGCCAGAGGTTAGCACATGGCTCAGAAGATGACTGAACTTTCCCTGTCAATATGGACTCATTACTAAAGGAGTACAAGGATGCAGGATGCACATGGCGCATAAACTGACTAAACGTTTCCAGTCAACATGGACTCAAGAAACTATACCCAAGGAGTACAAGCATGCACCTATCGGCCACTTGTACAAGTGGAAAGGCAACATGCAATCCTGCCACAACCATCGGGATATCTCCTTGTTGTCAATGGCTGACAAAATCCTCGTCAGAGTTATGCTGAATCTACTTGTGCATCACATCGATAACGGGCTCCTGACTCAGAGTTAGTGTGGCTTCAGGAATGAACGAGTGACTATATACACTGTAACAGGATGAAGCCGGGTTGGGACTGGATTAGTGAAGACACCGAAAGCAACTGCCTTAATAAGATGTTTATTTATAAACGCAATTTAAAGATGAACAAATCTGACACCATTATAACAAAAAGATAAGGAAAACTATAAAGTTCCTAATATGGAACAATCAACAACAAGTAACTCAACGAGAAAAATCAAAGATGAATTTAACGAATGGAATTTTAAACAAACGTGAATAACATCCTATCACCAATCAACAAATAAGAGTATATGATCTACACCCCAATATAAACAAGGTCTTATTAAGTACCAAGGGTGACCAAATCATGTGATTTATGCACTTATCAATATAATACTCATTTATTCATCAATCTATTAACTCATCAATTTATCAATTCGTCAAGCGGTATTGGAATATGTATGAATTTATGAATCTGTCGTTCATATAACGATATTGAAATGGGAATGCATTAAATTATGAATCTATCACAGATATAGCGATATTGAAATGTGAATGCATGGAATTTTGATTCTATCACACATATAGCGATATTGAAAATAACAATAACATGGAACACGTAATAAATATAACTATCGTGGTTCCCATTTGACGACCAAGATGTATCTTCGGTTCCACCCGCTCTAGTCAATGGTCAAGGAGCCACCACCCATGGTCCACCCCTCCCAGTCTGTTGAAGGATCCCTCGAGAGCCTTCACATTAACACAGACCCGATGGTCGCGAAGCCTTGGTCCCTCGCATCGAGAACACCAGTACACTCTTCCGAACCAACGTCACCAGACACTGCTTACACGTCACAAGAAACCACACAGAGTTCTGTGACTCCACATCACCAAACCATATATAAGGCAGCTACAAGTATAACAACTAAACCGTGTAGTACATGTGACACGGTTAGTACTTTTGCATTGATATATGTTGCGCATGCGCGCACATGAATTACATATCGTCTGTTCAGTTACAACACATAGTTAACTTGAACCAGACTATAGTATTTCTAATATCATGGCGCTGTATAACCTAGGTATTGACTCTCTGTAGAATTTAGAATAAATTCTAAAACATCTAATATATGAAACAATTCTGTCATATAAAGCGAATAGTGATAAAGAATACAATCTTAAATTTCACATACCTCTACAGCTGAAGATTTGCTCCCGTAAAGAGGTAAGCTTTCTGACAAGACTGGTCGTAGTGTAAATGGTTTATAGAGAATTTGCTCTATATGTACCCTAGCTGTGACAAATATGCGCAGCTAGGTACTTAGGTGTTCACTGCAGGCAATTTGCACATGCAGCATGGGGTGAATCGCGCTCAGTATTTCAAAATAACTAGAGCCGAAAAAAAATAAACCACCCTCGAGTAACTCTCTAGTCGGAAACGAAACCCGAATACATTTTTGATCACATATACATATTGATATAAATCGTACAATTCCGTGACATAAACGGTGTTTGCAGCTCATGAAATCGAGGAAGAATGCCAGGAACACATCTCCAACGTGTACACGATTTTCTTCGACCTGACAAAGGCCTTTGAAGAGTCACTTATGGGGACCACTGGAAGATCATGGCAAAATTTGGTTCTCAAGAGAAATTCGTCGTAATTTTTCGGCAATTCCACGATTGCATGCTTGCTAATGTAGTGGACGACAGTGAAACATCCGAGCCATTCCCACTCACCAATATAACCAAGCAATGTTGTGTGTTGGCTCCAACCCTCGTCAGGATGATGTGCTCAGCCATGCTCAGATATGTCATCCGTGAGTATGATACTTGGATCGACAAAACCAAGACCGAAAAATCCAAAGCATGTGTGGCCTTTGCCAGACTACTCGCAAATGTGTGGGAGTGCAGATACATAAGCCTACAAACAAAACTAAATATCTACATAGCCATTGAGTTGCTTGGAAAAACTGGCGAGGATAAGATGACGGGACAAAGTCCCAGACACAAGATTTCTTAAACAGGCACGTATTTCAAGGATTCACACTCTGATCATGAAATCACAGATGCGATGGGCAGGCCACGTCACCAGGAGAAACGCTTCAAAAACTCATTAAAGTCATCCGTGAAAATACTTCAAAATTTACCCTGAGTTCTTGGATGATCTAGCATATGATCGTTCCACCTAACACAATCTCATCCATACTGGAGCTACAGACTATGAGCTGAAGATGATCGCAGAGGCAGCGCAAAAGCGCAAGTAGCGTACATCTGAGAAATGCAGCACGTCCTCTGTTGATCAGGCAACCCCAAGAGGCATCTCCTGTCAGGTGTGCCACAGACAGTTCTGAGCACGTTATAAATTTAAAAAAAAGACGAAGGACCCATACAAATGTCAGTAAACATTGCGTCACACTCTCCGACTTTGTTTGAAGCAATGACACATGTGCTGATGATCTAGACAGGATAACGCATATTGTGACCCCAATAAACGGCTATGCAACAACACCGCACTCTCGTAGGAGCAATTACTCTGATATCGAGAAAACAGTAAGACAAGAAGCGACGTCGAAGAAAACTAAGGCAACACGGACAATGCAAGAAGAAGAGATACAGAAAACAGTCAGAGACTTGGGCATTTTCGATTACTAAATTATAAAGCAAAGACGATGTATCAAGATTCGTCTTGCCAATGTTTCAATGCAAGAATGCCAGATAGGAATATACAATCCAGTGTCCTCAGTTAATAAAGCAGCCCCCATTAATCTGAATGAAAGTGTTCTAACGCGGCAATACGAACTGAGACCAAACTGCCCTACTGGCAGCTGTCAACAATTTCATTTATTGTTTGTTCACTAAAATTGATTTGTATCTGAACAAGAATCTAAGGGGTAGCAGAATGGACATTTACCCTTTTAAATCCTACTAGAAAATCCTCTCACTTGGTGAAAGGAAACCAAGAATACACCAAGATGTTTCAGTATTGTGGAAACCCGATACGCTCAGCAATTTCAAAAACGCTGCATTGTTTGCTATGATGACGCAGACCACAATCAAGGATGTAACGACCTACAAAAGAAATCAAGCAAGACTGTATTTTGAAAATGGTGGATTGACAATTAGACATGTGGGTGCAAAATAAGTGTTTGTTTCATGGACTGAATGTATGCTGTGCCTCAATAATGTCTTAACATATTTAATATATTGTTTTTCCACGTCAAGTGTTCTTTCTATCTACATAATGTTCTTGTATTGCAAAAAGATACATAGATAAAAAGTACATTAACTTAATTATGAATTTTGTTCTTGGTGTTTAAGGTTAACAAAAATATTAAATTTCAAACATGTTTGGCATATGTAATAACAGTTCTACGACCGAAAACTATTAAATATTAATCAGTTTGCAGTATCCTTTCGAAAGTGTAAACGAGCACAGAATGACATTCTCAATTATTGTTATTATTATTATTATTGTTATTATTATTATTATTATTATTATTATTTTTATTATTATTATTATTATTAAATATTATTATCGATTGCATTAAATGTCAATAAATACATAAAACTACCAACATATGTCGTTATAATATCCAACGTTAAATTATATAGTCATGTTAAAAATGGGCTTTGCGGAGGACTTTATATTTTTTATCCTTGTTATAGCATTCTAATTTTCAAAGCTATAAAAGCCTAATGCAGAAATCCCGATCATAAAAACTCTGCTTGTTGTCCCGAATTGGCTATGCGTGCTTTTCTTCGTAACAACTCCGAAACAGAGAGCGTGTGACGTCAGAGGCGAGAGTCCGGTTCGCACGATTTAAGTGGTACAGTATGTGGAAATCCATTATGCAGTTGCCGAGTGATAAAACCAGAACCAGTAAAATAACTTTCTTTTGATATAATATCAATTTCTATTATTAAATGATACCATGTCACAGACCCTATTTCATATGCATAGCTGTACAGTCACAAAAACCAGACATCGACTTATTGGCATTAAAATCACCCGAGACTTCCCATTCGCTCTTTGTACTTGCTTTTCATCTGTGAAAACAGTTTGATATATCCACATGTTTAATTTATGTTCTTGCTATTATTTCTGTTGTTTACTCTGCATGTGTGGCCATTCAGCACTTGCGAGTCAATATAATTGTAAGACATATTTAATAAATCAATAAAGATGCTGAATTACAAAAGTATATTACATCTTCAAGAGCGTTGCGTTGCATTATGTACAGTTACTTCTGGATACGTTTAGTTTCAATTCCATGTACACAATTTATAAATAATTTGTAAAGGAGATGTTTCACAAAAGAAAACTTGTATCTTTGTAGTTTTAAAAGACACGATAGTGCGTCAACAATGATAAATTGCATAGAAAAGTCTTCTCTTTAAAGTAGCCAAAGACAGGTCAGTTCCTAAAATATATTTTCCCATCAGGTGATCACTCTGATATCCATGGCTTCAGGCATATGTGTCCACAATCATAAACTTAGACAAAAGCTTCCAGCACCTATTCATCTAGAAATTCTACTCGAGTTCATTGGTTCCTACGACTCATTACTATGCATTGGCATTACAACCGGACTAGATCTAGACACATTATTGAAAACCTCGCAAGAAACCCTTCAATTATGCCCGACTCATTTTAATATCGTGAATGTTTTGCTGTACTGTTCATGATATATTTTGCATGTTTAGTATTTATGTTACTATTGCAATCCAAATATTTCCAAATTAAAACTGTTTTCTTGTTTAATTTGTTAGAGGAGTGTATGTATAGGCCCTATCTTTTACCCGATCCCTACTCGACCAAATGTAGAAATTCATAAAAACATTAACTTGAGACGTATGTTTTTATATGTCTCCTCAGAAAGAGTCCTCGAATTTCTGACATGAAAGATATATCTCTATTCACGTGTGACTGTTATTAAACGAAAATGTAATAAAGAAAAAGAAAAAGAATAGAAAGGCATAAAATATCTTCCATACTATATTTATATATACATAAACCATATGGATGTAAAAAATGGCATTATCTTATGAGACATACCAGAAGAGTTATATAATGAACGCAGCTAAACAGTCGTGTACGTTCTGAACCGATTACTAAAAACTAATAAATTTGAAATTAACAATTTCTCTAATAAATATAAGTTATTTCATTTCAATACTTTTTAATGACAAATGTATGGGGACAATAAATACGTATTAATCTATGCAAAATAAACAAAAAAATTGAATATAAAGAATTTCATTTAAAAGTGTTACATTTTACCAGTTACTTGTACATTTTGCCAATTTTACAATATATTATAATGCGGGCTTCTTAGTCTGCAAATTTCAATCAATATTTGCAAAAACTACGAAAAGCAGGTAAAGTATGTGCAAGTAAGCGATATCAAATGTGAAAAAGCAAATAATTAATGATTAAGGAAAATCAAGGGTTAAGCAAACGAAAGAGAAAAAAAAAATAATTCAATATGCATGTATATTAAAAGAGATACAAACAATATCTTATTTAGAGAAATTAATAAACCATTTTAAACGAAGTCCATGCAAATATGTTATAAGAATTTAGCTAAAGAAGACTGTCTTACAGCATTTGAAATAGATCGTCACATTACCTTTTCGTTATTGTTGTATACATGTTCTCTCATATTGCTGATATGGCTCGGGTAAGTCTTGTTTGCTTTTAGTACTCATTTTTCTGTCCCAGAAAGTGCTTTTATTTACTAAAGTATTACCGAGCACGAAAAGCTTTGAAAACCATATAGTCCCCGCCCGTTTCCATTTCTAAGTTTATGATATGCACTTGAATCTATAGAGTTTGAAACGATGTAATGGACTAGACAACACAAGATGTATGAAACCTACTGCTAGCTTTATATGATTTGCAACATAATCCATAATCAGGACTGATGAAAATATAAAGAGCTAAAAAATGTATAATTTTATATAAGTGATTTGTAAAACATAACCTCTGTCATAACCGCTATTAGTTTATGCATTTTCCGGACATGAGATATGACAATATTGGTTCATGTTTTTCAGAAGTGCTGAACTTGAGACTTGAAAGTGACAAGTCGATTCCAATAAGAGGGAACAGCCTGATACTGTCATGTCTGACATCAACATTGTTTGACAGCGGTGTTGTTTATTGGTATAATCCCAGCAACACAGAACTTTCCAGATGCTATTCCACACAAGGGAGAAGCTGCCGTGGAAACACAAGCAGTTACAGCTTCATTGCAAACACTAGTGGGAGCTATACTTACATTCATAGTTTGGACAGGGTAAGAGACGGAGGAAAATGGACATGTGTGCAGATCTTTCTGGACAGTTATATGGAAAACGATACAAAAGACATTACGGTTTACGGTAGGTTCATCTTGCTGCTATTTATTTGATTGGTAATATATGTTATGTATGGTAAGATTTTTTTTATTTCTTTAATTTGTTTAAAGATCAACCATTTAAATAAATAAATAATTTTGAAATCTTTGGCAAATGTGTATTGTTCACATCCGCTTTAGCATAACAAATCTCATATACTTCCATCATTGGTTTAATAACTACTAGAGTCTGAGAAACATTTTAGAGTTTATAAATAACCTCAATTAATACAATACCAAGGATCGTTTCAACAAGGTTTACAATAATCACATCCAAAATGACTTTCGTGTCCAATATATCAACGTTTTGTCTATGGAAGTTTCATCTGTGAGCCAATTACGTTCTAGTTCTTGTTCATAGGGTCTTTCATAATTAAATAAAATCTCACAGTGAAACTATAATTCACAGTACGCTTCAAATAGTATTCTATATGAGTAAATCAGTTCTATTGAATGATTCGATTTCTTTTGTTATATTTCTTTCAGAAAATAGACTTTGTTCATGTTGGTATCTATTTTCAATGTCATTTTAATAGAGGATATTTGCTTTTATCTAGTGAATAATGGATATGTTTCATCGCGTGGGTGAAAATACTTGAATTTTTTATCCACAAGATGAAATGTATCCGTCATTCATCGGGAAAAAGCTCATGCTTTCTTTTTATTTTATGCTCAAAGGTATTTGGCAGCAATATGCACAGTAGACTGAAGTAGCAGATTTCTTAAGGCACCAAGCGAGACAATGTCACCTGTTTATCGCTTATGTTCCACTGTGTTCTGTGTATATTCGCACATAAAGTATCAGTAGTAACGTAATTATATTTCCTAGTTCAAGATAGAAAAAGATATAAACCAAATCGATTGAAGAAAAAAATAAGCACATTGTTGGATTTGAACTTGGTCCTCCAGCATGACAGGTGGCCATGGTTATCACTAGACCAAGCCGGCGACACAATGGCGGACCGAAGTTCTTGGTCATAATGTTATCGATGCCAATTGACCGTAGTGAAAAAGCTATTTTTGATAATTCACTCCAGTGAATTATCAAAATTGTTTACCTTGGAAAATCAACGAAATCACGGACTAGCATAAAATAAATATATATAATGTTTGATCAGTGAAAACATTGTTGCTAATCTTGATCGGATAGATCAAATGACTAAAAATGGAATTACATTCTGAATGTCTAAACATCTTCAGCTTTTATAACAATGCAGCCAGATACGACACAAATAAATAGATTGTACAACGAGAGCGTTTAACGATATGGATCATTTTAGTTTCATCTTAATGTCTTTATTTTAATCTTCATAGATTGTCATAAGAATGACTCGGACGTTTTTGCAGCTAGGTTTACTATCTTGTATGTTTTGTTTGCAAAAGCAATAACCATTTTCGTGCCTCTGTTGTATAACCTTTTCGTTTGTTGTACTCTTTGCTTTTGCTATGCCATTTCTTTTTCTGTGCTTCTGAGTAAACCTATTGACAAAGTTTGCTGTAAGCACCAGTTTTGTAAAACGCACTAATTTGTTTGTAACTTTCTGTTTTCTTAGATAGACGTGTCCTAAAATTCATCTTTGTTTTTGCCCTATTAGATTTCAAATTGGGTTAAAGTACCTACAGCATTTTACAAATTTGTTTTGTTATTTAAATTCATCTCTAGTTGACTTAAATATTCCATCAAAAAAACAAAATGAGTAGTGGCGACAACGAGGAAATATAATTCAAGGTAGACAAATGACCAGAGAAAGTCATTTCACAACAACCAAACGACCCATATAGAGTTGAACAAGGTAGGCAATTAGGAAATGTTCACGGTAATTTTTAAATTCCAAAATTGAACAGCAGAAGAAAGGACACGAATAATCTACAAAATCATAAGATGCTGCAAGTGTGCCTTTGGCGCATTATCGTTAAGTGTAGTGCACACTGTGTGAACAATGGAACAAGTTCAAGCAGATAAATCTATTTTTGATAGGTTATATAGATTCTGACGGTATCTTGCTCAACTGATCAAAAAATAAAGTTGTTTCTACGCACATTTTTCAACATCAGATAGGCGGTTGCAAAGGATGTTAAAGCTAAAAATAATCCAACAGCCAAAGCACAGCAATATAAAACCATGTCAGTATTTACCACCTAATAAAATAATTGGCTTAGCCTTCCCCACAATAATAGCCTAAGTATAAACACAGTGGAGTACTAAAGTTTGTTTCTAATGTTGCTTACATCATATTTGTAAATACGTTTTGTTAGATGTCAATAGACCCATCAACAAGCATTAATACTACTAAAATTTAAAACCTAATTGTTTCATTTTCACATCAGATTGCGACCAAACATTTGAAAGCACATGGACTTTTACGAGATAAGATTATTACTTTTGCATAAACATAAGGAAATTAGACTTATATTGCTATGCTTTCAGGTTGTTTTTATTTTCTTGCTAATAAATGTCGTATCATTTACCTGTAATCAAAATGTACACAGAAACGACAATCATCAACAACACAATTTACCATGCAACATTAAACTCCGATTTAAAGTTAGTCTACAACATATTTTTCGATTTACAATTATCCCATCTTCAATATATTGAAGAAATTGTAAACTTATTACTTCCACTTTCGTTTAAGTAGTTAACGATCGACTGCCTATTAGCACATCTACTTTTACTGACAAAATGACTCAACATATACATATTATATATGAAGGAGAATGGGCACTTAGGGCCCAAAGGGGCATTATATTTTCTAATTTAAAAAGCAAACAACAGAAAAATGATTAAATTGCAAATCGTGCTGTTGCACTTCTCTGAGTCATCGGAACATCCACTGCCCCGCACCTTCCGCGATGAAAGCCATATACAACATATACACAATAACAAAGCATATCTCACCCAAGGCGAGGACGAGGGCGGTTCAGCGTCTACAGAGTCAATACAGTTGCCATTATAAAGTCAAGGCTATCACTATTATGTATATATATATATATATATATATATATATATATATATATATATATATATATATATACACTGGATGTGTTGGTAAGAAATACAAAGTAGCTTATGTAGTTTTACGTTGGACATATTGTATAATGGAAACACTTACAGGTGTTATGGGTATATTTTTATCTGGAGTAGATTTTGCAGGAATAACCACAACTTTAGTTGCACCTTTGCCTTTTAGTTGGTTAACCATGATAATAATAAGACTTGTTGTAAACGCTTTCAAAGAGAAATTGCTTTACAAATATATTTCAAAACGTGATAAAATAGTAGCATCTCCTATTAGCAAGATGAAAAGTAAGGCAAGATAATTAGTGACAATACAATCAAACTCGAGGAGTTTATTTTAAACATTAATGAGTATAGTTGATCGAAAAAGAGAAATAACGCAATCAGAAGAAGAAAAAAAAAACAGCAACACGGAAAGCAAAGATATTTAGAAACTGACAACAAAAAAACTTTACAGAAGGGACATTACTAGAAAGAGAATGGGAGAAGTGCAAGAATCAAAGAAAAAAGAAAAACTCCTTAAAAGTTAAATGCATAGGAAAGAAATTGAAAAAAACCCTCTAAGTATAGGATGTTTAAAGTTTGCCTATACAAATGGAAGACTGTATTACAATAGTTACCGCAGACAGTACAACACATATACAGTCTAATCTTGGAAAGCTGAAACAGTATGATGAACTCCTCGCGAAATAAATTCAGTTTAGCAATCCAACTGAAAACGAAATTGGTAACATATCCATTACATTACGGACAATATATATATATATATATATATATATATATATATATATATATATATATATATATACATATATATATATTGTTGCTGTTGCTGGGTATTAACGTGTTTCGTATTAACTGAAAAACAAAATGTTTTGATATATTAATGACAGGTATGAAACATAGACTGTTTAAATTTATGAGAGTGTTTGCAAACTTGAGATGTATATAAACAAAGTAAACGGAAGAATGACTGAAAATGCTGTCAACGAAGAATGTATAAATGTCGAATATGTGAATACAATCCAAAGCTAAAAAGCTAAAATAACTCCGAGTAACCATTACACAGTGTATATTACCAGGTACAATTCTCAATTGTTAGGATTGCATAGCCAGAGATGTATACAGATATATACTAACTTTGATTCTGTTTGTGGATTTTTGAACCCCAAACATACATTTATCTCGACCAAATAAATAACACTAATGGCTATTATTCCTGTTGACTAGAGTCTCTACCTGTTAATAATGCTTTTCACAGTGACTTTGTTTCATAAAATGATAATGGTCATTGCAAGCAATTATAAAGATGTACCCTGATAGACAAAATAGATAGCCTTTCAATGTATGCCTGTAATATATGTTTTTCACGTCAAAGAAATAATGAAATGACAAAGAAATGGCGATATCTTTATTCATTATCTTTTGGAGGTGAAGCGCAGAATATGTCTTCTTTTCAACATTGTGACATTCGCAGAAAAGAAAAAAATGTAAGACATTGTGAAACAATTGACACTAATTTTATTTTTTTTTAAATGTTTTTTTTAAAATTTCCCTGATTCTGTGAATTTGTTTGATGTCGTTTTGAAAACAAGTTTATACTCAGTTTTGTGCAATTTTGTATGATAATTAAACATTTAGTAAACATTTTGAAAATAAAATGCCAGCTAATGAATATATTGTTACTGAAGGAGGTAATACAATCTCAGCACTAAAATTATCAGATTGTCCAGAACATATGCTTTTTTTCAGAACATAGGGCTGTGTTTAAACAACGAGCCAATATATTATGTAAAAATATCCATGCTGTGCATACGTTTAAAGTAAATTCTAAAAACAAGGTTAAAATACAATTATAATAATAGTTTATTCTCTCTCTGTATCCTTGTGTTCGTTCACGGGATTTTAGATTTAACATAACACATTCAAAAACCTCTTTTGGAATGGAGGGTAGTAATCAAGACCATGAAATAGACAAACATTTTTCTCCAGAAAGATACAATTACACTATCAGCTAATGACCAATAGAGACACAAATTAATTTGTATGATTACATTAGAAAAGAGAGCATTATATCAGTCAATACACAAGTAATAAATCTCACACATATTTTTTCCATAAAGAGCATGAACAGTGTTATGATACATTGCAAGATAAATGGAGAAAGTGATCCTGAAAAGTTGCAACTCAGCAATATAAAACCTTAATGACCCAAGAAGGTCTGCTACATACTGTGTATTACCAGGGATTTCTACTGGTAGCACTGTGTAAGGAAGACACATCTTTTTGTACAAACAACAAAAGCAAATAGAAATCAGTAAAACGAATGTTTATAACTGAAAAAGAAAATATTTACGTTCATAAAATGTGTATTATTTTCAGATGGTCAGGTAAATATTCCAAACCAATAAACTAAAATCAATTATCTTCTAGGTATTGATAAGTGTAACTAAAATAACGCTATAACATGATACCACGTAAAGTGAGTAAACGTGGAAAGGCTGTGTTTGTACAAGGTTTTATAGCGACTGAATATAAAAACCGTTTTGTTATTTAGTTATTATCCGATGAACAATATGTACAATATAAAGGGGTTGCTCAAAGATGAGAAGGTGAACCTGATGGATCCTGATTATAAATAGTGGTTATTATTACTGCTTGATATCTAACAAAATACAAAAGCTTACTTTATAAATGATAACTGTGACAATCTTGAAGATGTAGAATATTAAATAAATAAGCGAACCAAACTAGCGTTTAGTGGCTGATATTTTGAAATATCTATTTCGGTGCTCATAGAAAATTACAACAATGTAATTTAAAGATTTCAGTGAAACTACGTGTTATCTGTAATGAATTCCACAAGGACAAAAGGTCGATGTAATCTGTGTTTGGAAACGTATATTTTACCAGATCAAATGGAATGAGAACTTGTAGATAAGTTCACAGAAGACACAAAAAACAAACCGTTGAGACTTAAGTGCCTATTTAGCTTCGTCCTCTTCAAAGACTAAGTCGAGGAAGTCAAGATGTTCTGACTGAACAACACCAAAGGTGCCTGATTTTAAAGTGCCTAAGTGCTATCGTGTTTACGTTGTCCACTTTGATGCTATGCATCCCGTGGTTGTATGTCCAGAGTGAATTAATCTCTTCATAGTTTTTTCATATGATTGAACTAAATATCTTCTCAAGTTTCACCTTATTTTCTATTAAACATGTTGTATTCCTGTGCAGACTTTCATTTCGTCTTTGAAAGATGAGAATAAATAAAGATTTGACTTTAAACCACAAACAATTCTAATTAGAACACATTTTAACTAATCGTTAACAGTATAAATCTGTACTAAGTCATCATCAGTAATTGTTGTCCAAACAAATCATAGACCTTTCTGGCTTTTGAAATATTTATTTCCTACAATAAATACTTTTTCTCTTGCTTTTTGTCTGAAATTTTGCATCAAATTACCATATAACCTGCTTTCAACTGTTTGAAAAATACTTTTTTGAAGTAATTTGGTGCTCTTGGTCTCAAGTTTGTATTGAGTTCAATGTGTGGTTTTATCCAAACAAATAATGACTATTGCTTGATACATTAGAAATACAAAACACGACTGTACCTTAGTTACACTTGCAGAGAACTATAGACAAAAGGAAAGGTCCAGGTCAAGCTCATTCATTATCCACCTTGATATTATAGTCTGTATGTTTGGGCCATGAGCCAATAGATGACGGTCAAAAAACATTTGATGGGCAGCTGAATAACAAATTAGAATCAACCTTGTTCGAAATGTCTCAAGACTATAACAGCGGCTGTACTATGAAAATTGATTTAGAGGGATCCCGTTGCACTTGCATGACTACTTCAAAGGCTACACATTGGCTCCAGATAAATATGGTTTATCAGAGTTACAGAAGAAGTTGACAAATAATTGCAAGGAAGCAAAACCAACTGTACAAACACTGTGATTTATATTGAAAAACAACGCGAAATACGATCGTCATACAATAAATATAAAGCTTTGAACTGAACTGGGTTTAACAATTGAATAATCTACAAAGAATTACATAACCTACGCAAATGCTATTTCATCTTACTGGCCTAGAATTCGCTTAACTTAGATTTGTAATGTTCTATTATTCCTCGAGAAGAGACAACAACAACAACCAAAATTAAAACAAAAAATGTGTGGCCTAGATATTTTTATTTATATTTTCGAAATCTTGCTGGCCAAGTCAATTTTGTTATTTTTTATATTTCGATTTTTAATCTTCTCATATCATCATACGTGAGGTTGAAACACAAACTACTACTGGCCCACCTGTCTCAATATCGATGATACTATATGTACTACCAGATTGTTCCTTATTGCTATATGCTACAATTTCAAGTTACAGCATGACAAGTGAAGGTAAAACATCTCTTCCAGTCTCTCTATGGTTAAAATGTTCTTGGATGTGGATGTGACATGTCTAAAGTAAAAATAATGACGGCTTTATCTCAGTGAAGAATTTTATTCATCCATATTCTTCTCAAACACCTGCTTATAAGTCATTCATTTGACAAATACATGCAGCGTTTATTTTCTATTTACAGCAAATACAGAAATACTTGTGAATACATTCCAGGTATACACATTTCATTTATTTCAGGAAACATTTTCCCTTAAAATGTCATATTTCTATTTAAAGAAAGCGGCAATTTTTTTCTAATCCATATTTCTTTCAGCATCGCCAAGTGGTGTTAGCTTTGTTCAACCGATCCCTCCTGATGGGGACCTTGGTCTGGACCCTATCACACTGAAATGTCAGACAAATAGTTGTGCCTTCCCTGCTCCCAGTATAATGTGGTACTACATGGTAAGCTTAGATACAGAGCATAGCATATTCAAAAACGTGTACCTCTTTTGCCGTACAAAGTTTAATAGGATTCTTGTGCATGCATTATTGGCAAAATTGGAATCATAATATTAAATATTAGGAATATAAATTTAGGGTCTTCCTAGATTCATTAATCGAGATTATCCTGATAGTGAGATAATAGGTGGTAGCAAATATTAAGCGCTTTTTTAAACAGGCTACATAAAAGATTGATGAGTAATAATAATAATAATTATTTTTATTATTATTAGCAGTAGTAGTATATCTTTCCAGCATATTTTCTCATATGTAAATACATTGATACATTTTCCCGCTCAATCTTGAAATTATATTAGGGAAATACAGACCAGATGCAAAATATATTGCACCTGCACACGCGACGCTCATATGTGACACATATGTCTCGTTATTGCCTAGATAAACAGGCAACGTCAAACAGTTAAGTTTACAACCACATTTATATTCGTACACACATACATTCGATCTAGTCCTTACCTAGCAAATTATGTTTAATTCGGAAACCAAGGTAGGTCATTTGGTAACGAGTAGGACTCGACATCGATAGGTCACTGCTTCGATAAAAAAATTTAACATCCCAGGTTTGCTACCTTCGTGTGTTCTTGGAACGATATATTTAGCACTCATTTCTTCGATATGTTAGAGTCAATACTGTGCTTTAAGTACCGTTGAAACCAACGACCCATAAGTTTCAGTCATTACGAGAAATAGATTCCAGACCGAAATGCTCGCCCAGTAGATTACAAGTGAGAAAATGCACACGCCTTCTTGAAAAAGTTTCAGTGATTATGAGAAATAAATTCCAGACTGAAAAACTCCCACAGTAGTTTAAAAGGTCAGAAAAGACACACGCCTGTTTGCAATACAAGCTCAAAATTTGATAGTACATTGCTGTTTCCTATTAAATGTACATACACAGCATACACACTTCTGAAATTACTACTAAGTAAGGAAACACATATAAAATTGTTATCTTTTGATCAAAGCCGCAAAATTTACCAGTTGTACTTTCATGTACCTCAACGTGTCTCATTCAGGTGTTACCACTTGCAAAAGATTAATCAACGAATGAGTTTTGTATTTGGTTCTTTTCTTAAAAAATTGCGTTTAGTTTATGTGCGTAATAACTTACCCCATCAACATCAATTGTCTTAACTGCAGAACATATACACTTTTACAGATCATGTTGTTATACAACTTCTATGGAGAAGTTAGAAGGACAAGAAGAATACGAAGAAAATTAAGTAAAGGCATAAGAAGACGAGAATAATTGAAAAGAAAAATTAATAAAAAAAACTTGAAGATAAACCAAAACAGTCATCAATTGATTTGTAAGCTATAATTGAAGTTACACACATGAATAACTGTAAATCATGTACCCATCAACATGTGGATGCTTGACTAAAAACAGTAGGCTACCTTATATCTTAATACAAATCCAATGTAACAAGGACTCTGAATGTATCACGCAAACAAATCTAGAGTAGGTCATATATCTTCAATATTTTAACCACTTGTTTACGTGTAAACTCGAATCCCCTGGCCAACAGCAGTGCATTTGAAGTAGCCAACAATATGCCGAGGATATTAAAAAAAAAACAAAAAAAAACTCCAACAAACTAATGACTACAAGTAGAAACATCACTCAAGCAATACAATTAGATGGCTTTTAGAATTGTGCACCCCTACGCAAGAACATTTCTAAACCTCTAATTTTTTCTACAACGTAATATGCTCGATTTCCGAGACCAAAGTTATATTTCAGAGCTGAACAACTCATTTTTAGGAACAAATACTCTCTGTTTCTTAGATCATAGGGATATATCCCAGCTGGAAAAATAAAATCTGAACAAATCCCGTACCCTTAAATATGAATATGTCTGAATCACTTCTACTACCGTAAAACTTAAATACCCCAAACTCACTGGAACATAGTGTTGATATTTTCTTTATTATCCATTGAGTGCAATGCAAACTAAAACAAACAATCTTTCACAACATAAATAGGTGCACAAAACTGTATTGTGCTACATTCAATATTTTTCAGAGAGGTGATATAAATATTAACTTAAGAACATAAATTTTAACATTAAGTGATAACGTATATTTGTTCACAAATTTAAATGAGATAAATGTGTTGTCAGAGCTATGTGTATTACAAACTAACATTCAAGAGAATAAAAAGTGTTCAGTTGTATATTTCAAACACAAAATGTGTCCGGCAATGTTTTAGAAAATATGAAGATTTACAAATAACAATGAATGATGCTACAATCAAAATAAACATCATAAACGCTGATATCAAGATTACATATGAGAATATGCGTGTCAGGTGAGTATACACAGCAGTTTTTATTCAGCTAAATTTGCAGTAGAACTCAAACATCCCATATACTAATTGTAAGTCAGTCTACAACGGCTGTACAAACATAGATATTATTCATGAAAAGTAAAGTTCGATTAAAAACAGCACATGGTGACTTAGTATATGAAGTATTGGAATGAAAACTTTGCAATCGATATCATTCATTCGCTTGAAAGGATTGAATAGTGCCGAAAATAAAAATTTCCGTTGTCGATGTATGCCCTGTTGGTTTGTTGATAACGCCGAACTAAATGTTGTCAAGCGCATTACGGTCTCTGGGTGTTTTTATACCGTTTGAAATTGCCGACATAGCAAGATATAAACAAATCTGTTCTACGATGCTAAAAGTACAGTTGCTTACACAAAGATCAATCAATCGAGGGAACCAATGCGACAGACTACAAGAAAGTAAAATACGCTGAAGTGAAAGAATGGCTAACTAAACAATCTATTTACTCATTGAATAAAAATATTCTGACATAAGGGGGTGTTTTAGTCACGTGGATGACCAGTAGCAGGCAGACACTGATGATGTACAAGCATATGAATAATACAAGGATGGATACAAATATATATTGACAGTGACATATGTCTTCTCTATATACGCTTGCACCTAGAAAGAAGAAACGAAAATAAGAGATTACATACGATATGATCCCAGAAAAATCGTAATAAAACAGGCCTTAAAAGATACAGCTTGGTAAACGGAACGTGTTTTAGGAAAGTTTGGTTTTTGACCAACACTAATTTATGGATACAATAATACTCATCACATATCAATATCATAATTCTAATTGAAGCAAACTGAGAAGCAAACAAATCAATCAATAGAATTGTTCAATATACTCGGTTATATATCAATTAATGCATTTGAAACTTCTAAATTCAGAATGTGCGTAACAGACGGAATTTTAAAAAATATAAATAATAATTGCAAAAGGCTACCTTCCTTACTTTACCTAGGAAATGTTCAAAGTCAAAATCAGACAAGTAATTTTAGGTCGTCTGGTATGTTACAATATATTACACTTAACATGAACATTTTAAGGTCACTAAAATGTGTGCAAAGACCCAGCATGGTAACAAATGCCATCACAGAAGAACAAACAAGAGATAACATTCAAATATTCAACTACTTCTAAGACCATAATGAACAAATAAAATGTAAAACGCTATAAACTGGATTCTAAACATAGGGTAATGAAAATCACATAGATGTAGACACAATCACGAGAACATTTAAGCTTCTTTCAAATTTCATTTGCAAAATAGGCAGAGCAGCGATTCATATAAATACTCAATCAGCATTCATTTATTAGTATTGGATACTTAATAGTTTATTAGTAATTGATATTAAACTCTTGAAATAAATGGCACAATCGTATACAGGGGAGTTAAGTTAAGGTGCATACCTCTCTAGAGGAGATAATCTTTCCTGCAAATGTAAAGACACAACAGAAAATACCCCAGATAAAAATATAGTGTAAAAAAACGATATTAATCTGGTATTACAATGGAGGAAATTAACACATTAGAGACAATAATCAACAGAGATTTATACGTGAATTGAGAAACAGCAAAAAGATGCTCAATGTGTTTGCAAAAGAAACGCCCTTTCCATATACATTTTATGTAGTGTGTATTGTGTTAGCAAAAGCTAACACTTTATTGCATGTAAATGGACTTCAGAGTTTAAAAACAAATAACCAATATTATAGCTTACCTTTCGCCATACAACTCAGTTTGCGCTAATGTGTACCATGATATTGCAACAACAAAAAAACCGAGAGAAAACATTACTATACTGAAAGCCATATTAAATATATATATATAAACCAATGAACAGTTTCGATAATTACAATATTAAATTTGTAATTGAAAACTCTAAGTATAGATACATATCACAGCATTATATTAGATTATGGCAAAAATAAATGTACTGGCCAGTTTGGATGGTAGCATCTGGTACTGGCACGTTTATTGCATTTGATAGACGAATACTTTCAAGAGTTAGCGAAATCGGTATACTAATTCCATACTTGTTTCCGAAAGTATCTTGAGCCGATGACGATAGATTAAAATCAATTAACTAGATATTAAGAAATTGAATATGATCTGGAACAATTTTACACTTCAACCAAAGCCTGACCGCTATAACGCAAGTCAAAAATCAAATACTTGATTGATAATGGACTAGAAGAATATAAAACTGAACAATAGAATTTCCCAGATCCTACAACTATTGATGTGTAAGCTGCTTACAGAAGTAAATATAACCACAGAGCTGGTACAGTTAAATACTAGAAAGCATTTTCAGGTGAAAACATTAATTCTGTGGCAGACACAGATAATGAACCCACCAGCTGGACTTTCTTGCAAGATAGTAATAGTCTGGGAGATGAAGGTATTTCACGGTTAAATCAAATCATTAGATTATGTATAAGCTTTTTTTATGGTTGCACATATACAAACCAGAGCATGTATGATACAGTATGTTTCGATAGCATCAGCCACTGCTTAAAAGCAAATGAGGCTAATAATTTTAGGAGAGGGGTAAAACAATATAATAAAATTTAAATAACACTAATAGATCCTAAAGTGAAATAAACAATAATGTATTTATATACTAGTGCTTTATATAGATGTTGTGGTTGACGTATTGTACTAATATACTAAGCTCTAAATCTGGCAGATGCTTTGTTTACACCTTAGATTAAAATTGCTAAATAAACAAAGTAACATGTCCAGACAAGAAGGAACAAATTTATTCAGCTGTTTCAACATCCAGCTTATTAAATTATGTACAATTCTAGGCAAGGCGGCTACAGCATTCGTGACTAATGCAAACAAATATTTGCCAAGTTTTCTTAAACTCTTTATAATTTTCTCAACGAACCAATGACCTTTATCTGCTGATGGAACACTATCACCACTTCCCCCTCCTCCGCCACTCGCGAACCCTTTTGCAAAAAGTGCTATAGGTAAATATATTGATGATATATCCATTCCGATTGCAGCAGCTATAGCAGCGGTTGTTACACACCTTTCTTTAAACAATTTTGTTTCATTGTTTCACCTGATGGTAATTTGTCCCTAACTTAAGAATTGATCTTCTAAGCGTTTTTTCCTAAAATTGTTAGCGAGTAGTGTTAGATGACCAACTAAATGCGGCGCACTATTACTTGCAGTACTGTCCTTTCATTCTTTACAACCTTTTGGTTTGGATCTGTTTCTTTGTGGGTGTATTCTTTTCTATCCGTATTTCATACGTGCCAAGATCAGATTTCATAGGTTGCATTTTTCATTTTACAACTTCTACAACATTCATATACCCCTTTAATTATCTTTTCTGTTATGTAACAAAGACTCTTTTCGGTGGAAGTTATCCCCTTTAAATTCTTCTGAGGCAATCTGTAATTAAAGCCTCGACTTTTCTTACCTGTTCATCAACCAGCTCATTTATATCGGCTGTTTGATCTTATTTTCGGTGGTACTTTTGTTTGCTGTCTATGAAAAACGGTAGATTCAAACTGATATTCTCTTTAAGATATCATTTCTGTTAACCATTCACCTAAGTTGAGGCTACGCAATTTAGGTTCAGTGTTATCAAAGGTGGCGACTTGATCCGTAACATTAATAGGAAATATACAGTTATCACCTCGTTTTTTTCCACCCTAGTTCGATTAACAAGTTTCTACTAGTTACTTTCATTAGGTTTTAATAATATAATGTATCTGTTTTGTATTCCAAAGTTGTTCCTTTCCGAGTTCTACTGCAATTTATTCCTGCCGAGGTCTGCTCTTTTTTTTATCTCCTGATATGATTGATGAAGACCTTGGCGTGAAACACGTGTAATTTCGTCTATACCAGCATCCTTAAATCGTCTTTGACCTTGATCTGCATAACCACTAGCAAGATTTATAGTATGGTCAGCTTCTAATTCTCGCGTATCTACACCATCATCATCTAATCGTTAGATGCAGCATTTTCATTCATTTCATTTAAACATCTCTACTACCCTTAGCCAATTTTTGTATGTTATTTAAACAGCAAACAAGTGTATAATCACATCTAGAAAAAGGGCTTAGAATTTATATATGTCAAAAAGTAACAATTACATAGTAACTGAAAGAGTTGGAAGAGTATAAACAGGAATTGAATATATCCTTTGCAAAGGGATAACCCGTAACACTTGACTGAAAAAAGTTAAAAAAAAATGGAGATGTATACAATTTTTGCAAACGCTAGAGCTGCTAATATTACCCAAATGTTGTCAGATGTTGGAATTTACACTGTTACATCAATAATTTGCCAAATTATATCCAATCTTCAACTTATTCAGCTTACAGATTGAATTGAAAGGTGACTACATGACACAAAACGGAATTAAATACTGCATCGGATTTTTGTCATTCATTTGCTAAAAAAGCAACGTGGTTTCTTCCGAGTTTTCATTATTGTCCCTTCGGCACTCGTGCAGAGCGCAAATCTCTTGTAAACAAGTTGAAATGAATAATTAACAATGAAAAGAATCACACGAAGGCTATGACTGGACTTTGTCCAAACAGTACCATTATTTTGCTTCAGTAGAACATTAAATATTAGCACAGTCGTAGCTCCGTCGTAGGCAAAACAACAGGTGCACTGCATGAGCAATGCAACACGTCTTCTAAGATATGTATCCCTTAAGGACAACTCCAGGTGGAGAACCTATTTAGCTACAGCATGTTTTTTAAATATCTATTGTGGTTTACAATTGATCTGACATCAACAATGGATATTGAAAAGTTATCAAACTGATCATCCCAGTATTTTTAGGCAGCTCACAACCGACTACCTTTTATCATAAGGACTTTCACCGTACAAAATTGCTAATCATTAAAAAATGTAGCTTTAATTGTCTAGTAAATGTGCGAAAATGCATCAATTGAAGCATATTAACACAGCGAGAAGTAAAGGGATTAAAACAAGAGTTATAAAGAAGATCAAACACTCTAAAGGTATGATAACGCTGGATTGTGTTTATCGGGAATAGCTTCTTGTACCACTGATATTTGCATAATTTAGCACGCAGTTATATAAAACTGTTTTAAAATCTTTTAATGATAAGTCAATCTAGAAAAAGTTGTAAAGCATGCAAAAATTTTAACATTTGCAATCATCAGCTTGAGCAGTATCGATGACATGATAAGCAAACTATGAACTAAATTGTAATCAACCATTTTCATAAAAAAATGTTGTTTTTTTTAATTGTTTTATATTCACCAAAGAGCACAACAGATACAAAGAGATAAAAAAGCCCAAGCAGGAAAAAATGTCAATGCAGAACTAAATATAGAAAGAAATAGAAACTATCTCTTGTTTTTCTATATTATTTTTCCATAAGCGAACGTACAGGCAATGTTCTTGTCTTTAGGCAAACTGTATGGCTAGATAAATTAATCGCGCAGTCTTTGCAAAGCAAGAAGTCTATAACACAACTAATACTTCCTTTGTCGGTTACAACAGTATTTCCAGTGAAGCAAAAAAATGACTTTAACTACAGCAGTGACACGAATGAAACAAGGACTGTTAAAAAATCCCAATGGATATTATAATCTTGATCTGCATATGACAAATTTAATAATTGCAAATGGTGATAATAAAGAAAGTATTGATGGTGAATGTTAGTCTCATATCTTAAAAGTTAAAATAATTCCAATTAAAATGAACATAGTGTACAGAGTCAACAACAATTCAAACTTGCTAGGATTTAATAGCCAGATAGGTATAAAACCATCTAATAAATCTGGCACAGCTTGCGGGTTGTTGAAACACACACACACACACACACACACACACACACACACACAAACATATATATATATATATATATATATATATATATTCCTCGACAAAATCAATGGCACAAAGAATTACTATAATTGTCATTTTTTTGTGTTTACTATAGTCTTTCTAAGTTACAAGAAATTTTACGGAGACTTTGTTTCATGCTGCTGACAAAAAAAAAAATGTGTGCAAAAACGGGTTGATAAACAAAACGTAAGACGCCATAGGGTAACAATTTGAAAGGTATCACCACCTAGAGGAGGAACCAGGTTGACAATAAACTGAAATATCTTGAACACATTGCACAAGCAAAATCACAACGTTAAAGTGAACATGCAAAATATTTTAGATGCACAGTAATTGTTAAGATAGAGATTCAATGGTTCATCCAATGCTTTACAAGCTTTGCAAACAATTAGAGAAAGAGCATATGAATTACATTACGTTAGACAAGATATGCAAACTATAGAGCAAAGGAAAAACGGTCATATATAAGCTTTGGAGAATAATATAGAGAAAAGTAAAACATCTCTGTAAAACAATGGTACTTTAGAATCTCAAATCAAGCAGTTACAGAGCGATTTGAATAATGAGATCCAACAGTGCGGTTTTACCACACAATGTACTGACCAGATCAAATAAATAACAGTTAACACTAGTACCATGTCTGACTTGCAGAATAGAGAACGATTTATCAGAGATAACGAACAAGATTAAGTACGTCAAAAACAACTATGAAGGCAACTTATATATATATATATATATATATATATATATATATATATATATATATATATAGAGAGAGAGAGAGAGAGAGAGAGAGAGAGAGAGAGAGAGAGATTTGAATGATAAAATCAAAACGACAAAAAGATGTTTCATTCAACGTGTTTTACAACATGCTACAGGCTTCGGTTGAACAGTATAAAACAGATACAAGAGGATACGCTGATTCTGAACTATTTAAACATATATATGTAGTGCAAGGTAGTATAGGTAGTAACGCCGATCGGTTGCTCAATTAAGACGTTTCCCTATCACTCCCGAGGAGGTGAAATTCCTGTCAACGCAAAGAAATCCATACACCACCGTCTTAACTACAAACTAACCTTCCATTTCGACCATACACCATTTGAAATGGTCCATGCCACCTCACAATGGAACAAAGATCAGTCCATTTCCTTTGCCTCTACCGCTATCCTCCTAGTCGAAAAAAACAAGCTTAATAAAGCTCTCTTTAGAGCAGTTTCCTATCCTCCTGGAATATGGAAAATCGATAGGTGGTAGCCTGAATATTTTTGGAGATTTGAATGTTCATTTTGACTGCCTTGGAAACCCATACACATCAAAACGCTTAAATTTCGTTTACGTTTTCAACCTCAAACAGTCATTAGCCGGCCCACCTATAAACGTGGTCACGTTTTAGACTAGATTCCTCATAGACCTAAACATTAATATTTTGCACTCTTCATTGGTGTCCCACGAACTTACATCAGAGCACCTCTTCTTCATATGCCATCGTGATGTATCAGTCCGTAATTCTCCATCTTTGTTTGCTACAAAGAGAAACCTCCCTAAGATAAATATAACCGAACTAACACATGAAATCCAAGCAAACCTGACAACTTTGTTACATCCCACAGCTGAATAACTTGAGAAGTGCTTGCGTTCGTTGCTTGACAAACATGCTCCAGCAACTAAGTGCAGAGTATCTATTCAGAAATGTTCTCCATGGTATAATGGTGTCAAGGACGATCTGCGCACTGCTAAAAGAGAACGCCGTAATGCTGAGAGGCTTTGGCTTTCATCCGATCTTCCTATTAATAATCAAATCGATGAAGCCGCTAAGAACAATGTCACAACCGCAGTCAGTTCACGCTGCGAAAACAACCTACTTTAGTACTAAGATCACTGAAAGTTCCAGCAGCAAAGAGCTCTTTCATATTACTCAGAGGCTAATGTCAGTGAACAAACGTACACCACTTCCAACAACCTTCTCTCCAGTCGACCTTCCGAATCTATTTTCAAATTTTTTCCGTGTCAAACTGCAAACCATTAGAGATCAACTTGACAACACAATTTCAGATGATTCATCGTCACCACACAGTCATGATATAGACTTTCAAAGGCAACCTTTAACAGGATTTGAACCTGTCTCTTAGGATTTCTTACGTACAACCGTGATGAAGAGTGCCCCAAATTTATGTGAACTTGATCCGATTCCGATATCACTGCTGCTCAAGTGCATAGATTCAATATTGCCTTCATTAACCGATATTATGAATACTTCTCTATCATCCGGGGAATTCCCATTATTTTTTCAAAACTGCCATTGTAAAATGACTGTGACTTAAGACACCATCGCTTGACGATTTAAAAAAACTACCGCCCTGTTTCTAACCATTTATTCATGTCAAAAATCTTAAAAGAAGTTGTTCTGTTCCAGTTTGTATCTCATCTGAATTGAAACTATCTTTTTACAGTCTGCATACCGCCCTCGCCACAATACCGAAAGTGTTCTGAAAGTAGCCAATGAGCTTCTCTCTGCTTTCGTTAGTGGAAAGATTACAGTCCTAACCTCCTTGGCTTATCTGCAGCAGACACAATAGACCATGATATATTACTTCACCGTCTCCAGTATGTATTTGACATTCGCGATGCAACCTTTCTATGGTGCAAGTGATACTTAGTCGAAAGGACACAAATTGTCTCCGTAAATGGAAAAAATTCTAGCCCAGTTGATCTATATTTTGGTGTTCCACATGGTTCTGTTCTCGGACCCATTCTCGTCATTCTATCCATACACTCAACCCCTCTGAAGTGTGACAAATCGTCATCCAGTGTCTCACCAATTGTACGCTGATGACACTCTAATATACAAATCGAGTCATCCAACTGAAGTTGATGCTGCCATTCAAGGCGTAGAATTGTGCATCTCCGATGTGAAATCATGTCTGACATGTAACAAGCTGCAGATGAATGGTGATAAAACTGAAGCCAATCGGATCACAACACAAAGACTTTATGATTCCTATCCTTTACCTCAAACAATAAGTATCAGCAACAACAACATTAAATTCACACAATCAGTACGAAACCTAGGTGTCACTCTCGACAGCACTCCCTCATGACACCAACATGTCATGAATATATGCGAGGCTGCATATCTGGAGCTGAGACGCATCAGCTCCATTCGCAGTTTTCTTTCTGCTTATGCATCTAAAACACTTGTGTGTTCCTTAGTACTTTCTAGACTTGACGATTGTAATTCTCTTCTATCTGGTACGTCTCAATATCTACTACATAAACTGCAAAAGGTACAAAACAACTGCTAGGATTGTACTTAGATTGCCAATAACCGAGCACTCCTACCCCCTGCTCTGTACCCTCCACTGTCTGCCCGTTCGCTGAATATATAATGATTTACGACTTTCACATTGTTCCCCATTAGAAGAATCTGGATGGCATCAAAGTCAGTATTGGTGATAAAATACGTCTCTACAAACAAGTAAAGGCATCTAATTTTGAAAATCTTTTTTAACATCAAGAAACAAACAGGCTGATGAAAATTTTAAGTCCAAAACTACAACTGAAAATGTGGTTGAAACTGATGGGCGTAACCATCCTCCATCAACTTTTTTTCCGCTTATATACTTAACCTAATTCTGATATAATTTATTTTGAGGCGAACAATTAGCATTTTGCATACAAAACCAATCCACAAAAGGAAACTAACCTCTTTAGTATAACATAATCACAGACATATTATATTGAGGAGATTTTTTGAATGCAAGCATACTCTTTAAGAGCTATTTCATACTACTGATGATCCAGATGCTTTTCAAAGCAAGAGAGAAACTGGCATAAGTATAAAAATGTGTAACTCAAAAATAAAGAATAATGGCAAAATGTCAATATTTCCACAGGGTAAGTCTTGTAGTGTGCGTTAACACAGCCTTGTTCCGTAGCAAAATTGTGTCCGATCGACAACGACGTGTGTCTTTGGCAAATACGTTATTGTTGTATTCAGAAAATGAATGCCCACAGTAGCAATTATGATCGTAGGAACTATAGCCAATGGTCTACTATTTACAGGCGGCAACTTTGTGTTCAAGTTATTTTTATCAAGATGGAGCAGATAAAGAAAGACACGACAAAACAGTGTAATACCAGAGAAAACTTCAGACTTCAATGAAAACATATCAAGAGGCTTGACTACTTGACTGAAAGATTTAGAGACCAGGGCTTCGTGATTCAGTACTTAAACAACCTGGACGATACTTTTGTTCTATATGCATCTACTCATAGTGATGATTTTAAAAAATACGGCAGTCAAAACTAAAAGATTTATACCATACTTTTCTTATATGTTTCTTCCATCGCGCCCAGCATGACCTCGTCTCCTACAGAAAGGCATCCTTTGGGCGTAACATCTTTGGTACATCCTTCATTGTGCTTTTTTATCCAAAAATGTCGAGAAGAACCTCTACGAGAATGGCAATGTAGGGAAAATACATAAACCCTAAAATGCAGGAAAATGCCCCAAGCAGAATTAAGCCCGAATAAACTTTATAGTTAGGAAGCTAACTCCAAATATATTGACTGTACCGGAAGTTTTTTCGTGTTATTCGATACGAAGGTAAAGGGAGATTGTAAAAATGCAGTTGTAAACATTTTATGCAGAATTCTTGCATCACCATATTAGGAAGCAATACTGTTTTCTAATTAAATGACTACAACATTTTCATGAATATAAAGATGTGTGGTCACGTCTGTTAGAACAAAAAGGTTTGAAAAAAGCATCATGAGTGAAAACTTGAGAAAGTTGAAATGAGGAGCCGGTAAAATGATGGAACAGAAACTATACATGTTGTTGTGAATGGAATAAAAATGTTTAGAATGCAGCTTGACTTTCAGATATTAACACTGCATCTGTGTTCCCTTCCTCAGAGTATCAGATTAGCATTATACATTCAAAAGCAGCTGAAGTTATAGAAGGCATATACCCCACAGTGACTGCACAGCAGAATAAGGACTAACTACAAACTGGAAACAATGTGCCTTCAGTACGATGCGATTATATACGAATGCTTTGCGCAATCGGTGAATGATAAGTACACAACTGGAATCGCTTTCTTCTATGACTACATCACTATGGAGAGAAACCTCGACATAGCAGCCCACTACAACATTAACCAAATAACACTTAATTCTGTCAGGGTGAGATAAAATATTGTTTTGATACTATGCTACAAGTGTGCAGAAGGTTATCCTAAATCGTTGTATAACAAAGGAATACAAAAGCTGATGGTGACAATATAAGGTATTCCACACATGGTTTACCATCAGGGTCTTAATTAAGGCAACAGTTTCCAAAAGTCACTAAATAGTTATTCGATGGGCAACAAAAGCACTGAAATCTGTAACATAAATGTTAACAATTGTTACATTTAGATTCGTTGTATCTGGATCAATCTGAGAAATGTTTGCATATTGCATGTAGCGTTCTTGAACTAGCTAATGTATAAAAAGGTATCCACTTTCACATCATTTGAAAAACAGATGTTGATGCTCACAATATACTTTTAAAAATTTATTTTCGTCATTGTCAGACTTTTGGCCTTATCTCATACTACTCATTGAATAGCACATCGGTTAGCTCATCTTTGAAAGATTCAGGAATTTTCTTATTCATCTGTAGTATGTTAATCATGTTGTCCTGTGGATAGGTACTAGTGGAATATAATTTATTTCTTTGTAAAAGTTTCGGCTTCAACATAGATGGACAATGAATCTGTATCAGTCATAAGCAGCCACATGCTATTACTATATTTGTTTTTCATCTTGTTGAAATAGGACCCATACATAAATCATTTGGACAGCTCTAACAGCTCTAACAGAGTAAAACCACCATAGATTGGTTCGGTTCATTTGATCTTCTAATTGACCTATTAACTATGAAATTATTGCTGGATTCATCTATTTCTCATCGTTATTCTGTATTATTTTTACTTCAACAACTGGATCATTAGTTTTAACAAGAGTCATCATATTCAGTTAACCATTGATACTCATCTTCTCCTAAAATATTCTTGTATAATATATATGGCATATATTTGTTGAATACAAATCATTTTGTCGTACTCTATGAACACTATAAGCTTTGAATGTTTCTTCGTTGATCGTTGTACGCTATTTTTGCGATCCTACACAATCAGTTGTAAACACCTGAATGCAATCATTACCTCTGTAAGCGATTAGACCAGTCGTTAAGATTAGATTATAACATTTGAGAATTGACTTTAAGTACATCCATGGTAGGATGTATTTAGATGCTTGGATTTTCCGGGATATAATGATTGTCTCATGGGAATATACCAATTGTCTGGCGCGATGATTCTTTCAAAAGTCACATTAAATGACATCCAAATCTGTTAATTGGTGTTGGTATTTTTTGTTTATTTATTTTTGTTTGCATGGTACAACTGATTCTTTAGAGCCTTTATATATGTCAAGTTGTCTACACTGGTACATATCATTCTGTGTTCTAATAACTTTTCTGGACTATAGAAAGAAATTCGAACAATTTTGTTTAAACATATATCTTGTTTGTTATCCGATTTGATGACAAAAAATTTTACATACCTTTTATTCGAACCTAATGGAACATTCTATCATTGTATATGTACGGACCATCGCTTTATACAAAATTGACCAACATGTATTTGTCTCGGTTGTTCTAACCTGTTAAATGTAATTTCTAACAGTTGCGCAGTCCTTGTCTCTACCTTCCAATATTTCATACAACCTTATAGATTGACCAAATTTAGTTTCAACTCTCCCAATCGTCTTTATGTTCACAGGACATTTATTGAACAAATTATTGTGACTATTAAACTGTGTTTTGATGGTATATATATATATATATATATATATATATATATATATATATATATATATATATACAGGATCCCTTGGTATATTTACCACTTATTCCATAGTATAAAAGAAACATCTATCATCCCTATTGTTTGGACTGATACAAGCATTTTGTTTTTAACCCATTCAGATAATTATATGGTTCAATATCATGGAAAAAGTCAGACAAATATTGATTGTTACCGCTGTTTGGAATCTACGTCTTTTAGTTATGATGATTCTGTTTTAATTTCACTTACTAATACGTATCAATTCGTTTCGTCTTTAAAGGTATATTAAGGAGCATTTAGTATGTTTGTGACTTCCATTTGAGTTAATAAGTTAAAAATTGGAGACTTCATGCCATCGTTGGCTTATATAAATAACATTTATTGAATATATATATATATATATATATATATATATATATATATATATATACATGCATTTGCTACGACTATATGTATCAGAAAAAGTGACACCAACAATATAAGTAAAATCAAGAAGCAATTTATTTCTAGCCAATTAAAGTGAAAATTCAGAAGACAATTACAATAATGTGAATTCAAGTCCAAATAATCCGAAGTGTCCTAATCACAAGTCCAAACATATAAAATGTTTTGAATGAATTCTAATAGCCTTGAATGTCCTGATATACCACACGTCTTGAATGTACTGATGTACCACTATGATGTAATACAGAATGTATTTGAATGAGTTCAAATAAGTCCCAAAATTATGTATACTACAAAAGTTAATGAGCACTTTTATATTTCCAGTGCATATTGTAAATAAATAATTCCTCTCAAATTATAACTGATTTCAACAAAACAACTAAAATAGATTCCTTACAGACTAATCTTTTAAAACCGACATTCTAGAATAGGAATGAATTTGTTTGCCAAAAATATGTCTATAAATACACATGCCTACATGCCTACATGACCTATGTCAAATCACAATATGAGTAATTCTAGTAGAAAACATACTTTGTGTACCTGACTTTTGCCACAACAAGACATGGAAATAACAGTCCAGCTGCTAACAAAACCGGTCTTGAACTCAAATGCTACGTAAACCTTGTTGTTTACAAAATAACCATAATCTGACTATGATACACAACTTACAGTCATGGACACATATTATTAATTCAATATGCATAACAGTATATATATATAAATATGGCGGTAAGTAGGTCCAATTCTGTTTTCTTTCTATACCGGTTTTCACACGTAAACAAGACCGTGTTTCTTTTGAAGTAATTTGATGTCGAAAGAGATATAATCGCTGAAAGAATTGAAACCTTATCATGTAGTATTTACCATTTGGACATCTAAAACAGTTGAAGTCTTCATAAGGTATGAGGTGTGATTGAGACCAGGTCATGCAAGTGATACAAATAAAAAAGAACACACCCTCAATATATGTGTTTGTTCATAATTTTAAAACTTAAAGACATATTGGCATAATAAAAAGCAAAGTTTGCTTTTTGTAGCAGGTCATCGCAAAATACAGTATAGTCGCCAAAAACAAATATGTGTGTACTTTCTTGCAATTTTAAAGCTTTAATTATCAGCGTTGCCACATAATTGAGCTATTAATGGATTGCATTTAAAGTTTGACCAAACAAAATAATAGGAAAGGGTTCATCGCCACCTCCACCTTCCATATCTGATCCAGTATTTACCTTTACCAATCCAGTTGAGAGCAGTTATGCTTCTTGAGGCTCTCTTTCAATATTGTTTGCTGCGGATACCGAGTTTAAGCAAACCACCAATTGCCAAACCAAGAATTATATCACTGTTTTTACAAGATATATTTTACTCTCCAACAGCAAAAAATAGACTTGTTCAGATATCTTTTTTCTGATTGCCTTAAACTTATATGGACTAGCTTACATTAAGATCAAAGAAAAGCGACTGCAGATTTTAATGTAGCTTTTCTTTGGTCTTAGCCAGAACATGCATAGTACAGCGTATTGCAATTACTACAGTTGTATAGTCATATTTTTGACAAAGTGAAATCTCTTATTTATACAAACATTGAAGAATATTGGCCTCAAATAGGTGCACGAATGCATAAAATTATGTATGCGTGACCCCTTAAGATATATTGAAGTGGTCATTTTATATTCTTGGTCTATGACCCTAATATCGTATACCTCAATATATGACTCTACTTGCAATATCAACATGAAAGTCTTTGTCACATAACTGTCATTAATACAGTGATATGTGACTTAAACTGGTAACTGTTAAAATTTAAAATGTGTAAATTGTTAAAATGTGTAAACTGTTAACAGTTCAAACAGTCATTTTTGCCATGATAATACAGTTCTGTGACTTAAACTGTTAAAATTTCTAAACTCTATGAAAACTGCTAAGAGGTTGGTGGCTGCTACGACCCGTTTTTTAGTTTCTTTATTATCGTCACATGCATCGTGACAGCCTTTCTTTCGGGGGGGTGGGGGTATTGAAACCCATTGCCATCTGAGGTTGCCCAATCAATTATGTTACATTATATATATTTTATTCAAATTCTTGCAATCGCATTTTGGAGTCCTCCTTTCAAGGTTAAGATCTGCATGAATAAGTTTTAATTGTTTCATTCCATTTTCCTCATTTTAAGCTGTTTGTAATAATAGATACATATCTTTATATTAACTCACCTTGAACAAATGGTATGGATAACGCATGCACAAAACTAAGACTTGAATCTTTTGAGTTCAAGAGCACAGTTCTGCGTCTATATTCTGAATTTGGGTGCCGGTCAAAAGTAAAGTTCCGGTGAGTTTGTGCTTTAAGCAATCTTTAATGCCCTTTTGCGCGAGGAGAGTGTTTATTTCTTTCTGAAAAAACGTCGGCTTAGCATGGCAGGAAGCCGACTTTTTGCAGAAGGAAATAAACACTTTATTCAGAGTGACCCTGAGACTATCTTACACAATATATAAGACCCACGGGTGGTATGGGAAGAGTCTTTCTAATTTTTCCACAACGCGATGTCGCAAAATGACGGCACGATCATGGCGTTATTTGTGTGGCCCGAATCTCTCTGGGTAGGAAGCAGGATCAAAAAGGGTTTTCTGCCCTAATGTTTTGATATCACTGACTCTGGGTTAATAGATCCTCAAAGCTTTCAGAATGATTTCCCCGTCTTTCGTGCCTTGGAAGGATCCTTCCTAATTCTCCGATATCCTCTGAGGAAACAAGGTCTGGACTCTGTAAAGCTGGGCCTGCGCATGATATGCCGCTTTTGGCGGCCTGTTGCATGACCACCTTTGTGTGGACGTGAAATAAGATGTTACAAAACAGAGGTTGAGATTGATCAATGACCTTTAAACTGCACAGCTGTGGACATGAGGACGTCTCTTTCCGCCAGCTAGTAATTTACAAAAGCAGCTATGGTTTTGTTGATTGAGTGATGATCAGCCCTGTTGAGTACACGAGCCATACGCGTGACTGACTCCAATGCGTGTCTCTAGGCTGACTTCCCAGAGATAGAGTCTAGGATACGTTCAGATTGTTTAAATCTAGCCATGGAGACTAAGTCTAGCATGGGGTTAATGGATATGACGTCACCAACCAGTTGTGTGTCGAGGAAGGATCTCTGTTTCATGTGCTCGGAGAAAGGTTTCGAGATTCCCACGTCTGCGATAGGACATAAGTATAAAATACTGGGATGCATATCAAGTAGCAAGTCTCATTTAACTTTGATGGGATTCGTCATTGCAATAATAAAAGACCGTTAATACATGGCTTTTTAAGTTGCCCATCGAAGCAGATTAAGCTGTGAGAGACTTGACCAAACTGCAGTAACTGTTTCAAGGAAGGCTGGAATACCTTTGTCCAAACGATCTGCGAATGCGGGATTTATGCAAGAGGCACGGTAAGGTGGACAGAATTCTGGAGGGAGAAGCCGAAATACTTTTTTCAACAGATACACAGAAGAATCTTTCCTGTGCCTCTTCTGATCGAGGACGGAAAATTATGCTTGAGAGCGTGTGTCTTCGATCTAAGAAAAGCATTAGTGGCAACGAAGCCTCATACGTAAGTAGCGACGAACGAGCTGGCGAAGTAGGTATTCTGGGACGATGAACGGAACATACAATACCATGATTTGCCACCATGATCTTCAGGCGTTCCTTCTGAATGTTGTCAAACGTCCGAGACTGGTACCAATTGTTCGGGAACTGGAAGTAAACATAGCTGATTTTGGGTCGCGGTGGACAAATACGGCATTTGCGGCAATTCTGATTGTGTCCACTTTCTTGCGTAAACATTTCTTGACTCTCTTAATAGACCGGGTCAACAGTAAGGATTGCCCATTTCTCTCCACACAAGTGGAAATAAGCGCTTCAATTATGGTTCAAATTACACCACATACACCTTTTAGATCGGGGCTGATTTTTTGTAAGCAAGCTTAAATATTTGTTCATACAACATTTGACCCTGCCCGTTGTTGCTGCTACCTGTAGTTAGCATATGCAGGGGATATCTTTCAGGGGATCTACAAATTATTTTGCGAAATGGCTGTTACCAATTAAGATAAATGCTACACATTTTATACATAATGATATTGCCAGAATGCAAAAACCTTTAATAGGTACAACTTACAAAAGGGATTAAATGCGAAGATGAATTGCAAGTACATTAGAGCATATGGCAGCAATTAAGATGGCACCGATTAGGTATTCATAAGATGAAGGATACTTAATAAAGTTCAAAATATTATTCTAGGAATAGTATGGAGCAATGTTTAGTAAGAAACGGATGGAATATACAACTTTATGATGGAAAAACTCCACAGGATTGCCCAAACTGGTGAAACAGTACAGATTCGAATGTATATTCTTCATCACATGTAAGATAGTACTGACCAAGCACAACCGGAACTAGTAACTGGCGCATGGCCAGAGACCAAAAGGAGACAATTTTCGTCTAACTTCCGTCTAAGCACGCAGACAACTTTTAGCACTTCAATTGCAAAAAGCAAGCCAAATAAACATCTTTTTAGCTTGGAAGGGTCGTGTTTGCTAGGTAGTTGATGGTTTTCTAACGTATTATATCACTTAATGTATTTTACGACAAAGATGGTATGTAGGCATTAACGAACCACGTTCAATTAGGCTTGATTGTGAATACAATATGTGCATATTTTGGGGCCTGACATTTCATTTGAATCTTCAATGGAGGGGGGTGTAAGACAATTATAATAATAGTTTATGCTTAATAGTTGGATCAGATATTTGACCAGGAATCATTGTTAGCATGCAATTTGTGTCATAAAATGTGTACTTGGGTAACTGAAACTAAAGTACAAAAAACAGGACAGTTTTACAATTTAAGTATCAACTGTATTTCTCCAATCTTTATTGTCTCATGGGCACTAAAAGGGCAGGTGAGGTAAACAAAGGAATATAACTTCATGTAACTTATTGCCATGAAGAATACCAATTACTATTAATCCTGAACAAGCAGTCAGCACCTTATCCGCATTTGCTTCATTTTTCGTGTTATGTTCTCCTTTCAGACAGATGGACTCATGACTCCATATCTTGGATTGTCTGACAATACAACTAGTAATACCAGCTTATGTTCGCAGCAGGAAGCTATATATACCAGAATTCTACAGCTGCCACAAGGAACTAACTTCACAGGAAACGTCCCTTTTACAACAAAATTTATTTGTGGAGTAACTCATCAATTTCTTGGATCAGATGTCAAATATTCAAATGCTTCAAATCATGTTAGATTTGCAGGTATTGAAACGATGCTTTAAATTGAAGAACATACAAAATGACTAGCCTATTTCATTTAGATACAATGCTTTTCAAGTTACTTCAGAGAAAGAGATTTTAGATAAAGCACTTGATGAAATATTAGCGATATGCATGTGCCTTAATTAACGTAGGTTTGCAGGATAGTCTCTATAAATAGCCAAAATGTGATTGAAATGTATTTGAATAACAAACCCACATAATTGGTTATGTTAATTTCTTGCTTACTTTCCGTTAATGTACAGATTGGATGCCCCTATACTAGATGTACGTATTTGTAGGCTTAACTACAGCATGCAATTAGCAAAATCCTAGTGATAAAGGTGCCACTTTTCATATGTTGGACAACATGGACAAATTGAAGATTGCACTACGCATCCTTTCTTTCCCATCAAAATATTATTCTAATTTGAAATTCTGTCTTGGGTCAAGTTAGTTATTTCATATGTAGTAGCTTAATAACCTTCATACATTTCATGATGAGCTTTAGCAGACGTAGGTTCTAAATTTCCCGTATCAAAACAATATACCCATTGATGGGATATGCAAACATGCATATATAGCTACCAAGCAAGTTAAAATATCTATTTCGGCATGAATTTTATTGAGAAACACCAGTATCATTTATATAAATTGCGACACATTCTATTCGTTCTATCCCATTGATCTCTCTCTCTCTCTCTCTCTCTCTCTCTCTCTCTCTGAAATATAAACTCTTAGAGCATTAAGATATGATAGGGTTTCAACTTGTATATCCCTTGAACAAAATATATGTGGCATTTTCTGTAGATAATAATAATGTTAATAATAATAATAATAATAATAATAATAATAATAATAATAATAATAATAATAATAATAATAAGAAGAAGAAGAAGAAGAAGAAGAATGGAGCAACTATTAGTTGATAAGACCTTACACAGAAACTGCAAAAGGCGATAAAAGAAGATATTATAAAGCCTATGGCAATACTAGTGTAGCTTATTGCATCTGAAGCTGAAGCATACGCATAATCGTAGCAAACACGATGATGTCTTCATGAGCATAATATACGATTCAAGGAAATAATATCAAACAGGGTATTTTAAAAAACCAAAACTCGGTGTAACAGTTATTAGCGTTTAAGCTAGTTTATTCCCCAGATAAATTGCTTTGACATCATTATTTTAGGATGTTAACGAAGGAACAACTTTACAAAGATCATTCGTGAATTCCAAATAGAAAGGCACTACATAAAGCAAAACTGGATGTCTGTAGGCAGTTTGAGATGCAGATGAAAACATTTTCCGATGCAATAGCTACATATACTTTCAGTTGCATGTACGCCAAACTAGAAAGTAAACTGTCCTTAAATTTAACCAGAACATAAATTATTGATGCATTTTATTTCGAATTTTTAGGTTACGAGGTGTTAAAGCATGCCTTCAAAGAATTTTACACAGAATATGGAGAGAATGATCCAATATTATCAGTGAAGACATCGTAAACGTTAGCTACTAGCAACAAGAAACATTTGGGAAAAATGAAGTAGTTTCTAATTACCATGTAAAATATAAAACATCACGTTTAATGATATTTCATTTCTAATATGATTTGTTTTTGGTGATTAAATGGAGTATGCCAACTAGCTTCTATACTGAATCGCGCGATCAAGTGCAGAACAAGGTTATGTTGTTTCTTTTATATGATCGTGGCCATTATAAATCAAACTGCGTAAAACCTGCGGACAGATGTTATTAATTTTTTTCATATTTGATTCCATATTGTACTATGTATCTGAGAAGATACGACCGAAAAGAACGGATTCCTTCATTTGAATTTGTAAATTACACTATAGTATCTCTCTCCCTCTCTCTCTCTCTGTATATATATATATATATATATATATATATATATATATATATATATATATATATTGCACACAGACATACACGCATATCTACAAAGACACACCCACAAAACAAGGGTGACCGAAAATGTGATTCTATAATAAAACTGCATATTTTGTATAAAAAAAATGAATTTATAGCGGAACTGGTAATTATATGGATGCTTTGTCTCATTAATGAAATTTCTTCAAACCGTAATGGGTGTTTTCCGGCGCTCTTCTTATTCATTCAAAAATTCCAAATGTTGCTTGAAGTTAACAATACTACTGATTATAATAAATCATATGTATGACGCATATATAGATAAATCTTTACAAATGTATGTGAATAATAAGCAATAGGATGCAGAGAAGTTTAATAAGATTTTTTTAATTTATAAATGTAGTGAATGTTTATTTTTCTATGAAAATTGTGTATTGTTTTTATCAAGTTCTTGACATTGCCTCGACACATGTCTTCATACACCCGACCGAGCCCACTTTAACACTGAACCGTTATAACAGGAACTGCTTTTTACACGCCATAGATATGGCTACTTTCAAGAGAAAATTGAGAACCTCTTGTGTTGTAATAATTGAATCATTTTTAAGTAAAGCGAACATTATCGCTTGTATGCATACTATTAATTTGCTCAGGATTTCCTTTAATATACCTAAAACAAAAAGTATGTGTATGTTAGCTTTCTGTTGAGATTTGTTTTGGACTGGTGAAACTCGGAACCTTGTTGAATTGTTTTGCATTATCTCTTGCTTACTATGCAAATTACAACCTGAGTTGCTGATGTAAAATCAGTTTTTCTTTTTTTGCAGTTCAAGTGAGCATGATCAACCTAGATGATTCAGCAAGTGGAACAAAAGTGTTTCACGAAGGATTTCCGCAAACATTAAAATGTGTCAGTAGTCCATCACGGCCAGTGCCTGCCATAAAGTGGCTGCTTCGTACCAATGATACAATCATAAATCTGAGTGGCAACATCATCGAGACAAACACAACAGATATCAATGATCTGCATATGCGCTCAAGTGAAATTACCCTAACTCCTAGAAGAGATCAAAAAGATCAGAAAATCTTCTGTGCTGGGAACATTCATGGTCAGCCTGCTGTTGAGTCAAATACAGTACAAATAGATGTCTTGTGTAAGTTATCGCAACATTTAATGTGTTAAATAACATTACAAGTCCCGAATTGACTGTTCATTTGTGCATTTATTGGTTCATAAAATCATCCCCTGTGCACAAAAGGTTGTGTAGATCACCCATGAATATTGTATGAATGAGTCCTATATGTCTCAAATAAGTTATAAATTTGTTACTCACAGAATAGAAGGATAAAGAACATAATTTGTGTTACCTCTACCTTTAGAAAAGCTATCGTGATTGTAATGAAAGGTTATCCTTCCTCTAACATACGTCCAGGTGCCATATATATATATATATATATATATATATATATATATATATATATATATATATATATTTATATATATATCATACATGTAAGTCCCTCAGTGCATCTGTCCGTCGAGGTTCAACTCAAAGGAACAATTAAGAACAGAACGTTTGATATAGGGTTGGAACTTCGAAGGAGTCTTTGTTTTGTACATATATTTATATTTACTGTGTATTCGATTTATATAGCACAGTAAACGAATGCCTAGTTAATAATGTCACGAATGGTCCGGCCACTTTGGAAAAGATATCTTATTCTTGGGGCAATGTTAAAATAATCGGCAAATAAACACATGTACCCTAAATTAACAAAACCGTTCTCATATATTATCGCTTTAAATTATATGTCATGAATTTGGAGAGCACAGCTAGTTAAATCGATTTAAAGACAGATCCTGGACGACTGCAATTACTTTGATCGCAAATTCCCACAATCTCCACTGCATATTCCTCCTATGCCAAAGCTCCTACTCCTCCCCTCCCGCCCGTGGTCGTGATGCAAAGTCCGTTGTATATATGATGTGTCTTCCTGCTATGATAGAATATTTGAAGTTTTGTTTTTGTATCATATATTGCAATTCATTTCTGCCCCCTCCTAGAAAACCCAGAGGTGAGAGTCAAGAACGACACCACTCTTGCAGATGGTCACCACAGGGTCAATATAACTAGGACGTTTCATGAAATTCCATTCAGTGGTTTAGCTTGAGAAGTAGTAGTATATCACAATATCATTGACACTATTGAAAAACATGTGCGGATAATAATTGCTTATGTGACGGTTTAAATGAATGATATCATGCAGGTGTTATAGATATCATAAGCTGGATACACCACAATGTTCTGCTCACTGGTATTACATAGGAATTATTCAGTCCCTGAAATATAAAATCCAAAACATACCTTACATACCTTACTATAAAATGGATATATATGGAAATATATGTATATACGTATATATATATATATATATATATATATATATATATATATATATATATATATATATATATATATATATGTATATTGTTACGACTCTATGGTCTAAGAGAAATGTAACAGAAAGAAAGTGAAACCAACAACTCAGGTACAAATCAACAAGCAATTTATTTGTAGACAATTACAGTGAAAATTGAAAAGACAATTATAGTAACGTGAATTAAGATATAATTAATCAAATAATCCTAAGTCTCCTAATCACAAGCTCTAAATATAGTATGTTCCGAATGAATTACTCTTTAATGTCCTGATGTCCCAGTAGTATTTAATGTGATGATGTGCGAAATGAAGTACTCCAGAATATCTTTGAATGAGTTCACATAGATCTCAAAATCATCACTTCAAAATCCAAGATCCAAAAGTCTATGAGCACTTTTATATTCCAAAGAACATAATAAATAATTCATCTCACTGAATTTGGATTGATTTTTCACAACTATAATGGCTCTTTAAAGACTGATGTTAACGTCGAAACTGAAAAACTGTCCACTAAACAAGGTATATATAAAGATTGGTCGCATGACAGAATGTTCTAGAATGGTATGGTGTATGTGACTATTAACACACAACTCTAAGGGAAATTCTAGTTTTATCTGTAGACAAAATCAACCTTGACCTCAAATGGAATCAACAACTCAAATACTAACTAAACAACGGAATTAAAGGACAATAGCTAAACATGTCAACATTAAACTTAACATTTAAGGTTTAAGCAAATATTAAAGTCAAGAAACATTAAAATCTCCTAAAATAATTTTAATATTATATAAACATCATACATAACAATATATATATATATATATATATATATATATATATATATATATATATAGAGAGAGAGAGAGAGAGAGAGAGAGAGAGAGAGAGAGAGAGAGAGAGACAGAGAGAGAGAGAGAGAGAGAGAGAGAGGAGAGAGAGAGAGAGGGAGAGAGAGAAACAGTGTGACTCATGTGTGTTGATGAACTAGCTGATAAATCCCGTATGATTGATCTGAAGCGATGTAAATTTCGAAATGAATGATGCATTCTCAAAATGGTAAAAATAGAATTATATTAAACGTACAAATTTATAAAGCATTCGTTCGGTAGCTACTGCAAGGAATATGAATAAATTTGCTTAGTATGTTTTGCATGATGTAGCATTAAAGAAGATTTCTTCATGGAAGCTAGTCTAGTCAGTTGTATGACACATCAGCCCGAGGTTTACCAGAATGTGTATTGTCATATACTTCTTTTTTAATGAAATAAATTAAGAAAGTTTAACGTAGGTGTGAGAATTGCTAAAACAAACGGGATACACCGAATCAAGTAGCCGAGCCGAAATGTTTCTCTCATTCAGGTATAAACATATTATTTCACAGGGTAGTGGCTATAAAGTTCTAAATTACGTTCCAATTGAAGGTATACCAAAACAAATACTAGACTTATTTGTTTCCAAGTTGTAGAGAGCATTCGGTTTTATTTCACTTCATACAAATAGGAAAATAATAACAGTGTCCCGGATACCTATTTCCCAAAATAACACTTTAAACAATGTCTGGTATTAAAATATCGCTGAAGTCTTAACCTGGCATGTTTACAGAAATAAAAATCAAGACACCAGTCGAACCAAACCAAGCTTTAGGAATAGTATACATATGGAACGTGGATGGGTAAATAACCAAGAAAATTTGAACACTGTAGTCCTTTAATTGGCAGAATAATTATATAAAAAAGCAAACAGTATTTTTCTATAATGAAATCACACAGTTCAAAATTATAAAGGGAGTGGTTCTATTATCTAGGGTTTATTTTGTTTGTTTGGTTTCTACCATGAAGTTTTAATAATTCTCTACAATGGTTGCGTAAATGATTTTCTTTTCTAGGGAAATCAAAAATAAGTAAACAAATAGATAAGAAAATATTAAAAACTAGAAATAAAACGCACATGAAATGTTTGCAATCGCGGATAAATTAGGGTACAGGGCAACTCTACATATATCCAAACTTACCTGAGTTGAATTATAATTAAATTACCGGACATTTACATTATTAAGATTTTAACATTTTTAAAATTGCAAATTTTGTTCTTTGTTACCATCATTTTTATATGTATATAATACATCTGACTGTCCATATTAAGCGGGGATTACACTGTCCAGTATGTGTAGCAATATGTTTTCTGTTGGTTAACTGTTCATATTGCAATGGCTGACACTACAACCTCATGCATGTCATAATAGGTTAAACAGAGTGGTACAGGGTATCAAGTAATTACTGGTCGTACTTGTGATGTTAAATCTATAAAAAATAAGACCTGTGTGGTAATTTATTTAAAGTTGTTGATGGTGAACTGTTGAAATACAAGGAAGGGCAAGCATTCTAACAGCACCTTAAACATTAAGATAATTATTCAGGGGTAACTTAAAATGGTTTGGGGTCATAATTGTCCAGACGATCGAAATTTGGAGGAAATTTAGATATGCGGTCTTTCTAGGGATATCAGTCTGACCATACATCGAATGGCACTTATGCGTTCTGAATTCATTTGATAGCAATAGCTTTTGGAATATGTCAAATAATTTACTCAACTTCGTCTCTTGATTCGCACATAACTCGTTGCTGTGTGGAGCGATGTTTTTCTTTTAGGTTTATAGGTTTATCACCGAATATATATATATATATATATATATATATATATATATATATATATATATTTATTCAATGTAACATTATAGTAATTTCAGTCAGGCAACAGTTTATGCCTCGTACGCAATTCTTGCAACAATATTCAACCTAAGTAAACATTCCTAAACTCAGTATGGTTATTATTATTATTATTATTAGTAGTAGTAGTAGTAGTAGTAGTATCTCTTGTTCAGTATCCCACTAAACATTATGATGACATATTCCCTCTACTACCTCTCTCATGCATTGTTTTAATGGGATATAACATATTTAGTACATATTACAGTAACTTATCCAAGATTGGTCTGACTTTCGCCACGCAGTTTTCCGACCTTTATCTTCGGCCTGGAAATAGTTCAGAGCAAGTTGGTTCTCCGTAAGATTAATATACATTCATCCAATCTTTGATTATGGTTTTAAAATTTTGACAAGAAAATAAAATACATATGTAGTTTACTCATTTTTAGACAGTTTTGCAACTGTTTCTTCTTGTTTTTGTGTGTTTCAATAACTAATGATTACTTGTTGATTCCCCCTGTCATTCAAACATGTAATAATCTAGGTTTTCCGTCGGCTTTTGTGCTTAGTGTTTGTTTGTGGATGTATGATGTGTCTTTCCCTGACGAAGAATTTATTAGCTTGACACGTTAGGACTCTGTTTCGTTTTTGCCAAACATAGAAAGTGTCAATCTATTGATTGACTGGTCCGCTTTATTCAAAGACTGTCTCGTAATGTATGTGCTATCAAATGTGCAAGAATGTTTTTCCGGAGATATGTGTTCTTACATAATTTGGCATAACATTTCTTGAACATTTTGAACCACCATAATATCTTCCATGAAATAGTGGTTGTAGTGTTGGCCCATTATATATTTTTAGATTTAAAAGAGTAGCACAATGATTAAGTGCATGTACACATTTTCATCTCAAAAAGGGATGCACATTTAATAAAGATCTGTTATGTGCATTATTGTTATCTGTTCGTTCTTCTCTAGCACATTGTATTTTGTGCATACAGATTTATGTAGACTTTTCCATTTTATTATGATAATTTAGCGTTTCACATTTTGCTTGCAATAATTACAATCTACCAACCTGAATTAAGCGAACTTCTTTTTAAAGCTGAATTTGATTTGTCACATTCCCAATAATACATCAGATGCTTTTTCCTCAATCATTATCCCCAAACTATTATTGTGCGGTAAACACTGATTGAAATTGTTGAATAGGTCAAATTTACGAAAGTAAATCCAGCATCAAATGAGTCATATGTTAATAATTACTAATGAATATAGTTATTACGGTCATCACCGTATTCTCCAGGAAAAATATGTGTATGGGTGGGGGGAGAGGAGGCGGTATTGACAATTTATCTTGGATATTTACACCAAGAGCGCATTTTGCATGACATATTGTGGCATTATTCAATTTAAGAAAAACAAAAACCAACAACAACAACAATTGAGTAATTAGCAAGCGAGAAGTTACACTAACATTATCACTTAAGTACTGTTAATATAGGCAACATAAGACACAATTGCATATCAATTCACAAAAAAGTGTCGTTGCCTAAGCAATCCATTTCTTGGAAAAACAAAGTATCACTTGCACCGTCGATACGCTAGAGAAATCGCTTCAAAAAAAAAAAAGACTTAGTTAGGGAACACCTTGCTATTGACCGATGAAAACAGATGATAATTTAATACAGAAATTTTAAGGTGGAAATTTCACAGAAGGAAAGTGAAAATATCTCTGTGGAGACCAGGTGACCATTAAATAAAGGTGGCCGTTAGAGTAGGTTTGACTCTAATGACAATGTTTGAGCGCTGTATCTGAAGTTATATAGTCAAGTTTTATATTATAAAACTTTTCATTATTTAATGAGACTAATACAAATAACGAAAGGCTTGATACTAAGTGCACAGGACAGACTGCTTAAAATAACGAATACACAACATTCATGAAGTTAGACATGATTACTTTCATCAGCAAAGTACTCATAAAATGGACCTGACATCCAAGAACTTAATTCCCATATGCACTGAATGGCGTTGCAAAATAGATCATCAAACTGACTTTGGCAATGATTTGAGCTAGGAAGAGAGAATACACAAGACCAATCTCGAAATAAAATCTTGAATAAAGTGTATAGGTGTCATATTTGCAGTACAACTACATTTCAAAACAGTACAAGTATACGTTTTATTCTCTGAACATAGTTTAATAAAATGTTGTTTCAAAAAGTACACATGAACTAGGTTTAAATGTTAGATAACAAATGTTCGCTTTATTTAAAAACGATTCAATTATTACAACACAGGAGGTTCTGAATTTTCACTTGAAAGTAGCTAGTAGATATCATCAAAAGAAGCACTGCATTATACAAAACTCTAGTTGCTTAGCATATAGGCCTATGCATACTTGTATTATTGTTGAAATATGATTTGATCCTAATAAATTGCCGTCTCATCATTATCCTATTTTCGACGCATTATTTTTTTTTCTTTTGAGACTTTGAACCACCAGTAGTGTTGTGTTTGAAACTAATATCAAACATTGCAAATAAACATCAGCGAAATGTTGTTGTCAAACATCTCAACATATGCAAAACTCACATCAGCTGGTAATATTATAATGGAGACGGCCGTTTTTCAAGCCAACCACATACGTCAAAGTCTGGAGTATTTCTCACAATCATTTGTTCTCCGTCTAAAACTGTGAGGACTAATAATGATGTTAGAAATCGCAAAGAGATATTCGTTAGCTTGTAATTTCTTTAACTTAGATTGGGTGTCATATAATCTTTAAAAGATAAAAAAAGGACTGATTCACTGAAATTATTCCCACGTATAGTGAAACGAAAAAAGCTAGATATATAACTATTTGCAATGTGATTACTGACCAGGAGTATAAATCCTATATATATATATATATATATATATATATATATATATATATATATATATATATATATATATATAATATGTCTTGGTTTGTAATGACTGCAGGTTTCAGTACATCATGAAATATATTTATATGATAATTGAACAATACCCCTACAGGAAACCCAACATCATATAAATCTCCAATAAGTAGAAAAACATTTTGGAATATAGCAAACGCAGAAGTCTGTTTGTTTTTTGCTTTTTGATTCATGATTTTAATCAGGAAAATTACGGAAGAATTTGTAGAGAGCTCAGTGCTTGAATAGTACATTTATATTTAAAGTCCTGCTTGTTTTGATTTTTGTTATTGTTTATAATTCAAGTTCGAAGTAGAAATCAAATCTAAATTTACCAATATTAGTTTTAAATTTCGATTATAAATATATAGATTGATTGTTTGTTTTCTTACATGATTATAAATGATTGCTACAATATTGATTAAACATTTTAAAGACAATAGGATAGATATAGCAATGTTTTGAAGTAACTCTTCTCGTTTTTCAATTATTGCATTTTAATAATCCTTCTTAGCAAAATCTGAATAATAAATGGTGAAATTTGAAAAGAAAATGCAATGGGAAATTTCTAATTGTTATTATAAGAAATGTATAGGTACCTGCACTCTGATTAAAACATATTTGACAGAAATATTGTGTAAATATCCACATACCACTGATAATAATCATCTGTGGTAAGAGCAGTATATAAGAGAATCTCAAATATATTTGCCATAGCAAATGTCAATCTGATGGCTTGAGCTGTGAAGTTGGGGTGTTTGTTCTTTAGTTTTATTGTGCCCATGAAATTTAATACGTGCTGATATGTGCTTAATTTGAATTGCTTTCAAACGAATATTTTCTGCATCGACACATTTTCGCTAAAATTCTAATGTTATTTTCCGAAATGGTCATTATTCAGATTCATAGGGTAAATGCGTTATGATACCTATTCATAGGAAAGATAATATTGCTGATGTAAATAACTATAGAGGTATTACACTTATTGGCACATTAGCAAACATGTATTCCAAAATATATTGAATGAAAGATTATGGAAATAGGCTGACAAGTATGAAGAAAGTATTACAACTGTTACGACTAGGGGTTATGTAACAAAAGAAAAGACTGAAACAAGCTTTCCAGATTTAAAACAAAAATATTTAATTTCCTAAAATATAATAATATTTCAACAAACAATCAAAGTGAAAGAATTAAAATTAACTTACATTATAGAATATCCTTAAAAGTCCTAAATTGTTAAAAAGTTCACTGATCCGGAAGTTAATCCAAAGTATTCCGAATGGAGCATATTCCGAATGAAAACACCACTGTGCTGCTGATGTGCTAACAAGAATCAGTTATATAAAAATATTATTAATTTCAAGTAATCCTTGTGAATACGGAATATCACAAGTTCTAGAGATGTTTCCGATAATTCCAACGGAGCTGAAGAATTCTCAAAGTTTAAGTAGCAGTACTAAATCCAAAATGTACAGGATAATAATATCTATGAAGCAGAATACCACACAAAAAAATGAACCAATCTCGTGTATGACCTATCAGGCTAACAAACAATATAGAAGAATGACGAACGCTCCGATTACATCTTATTTATAGTTTTATTTGTACTGAGTCTAACAAACAAACAAAACCCATTTCTTATTCCGTCTCAAATCAACATCTTGCTATTACGGTCTTATTCTAACTTCTGGTCAACACAACGAATCATCCACTGAATTGCGAAAACCAGGTCAGGTCAAGTGTAAACCTCACGCGCTGAATCACGTGACATGACTAATGCTTCAAACGATAATATTGATTTTCCCAGTACCAATGTACTGGTCACATTGAAATTACCGTATATTTGCAATCTGCAAAACGACACATATTAGACTATTATACAGAGGTCACAATCTAATAAAACTATAACATTATTTAAAATAAATGATACATAATTCCGTAACAAAAACCAATAAACGAATATGGTCTCCATAAGAAAAAACTGTAGATTGAATATTTGTTCTCAAAGCAGTCATTTCCAATGTTTTGCGTTCGGGTAAAAAATCGTGTCGCGCCTTCGTCGAGTATGTTTTTATTTCTACATACAATTTTTAAAAAAATACTTCTATTAGATCCTTCGTTATGTAACCTTTTGTAAATTCAATGCTTACTTTTGCGTTGATCGTCTGTCTTCCTTGTATCCAGAGTGTTGTTGTGCCTTTGACAAAGACTCATTGAGAGTCTAAAGAGCTTTACGCTAGTAATTTTATTTTTGATAAAATACGATTTTCAGACCAAGCAAACCAGCCAATAATATCAGAAAAGAATGAAAAGTTTCCATGGAAGGAGAATCGGACAGGGATTCTTCGTTGCAACACAACTAACTATGGTAACCCTACTTCGAAAGTCATATGGACCAGTCATAGAGGTACAACTGACAGGGATGAAAATCTGGTAATCAAAGGACTAACGTCACAAGACAATGGGAAAATGGTCTCCTGCAGGCTTGTCAACAACTACACTGTCTACAAAAATGTTATGGTTATATCAGAGCCTGTAACCCTCAATATTGAATGTAAGTATATATAGATTTATAAACTTAGGAACATTAACAACTAATGCAACAAATTTCAGCAGGATATGCGACATATTAGAATATAATCTTCTACGTATAATCTATATTTTCACAAAGCAAAATGGTCTAATAATGACTTTAGATAATTACTATGACCTTATAAGTGTAATCAAGACATTTGATGATTATTTCTTTTCTTGAGCATATTGAAAGGAATGAATTGAATACTATCGTCAGTCACTTGATTCAGCAAGTGTATTATAAAACTCCAAGATTTGTTCTCGGCTTCAAATCCATTTATGGCTTTTCTATGACCAAACTTCTTGTAACATGGAACCATATGACTCATTTTACACAAACGTCATTCTTGACGTAAGGTTTAAGGTGCGCGTGAGTTCCATTGAGAAGACACTAGTATATAAAATTCATTTATTTTTTATCGTGCAATATTGTATTTACCCTTTTACATCTAAGCATATATATATATATATATATATATATATATATATATATATATATATATATATATATATATATATTAAACATAACAACTTTACTAATGCATCTATCTTCGGCAAATCAATTTTGCTGGACTAGCGCTTTCGATATCAACAGATCCCTTTTTCATAGCAAACGTAACGTCACACAATCTAAATCTAATATACACGGACAAAAACAGAAAACTGGACGCTTGGAACCATTTACATTGTAGAAAATCATTTTGGCAAGAAGACCATTATGTTACAATTTGCCGACAGGTAGCCCAGCTTATAACTGAATTAACAAATTAAACATGTGAGGTTAAGGCAGTAATGCATTATCTCCATGTTGTTTTCTCTTTATGATTGCCAATAATTGTATTCTGTATATCATACGTAGTAGAGTTTCATTTCATAGAGCAAAGATGCGAAAATTAATAATGATATTACGTATACAGGAACATAGTAAATTTTAACGTACGTTTATTTTCTTCTCGATTTAAGCTGCCTTGTCAGAAAGTTCTTAGGAGCCAAACCCAATAAGTTTCCTGTACTCTTCAGATTTTAAAGTTTCAATTCTGATTGTGTAGCTCACTGGATAGTATCATTAAATTGGTGGTCATGGCAAACTAAGTGTTAAGCAATAAGGTTTGGTTTGCCAATCGGATCTATGTTTTGTGTCTCCCCACATACTGGATTAAGCAGACATTGCATGGTATTAAATACATCAAATTTAATGTCTTACATATGATGGTGCTCCCGTGAATATTGGCCTATTTGCCCGTTAATGTCCTGGGCAAATCATGAGATTGGATCATGTGTTGGCATGTCTTGCGTCTTATATCTACACACGGTTTGGGGAATCCATTAGTAGTTTAGTTCGAGTTGGGTTTTGAATTTTGCTCTCAAGAGTATTTTTCTAAGATTCAAAGGTCTCGGAATAATTGATAGATCATAATGTAAATAGTTGAAAGTGTACATTATTCTGAATGTTTCACATATATCAAAATTAGATTGTTTAGTTCTGGTATGTAACTGCATATCTTGTTCACGTTCTGTGTTTGTAGTGTTCTTTTTTAGTGTCATCTGCCTCGTAGCGATCAGTAGTCCTGGACCATTTTTTGTTGTGTTCATTTCCTCCCTCTTTCTTTCTTTCTCTCTCTCTCTCTCTCTCTCTCTCTCTCTCTCTCTCTCTCTCTCTCTCTCTCCATAAGTAACACACAATACATGGGAATTTGTGAGAGTGAGAGAAAAAATGTCAGGGAGAAAAAGAATTTCAGCTGGATGAAGATATTGTTCCTCAACTTACACGACGTAACCTTCAATAATTTGATTTGTTATAATAGTATGTGTGAACGTTCTATGACTGTTTTCTATCAATGATGAAAAATATCAATAATGCATAGTGGCGAGACAACGGCCATAGCGTAAATGCCTTGCCTACGTGGCACACACATACCATTATTTAATCTATTTTCAGCATACAAGACAGTTGTGGAGTCATACCATTTAAAATGTGTGATATCTGAGGGTATGTTTGTGTGTGTGTGTGTGTTTTCAGTCATACTGCCAGTTGTGCCTCCATGGTTCATATACGATATGCTGTATGCAGTCACATACATAATGGAATACATAAATCTGTTGCTAATGTTATAATCATTTCTTAGTGTATCCATCACCCACCCACCAGTCCCAAATAGAGAGTAATAAGCTTCGAGTCATTGTAATCTATTTACAAGGCATATGACGTTTTTTTTAAAAACATACTATTAAAAATACTACAGATGTATTTAATTCCTCGAACATTGACTATCTATGACTTTTATTTGAAACGAATTTTGCGGATTCACAAATATTTATCGGGCAATTCTAAAATATGTACATGACAAATATTAATAATATATCTAGTTGACGCTTATATTTTAATTTATTACTTTCTCCTTAAACATAGCTAACGATGTTTTGAAAAAATCTCTGCCATTTCATAGCAAATTTCATGTAAAGTGGATTCGTGTAATTTGCAATGCTCTCAGTACATCCAAATATTCGAAATACAAAAATGTGAATATTGTTTAAAATTAAATTTTCTTTCTGTAAAATACAAAGATCAGACTGAGTATAAAAATGACAACTAATGAGTATTCAATATATTCTCCACCGTTTATCTTTCTTAATAATCAATAATAAAAAGGATTCCCATAGGGGCACCTTTTTAAGTTTTTGACCAGCGTGCCCCTACTGTTACATTGTCCTTATCCATATTTTTGATCTATATCTAGAGAAAGCGTTGTGAGCTCCTTACATTATCGTTATTATTATTATTATTATTATTATTATTATTATTATTATTATTAAAGGTTTTCCTCATTAATGACGGAATTGATTTTAGCAAGATATATTTACCTGTATACATATTAAAGAACAAGCTATGCCTGTAAATTCAACAATGAAATGGTATTGAGCACTTTTTAAAAATAAAATTACAGATATCACTCCAAAGATGCAATAATTTACTTGAAGGAATGCGAATATTTAGTCTTAACTGTAGGACAATATACTTTGTTACAGCTTATTTAGATATTACCTATAGACAATTCATAAAGGTTTTTGCAAATACAGATACCTTACATATGTTTTAGTTGGGCGTCGCTTTGTAACACTTTTTTTCAAAGAGACGCCCTACCTAAAAGTTTGCAAAATATCAAGCTGGTTATGAGAAATGAATATTTATACTTATAGCCGATACCGTTATTAACATTGTTTACTCGTAATGTCTAAAATCTAACACCATTAACTACTGAAGACAGTAGAAGATATTCGTTTTTGAAAAAAACATGTTCCTTTCTTATCCTATAATCACAGATTTAAAAAAAAAATATTCAATTGTTCTTTCCTCAAAGATTGTGAATAAATAATCGTACGTGGGTTTGTTTTAAAACGTTGCAACATCCTGTTTTACCAACATATAATGTTTTCCTAGCATTTACTTATCTTGGTATTGATCTATTTCCAGTGGCGTCAGAGTTTAAATAAATAAAACAACATTTTTGCCATCTTCAGGAGTGCCGCTGTTTGATGTTGCCTGATTTGAGTCCTGTTTATAATTTTGTCAGTCTTAGAGTTTGACATCATTAGTTAAGTTCCCTTGGTTGTAATTGATAACGAATGCTTCTAATAAGCCTTGACATAGTTATAGCGTTTTTTCCACCTTGATTTAGCTGCTAATGCATTTATCTACTATTTCAATTCCTCTTTTGCTACGTCAAAAGTCGTTTTTGTATGGGTGTTTTAAATTATGTGCAAACCTTTCTATTGATCACTCGTTTTCTTTCTTTTTAAAGAAGGTCTAACCTAATTAATCATTTTCTTGTTCATTGAGATTTATATGCAACCTTTGTATGAGGAGTGGTCACTTTTGCTACGTGTTTGCTATTTTCAAACGTTGTTTATGATGCATAACCCAGATTACCCCAATTAAACTTGCATACAAATCGTTGTATTTGCCTCATTGATATATATCTACAAAATGTTTTCTTTTTCCGATGCTGATGTTCGCCAATTATTCTGCTACATTTTCTTCTGCTGCTTCGTCTTCTTCTTCCGTATTCTTCATCTTATTCTTCTTCTTCATATATCCATTCTAAAAATAGTTTTATAATATATCAACCAGACAGCGATATTGTTAGTGCACACAGGTCACGCGATAATTCATGATTTCTTATTAATAAGAGTAATAGAACCTAATAACAATGTGTTCCTAAATGAACTACAACGGTTTAAGACTTCATTGAGTATGCATTAAAGAATCTGTATCTTTACCATATATCATCTGTGAAGAAACTATTAATCAATCATAATGTCTGAGTAATGTAAAGTCAATATTTTGGTCGTACTAAAATTTAGAAATAAAATTGTATCACTCAGGAATCTATTTGAATTTAGGATCACCATGGTAGATTGTAGCATTCATGATACCCCAGCCTTGTTTTCGGGGCAGCCTAGAACATATAGCTGCATCATTGCACACTGAATGTAAATATGGATGCTATCAGTTGTCTCTTGCTTGTGAATGCTACTTTGAGCTTGCATTAGTTAGTACCTTAAATAAAACTGTGTCTCTAAGACATAGAGATTTTCATAACTGATGCCTCTCCTGTTTCTTCTCTGAGCAAAGCAAAAATGGATCAGTACAGTACAACAAAAGGGTTCACAGCTTATTGAAGAGATTTTACCTTCCTGGATTGTTTCACAACATTTGACATTGGAACTAACGATTCTGCCAGTCAATAAGTAATTGAGCATTCGTTTGAAAAGCAACATATGAATATTTCAGAACGATACAGTTTGGTGCAGTATTTATCGGATTTAGGCCCACAAAATCCTTTAATTCGTTACATTTGCGGGCTTTACCACTAAAAGAATCTATCAAGATTACGTTCATGTCACCTGCAATAATGACAAATCCCTTTGCCAAGAGATGATCGTACAAGTCGTCAAGAATTTCGATCATTTCACGGTAACACCATTCTCTGAGGACATGTAGACAAAGAGAAAGTACAGCGGTTAGAGAAAGAAACCAGCAAGCTTTGCACATATAATTCTGTCGTTTATGTTTTCCATTGGTGCCATTTTTTGTTCCAGTTCTTTTTTTTAAACATAATTGAGACCCTTGATTTGCCACATTTGATGGGTCCAAAGGGATCTGATGTCTCCTCGCAACGGGTAAAATTTGCATATTTGGAATGTATGGCATCTGTAAACAATGCATTTTGAGGACGAAGCTTATGTTCATTTTTAAATGCAATATCAGTCATACTAATCCAGTAAATTTCTGAGACATATTGTCGATGAAATTATACATCTGACATTCCATACAAGTAAATTTAAAGCCATTGTCACACTTACCATACATAAGTAAAGAATTAAAATTGACAATGTGAACTTTCTTGAAGTTTCAAAGATCATGTAAGGAATAGGCGAGTGAGATATACTGAAGCGGAATATGTGATCTATTATTGAAGTTCTGAGCAAGTGATTTTACTCTTTTAGCAGGAGCTTTCCAATGAGTTCAAAGGATACTATAGGACCAGGAGAATTCTTCCAACTCAGCTTTTTCGGCATATTGTGATTTAACATTTACGCGTGCATATAAGGTTGTAAATTTGCTGCGCAACAAGCCAAGGAAGCTTAATTGCACGCCATCTTTTAAAACACAACTTTTGAAATGATCATAGATGCCTGCCTTTGTGGATGAATTATCGATTCCCCACATAAAATAGCTGACATTGCGTTTCTTATATACCCCTATGAAAACTTCACCGGGATTTTCAAAGTTTTGTTGCTATTAATCAGATAGATTTAGAACTCTTGTTCATAATGGTTGAGATTTGACTGTGTTTGAGGATGCTGAATTACTGGAGGAATTTCTTCGATACGATGAACAAGATAATTTGTCTTCTTGTACATGATTAGCTTTCATACAAAAAATACTATCATTTAAACTTGTACTCGTTTGAGATTGTCCATCAATGGAACGAGATTGAGTACATTGATTATGTGGTTCATTTGCAATATGAGTACTTGAGTGTATGCTGAAAGAACGTGTAATCCGTTTGGGAGAAATGTTTTCATCATCGGAAGAAGATACTGTGCGGTGTTTGTGCAACTGAGGTTATGGTCTCTGATGCGCTCAGAGTCGCATTCAGGGCATACGAGTATCTCTTGCATGTCGATGTCTGATGCCACCTCGTATGCTGTGAGTAGTAATATCTACTGGTGAAATATTACACACTAGTTGTGCTTGAACACGAGATAGTGAGTTTGACTTTGTCCTTGTAGATGATGCTATTGGGTTTGAGTTCATTTTGTGCTGAGATAATTATACAACGTAGTTGTTAGTTTGTTGATTTTGTAGGTAGTCATGTGAGGGTTGATTTGCACTTTTATTACCATGTGCAATTTACCGGTAACATGAGAAGATATGTTTGGATAAAGAAAGTTTCTCATTATGCTGTCAAATTGCTGAAACTTAGTTGATACCGAGGTTTCTAGTCTGACAAAGTCATGCTTAAGATTTGTGTTTTCGGTAGTGAGTTGTTTGTTTTGTTTCTCAAGGTGGTCAATCCGATTGTTCAAATTACCTATTGTTTTCTTAAGTTCATATTGCACTGAGTTCAAATCACTCTTATAGCTGTGTACGATTGTTTTAAGTTCTGCTGTTTGCACTCTGTTAGACACTGAGCAGTTTTCATGTGCGACGACAGTTTCTGATCTGTTGTTATTGCGTGTCATGCGACCATGGAATAGTTCCTCTATGACATCAGTTTGTTCTCCATGAATACAAACTTGTAAATTTTAACAATCCTTTTCATATTTATAAGGTGCACTGAATTTTGTTTAAAATTCGTCTGAAAATTGGCCCACCATGTGGATAGTTTGGCAACAATTTCGCCGGGCTTATTAAAATAGTCCTGTACCAATTTATCAGGTATTCTTTGTTGCTTGTAAAGTGTACAAGTTTACCCGCATGTACACCCGTTGGCTCTCCGTTAAAGAACTTGTGCAATATGTATATATATATATATATATATATATATATATATATATATATATATATATATATATTCGTTATTGGGAATTTGTCATGCTTGAGTGTTATCAGTATCCTCAGAACGAGTATCAAGATCATAGTATAAGTAATGATAATACGCTTTTATACGGATTACCTTGCAGATGCGCTTTGTATATAAGCTATTTGATTGTACAGAGTGCCCTATTTACGGCTTCTGGGGGGAAGGTCGAGCCGATATTAAAAATATTTTAATTGCAGATTCACCTATCATCGAGTTGAACACCACCAGTCCCCTGACCATAAACGAAACACATTCAATAAGTGTGTTGTGCAGCGCCAAGGGAAATCCAGAGCCTCACTCAACAGTTTGGATTGGGCGATCTGATAGCATGCTCAGTTTTAATAACATCAGCAGAAACGATAATGGAACATACACATGTTTGGTCATATCCATATCAACAAAACACGAAACATTGAGCGGAAAGGCAGGGATAGATATTCTTGTACAATGTAAGTATTTTGCTTTTCCATAGATATGTCTTAGACTAGAAGAGAGGACTGAACTTGTTCTACCGCAAGTTACTTTAAAGATGATCAGTCATTGCAGTAAAAATCAAATATATAATCTCCGTTGACTGATACAGATACTTACAACTTAAATGTTATTTTTTTTCTCTTTTATTTCATTCATAAGTTATATGTCTTTTGTACTTTTATGTGTAATTTTTAAATTTTATTTAAAAAAAAAATGTGTGTAATTTGCAACTGGTCGTTTTTTTATTATAGTGACATGCAATCTAATCTAAAGTACCAAGATGACACTCTCTTTCAACGGTGGATGAAGCACAAGTATATTTTATATTGATTGCGTTGTTGTCACATTTTGGCTGATCATGAACTCAATTTGAGTGTATTCTCTTTTTATTAACATCCTTACAGGTTTTAAATCAATGTTTGTCTAGTAAAGATTTTAATTGACTTGAGTAACCTAGAATCAAAGAGTCTTTGTAGGCACATTTTAAAAATATTGATATAGAACAAAGAAAGTTAAAACGGTCATTGTCCATGATTTTGCATATGTTTGAACTTCAGGACAGCATAAGAACGTAAAGGATTATGAGTGCTTTAAAGTAACTTTGAATGTGGAAAATATATTATTTTTTATAGTAGATATAAAGAAGCATATCATGTGCAGAAGACAAGCTTTATGATCCTGAAACACATTTTGCGATTCTTTACTAAGAATCCGATGATTTATAATCTGAAACGTACACATCACCGCATGCGAGTTTCAAACAGCTTAGTCATGTTTCTTGCTTTATTGATACAATTCTCTTCACGTGTGTAACCTATTATAGACACATACCTAAGTTGAAACGGATAATCTGTACTAATTTAAACGCATCAGCTAGGTATAGATAATTATTTTAGTGAATTTACGTTTGGAAGAAGTTATATTGTCGATCTTTATTTTCTGGTAAGCAACGTTAAATTACGTTCGATAAAAATGAGAATTTTTAGAGTTGGCAGTAGTAGTCCTTAAGAAACGTTCGCCACGACCTTGCCACATTAGATTAATAGCAGAAATAGTAATTGCCAGTAAGGACATGTGACAAAATGGACATAGATTGATCATAAATAAGAATTATGATCAATTGACGAGATTAGAATATCGGAAACATGTTTAAGGGTGTGTGCAGATATGTCTGATATAGATATTTGCACCTTGTACTGCCAGTATTTCTAAAGAGAAAGTAGTATGAGTTCTAAACTATTCATCACACGTCATTATTTCCTCCTTCTATCATTTTCCCGCTTGCTATTACCTCCAGACATATGAAAGCATCCCTGCACCCAGTAATTTCTTTAATATATATTTCATTATATTTTCCACATCGTTAATTAAATAACATAGTTGGGCTTGAATTTAAAAATCGGCTTGAAAATTAAATTGGTGCAATTGGCCTAGATCATAAATATAATGTAGATCAATCCACTGAGGAGAATTTTATGATCCAAAGAAACTTGAAAAAGTTTCACTGTCAATGCTGAAAAAGGGTGTTCTTCAATTTGTTTTTCAAACTCGACCCAGCCGTTTGTGTAAGAACTGATGATTTTAGAAACACACAATTTTTTTTGCGTTTTTGCAATGTGGTACACATTTTTATTCTCAGCATAGTTGCCGTCACGAAAATGAATGCACACGTTTGAATCCAGTTACAAATATTCGGGTTAGCTGCAGGCAGAACAGAAATGTGATTACTATTGTTCCCGCTCCCCATTGCATCTACTGTTTGGTAATGTAGTTGTCATTTCTGTTTTCGATGGAATTGTTATTTGTTATGCGCGGCTATTCGACAACAAAGTAAACTGTTCCCGTACAGCTTTTTAAAGAAACAAAACCTGCTAGAATCACTTTTTTGACATTAATCTGGTTCAATTACATGTGGAATTATGAGTCGTTAATTTTCCAGTTCATTTCATGATATGTGTATATATATATATATATATATATATATATATATATATATATATATATATATAAGTATATTCGTGGAGGCATGTGTTCAATAAAGAGTGATTATTCGATGAAATGTACGGCACATGCCTTTAAACGATATAGACTTGTAAATATATATCAAGAAGCATACACAGGTTGACAGACAAATATTGTTTTTAATACATTAGCTGTATTCTCTCTCTTCCTCTCTCTCTCTCTCTCTCTCTCTCTCTCTCTCTCTCTCTCTCTCTCTCTTGCAGAAAAGATGATAAAATGAAATGTGATATCGGTTTATTAAATGTTTCGTATGACCAATATACAAGTTTAGTCCAATTCAATCTCAGAAAGCTAAACTAATTTTCAGACTAGAAAACAGAGATATATAAGAGGCTAGCTAAGGTCCAGGATAATTATGAAATAATCAATTTTCAACATGTTTAATATTACTTAAATTTACACCATTCAAGAATTGTAGTTGCGGTTTTTTGTTCACAAGTTACTTCTACCTATGAACAGAAAAGCATGAAATTCGCTAAATTGTTTTCGAATTCGCCAAAATATGTTCATTCAAGGATATATACCACATATTCACGGAAGGTAAGGTAAGATTAATCACTTAAATAGAAAACTGAAAAAAGAGTAATAAATTCAGGAGTGAAAACAACACAGAACAAAGTTAAATATGTTCATCTTTCAAAATTATTCGATAAGCAATCACTATACCCAAATATATCACTATACCCAAATATATCACTATACCCAAATATAGTACGACACGTTGATATTAAACACCTTGCCCCCTCAACCCACATCGAAATAAAATGTATTTCTCTGTGACTATAATTTGATATAACCCCCGTTATGATGTATAAATCAAACTTCAACCGTTACGCATATGTATCTTGTACCTAATTTAAAATTGATTTTCCGTGTTCATACCAACAGTGTTTTACTGTATTTAATACCTATGCGAATTATGCTGCACCTTAGTAATAACATAATGATGTTCAAAATAAATTAGGAAAACAGTTCATGTAATATATTCATCGTGCATAATTTACAGAAAAGAAGAAGAAAAAAAAAATTTGATCAAACCTGATGATAAATCTTGATTTTGCCATTACTTGATAATTTATTTAAAAAAAAAAAAATAATCCGACCACTGAAAATTATGGATTCGAACATAAAATGAAGTCAACAAATAATAATAATAATAATAATAATAATAATAATAATAATAATAATAATAATAATATTATTATTATTATTATTATTATTATTATTATTGAGCACAAATGCGTTAATTTTGTTAACGCCTGAAAGAGTCAATATTTTTTACTGATAATGTTGTGGGTAATTATTTAATGGCAGAGGGAGAATGGAATGTTTCATTCAGCAAAACATTTTCTCTTTCTCATTTTCCCCCACCCCATGTTGACTTTGTTCAAAGCGCCCATTTTAGAGGATAATCAAAAGTAATTTGAAAATGGGTTTTAAACTAATTCTCTCTGGTCACTAATATGTTTAAATCGTAGCCATTATTTATTGATGTAAATGCAACATAGTCGAAGTTATTATACACCCTGTATATTTCAAAACTTTAAATTAGCTATTGTTTTCATGATAATGAAGTTTCGGAAGTTATATCTGCTTCCTAACAATCCATTCCATTTTTCGATATTTGTTTTGGAAATTATTGAAATTACTAAAACAGTTCTAGAATAAACAAAAGCTTACACAGATATAATGACAACACGTAACGTCATAACATACTGTCAAGAAATGCCTTCCATTTAAAGCTGCCTAAGAAATAAAATTTGTGATGCAAAATTCGCATGATATAAAAACAAACCAATTCATCTAATCATTGTCAGACTATTAAAATAATGGATGTTAAAAGTTCGGAAATCTCGATACAAGTATTGCTGGTTCAGTTATGTATCTTTCCGTCAACGTGTTCACTTTATTACAGAACTGGCCTCTGATTATCCATATCGACTAAATTGCATGTAAGGATGGTTCTCATATTTTAATAATATCGTTTGATGGTGCCATGACCCGTTCTCTGATTGATCAACTTTCATTTATGTGGAACAAATCTTTTTATTATAATTGAACTTCAATTAAATGCATTATTCATTTTATATTTACCATTTTTCACATAATTTGTATTTTCAGCATTATGCTTTATCCTTTGGTAACATGTGACCCCTGCATTATTTTGTGCATGAAACTGTCGGTTATTATTACATTTTACAAAAGTAAGTATGTTCCCTTACAATTATTTATAGCGTGAAACTGTAATTGTTGCCATTCTGGCTCATATTTGATGGTATTATGGACCAAGATTTTTTGATTGCTGATTCATGGAAAATAACACCTTTTTTCCATTATCTTTGAAAATTAGCACACTATGTTGCTTAGATACTTATGGACGACAACTTCTATAAAGTTTGAATTTGTCCCGTCTCCGTTAGCAGTTGAATAAGTAATTAATCACGATTGACAACGTATTTTAATGGACTTCAGCAAACATTTCATATTTAGCTCCATAATTTCGAGACAGTATATGGTTTAGTCTGTCGTCAAAAGATACAATTACTGCTTTAAACAATGTGCAGATTTAACAGGCTATATCTCTTATCATTTCAATTTTCAGTATTTTTTACGTTTTATTTTAGTCACGTTATTACTATGATGTTTAGAGATTGTAAAATAAATCTCGGCTTATACCTCATTGGATTTCAAGTAAATTTGGTGTGGCAATTTTTACTAATATAATCTCCTTAGTACAAATGAGAAAACTCTGCATCATCAGATTGTGGCTTTGAGTCATCTATGCAAAGTTTGTGCATGAATAATGCATTAAAATCTATCTAATTTGCAATAGTATTGAGGCTTCGCTCAATGTAGACGACGAGGGCCCTAAAGCAATAACGTTATCCATCCATTTGTCCGATAATTGAATCAAACACTTATGGAGATTTTCCGCCTATTTATAGTGTAAATGAACAGATGATCCTCAGTCACATTCGTTTCTTTTGATGGTGCTCAATACAAATATTTCCCTAATTATATTATCTGGTATATTCATGTCTAACAACGTGCACAAACATTTTTGCATATCCAATCTCCCACATCTGAGCAAGTGGACACCATTTGAACTATATTTTGTATACTCTAATTTTCTTTCCCAAATGTCTAGACAAATCCTTCGTTTCTTTCCGTTATCTTTTATATATTGTTTTGTGGAATATCCAAAAGAGCTCTGTCGCAGACAGAATTTACTTATGATTTGAAAAATGCAAAAAACATAAATTGATGGTAGTTATGAGGTCTAATTAATGGTTCTAGGATTACCTACATGCTTTAATGGGTACCTCTTTCTTCCATTACACAAGTTATTTATAAGTCACATGAACATTTTCAGATGCTCCTGATCTAAATGTGACAATCACTGGTTCATATCATCAGAACACGACATCGAATGTCACATGTGAAGCCAGCGGATTCCCCTCAAAATATACATTCCACCCCTGGAAACACATGTTTGATGAGGTGACAATTAGATCCCATCTCCATGGTAATCCTGAAAGCACCACAAACTCCAGTAAAAATACATTGAAGTTAGATAGATTGTCCCTGCAGGATATAGGAACATACGTCTGTTCCGCAGACAACGGAATAAGTGGGATCAATGGAGATATTAAACAAACTGGTACTGTGGTTCTCAATGTCAAAGGTACATATATATAAACAATAAAACATCATACATAGTGTATAAGTTTTATAAAATATGCCTAATGTGTAACGTATTATTCATACTGCAGAGATCCTGCGTTATAAAGTGGAGATATAATTTGTACTTTCTCACTATAACCACCAATGGTTTTTTCAAATTATGTTTACTGATGTCAGCTGAAACGAATGTTAAATAGGTGACCTCATTTCTGTCACATTTAATGTTGATACTGTTCACAAGTTTAGAATAGACTTACATCCTGAGAATGAAGTCAAACCTTGTCGATATGATCCTTAAAGAAAGATATGGTTATATGTTAATAGTGTGATGAAGATTACAAGATCATTGTCATTGTCCTGTAATGTTAGTCTAATGTTAGTATCTTGAAGAGAAAAGAAAGCAAAGATAACAACACTTTTAATGAGTCTTGAAACAGTCGACTTCATGGGTACCTTTCCGAATCACGCTTTTAATACAAATAGTAGCAACGCGTCTTAAAACAAAATGTTGAACTTTAAGTCAAGAAAATAAGATAATACAAATATGCATATATACCTATTATACCAATTCAAGTTTCTCCTACTTGCTAGGCATGAATGGGTATCGTATCGACATAAGGAGAAACTGTTTCTGATTTGTTTCTTTCCCTTTTTTAGGGAAGCCAGATGTTGTAAATAGAAAAGATGACACATTTGCTGGAGAAATTGGTTCATTGGTTAATATGACAATACCCTTTTATAGTGACCCGGTCATCGTGGACTTTAAATTTAAACGAAATGGTTCAGAAGTCAAGAACACAAGCAAGACAACCATGTACCTCCGCAAAGACATTGTGGAATTAATGTTCTATAATACCAAGATTAAGCTGAAGGTTCAAACGGCAAATATGTTCATTCAGAACCTAACGAAGGCTGATTTCAACGACTACATTCTTGTGCTAGAAAATGCACTTGGTCAAACGGAATTTAAATTGAAGCTGGAAGCATCAGGTACGTGAAAACTGCATCTGATAGTTGAAGTAAATTAGCCCTTACATAATTTAATCAATACATAATATTGCTATGGAGAGCAGAAAACAATAAGATTTGACCCTATAATGGGTTGATGTACTAAGCGAGAGAGAGAGAGACTGACCTTACTAAAAGAGGTTAAAAAGATAGTAAGTATTCTTCGATTATAACAAATGTGAAATTTAATTTTAATGTAATTGACTGAATAATAAACTACTTCTTTTGTTTCAAAACCTCGTTTCTATTTACGTATTCAACTGTATAGTTTGAATGCTCTTGGTATGTTAGTTGATATGTCTAATACACCAGACTAATTTAACTGTAGCAGCATTTACTCATTATGAAAAGAGTGCCTGAAATTGCATTTGTAGAGATTTCTAGTACACAATGGGCTACAAGGGGCTATATGTCTAACCTAACAGCATAAACACATTTGATCACAATTATAATATCATGAAACATATATTATTATATTTGTTTTTATGACGTCTGTGGAAGTACATGAAATAACAAAATTTATCTGATTAGCTGAAGTCTTAATCTCTTTCAAGACTGCGTTTTTAAAAGTACTTCCAGTAAAAGGAAGCATGTTAATTATATGAATACGACCTCGGATGAATTAATGACATCTTTATGTATAAATAAAGTGGATAAGAGCTAGGTTTTCGTATCACTTTGAAACGTGTTTTAAGCAGGGCGCAACTTACGATTATTTTCACTAATAACCGTTTCGTTAACAACAAGTAGAATTAACTTAAAAGTTTTCTAATGGGACAACATATAAAGCATTGAATACGACCAACAGAAGCATCTGACATGTACTCGTGAAAAGGGAGCAAAACATCCTATGCAAATATTGCTAGATTTGTATACATTGATAATTTGATTAGACTGTGTATGTTTATTCGTTAATGCACAGTCTATGGCTATGTCACTCACAAATATAAAACTTCCATGTAATTTTAACTATGGACTATTTTTTAAAACTTGTTTCATAAACATTTGATGGATTTCAAGGAAATGGGAGATACTAAAATGTTTATATGAATTACGGATATAGCATCACAATGTATGGCATAGAGAAGAACGTACAACATATAATTGTATTTGCAGATTTACGGTAATTTACCTTCATTTGTGATTTAATGCGTTTATTTCGTAATAACACGTATATATGCATATGTCAGAAGGATATAAATTAGTTGTATTTGTGTACGACGTCGATTCAAAATAACCCTATGATTTGATACTTCACTGGAGAAGGTTTATCACCATATAGTGGCTTTTTTGCAAGAATATCATATACGTGTGCTTGTATTATCTGTAAATATGTGTGATTGTATTATTTGTAAACAGGTTGTTCATCAGACTCTAAAGCTTTTTATTATTGAGATAATATTTTAAGACTATTATATTGTTTGCACATAAATATCGATTTAAATAAATACATTTTTATGGTGTACTTATCATGACCTATTTTTTACCTTCATTTGTGATTTGACGAGTTTATTTAGTATTAACACGTACGTCCTACTAGATTTGTATTATCGTTGCTACAAACTACGAATTTATAGACCCAGTGAACATATTACTTCCCAAATCCATGAATTTAAGTACCGACGAAAATGTCATTTTTCTACCCGCTAAAACAATGCTCTTAACAATATATATATATATATATATATATATATATATATATATATATATATATATATATATATATATATATATATATATGTATCAGTGACTCTTTTCCATCCTTTATTGGGGATGTGTGTTCATTAGAGGGGTATATGGGTTGGTGCGCTTAGGCATGCTATGGGTGCTGTAACCCAAGGATCCAAGGTTAAAAACAGGGTAGATTTCGAATCAAAGTTGATCTAACCTGTATGATAATATTCTCCATCGTTTGGTGTATAGTGTATATATTCTATATTAAAATCTATATACCTTGATTTATATTGTAGGAATCCGGAGTAATTTTGTAGTTACATGAAAATTAATTACTGGATCGATATGAAAATGTGTCTGCTTCACACGAATACCTATATCAGTGACTTTGTTCCATCCTATATTGTGGATGTGTGCTCAGTCGAGTGGGTATAGGGATTTGTGTGTGTGCAGGCAAGACGATGGGTGCCGTAACCCGTGGACCCGAATCTCAGTAGAATACGAATTAAACATTCTTTAACCTGTATGTTAATATTCCTTATATATACATATATGTGAGTGTGCGTGCATTTTGAAACCCATGTAAGTGAAATCAGTCTCCTCTTCGCTAAAGTGCAGGATGACATTTTTAAGGATGTCAGCATTGAAAAAATAAAAAATGAACTTTACTGTGTGCACTGAGTGAATAAAATCAAAATGCTTTCTTTCTTATGACGACATCTTGGATGAGACTTCACTTGTTACCTCAATGTATCTCAGGTATATGAAGTCTGGGAAAGAGCGATTATAAAATGACGCTGTTGCGACTTCTGTCCCTCATTAATTAATGAAAAATTCATCTACAATTTTAATTTTTGCAATGAAAGTCCTTTGAATGAATGTAATAAAGGCATTGAAAAACAAACGAGAATTTGGGAAATCATCAGCGAATGATGACCTATACAAACATGGGGTGCGCAGGCTTTCTGTTGCGGTAAACCGACGTGATCTCAATATATGTGTCATACAGAAATAATTATTCATCAACATACACCTGTATGTGTGTACTTAATGATAGGAGTTTATGATATTTTCAAAATACTAGTTCAATTATTATTTTACGGACAATTAGTGACATATTCGCATATATTTAGCTATTCAACTATGAGTAGACCAATAGAATGTATAATACTATATACAATTGTATGTGCGTTTAGATTTCTTAAACCCTCTGGTAAATACATTTATCAATGCTAAGTCCTTCAACATTTATAAGCGATTATCCGCAAGAATTAATATTTTGCTCATGATCATGCATACCGTTACTTCTGTTGTTTTGACTATCTAAGAATTCGGCTAATATATTGTATGCAGGTTGCGTACATTTGGTATTGTCAGAGATGAGGTGCATGTGGGGGGGGGGGGAGTAGGCATATTTGTTTATGACGAATAATAGTATGCATTTTATTTGTGCCCCTATATTTTGACTAGGTCATCCACAGACAGTTGAACAATTTTACTACAACAGATTTATAGAGGGTGGAATTGAGTTTCACTTTGATCCCGGTTTTAATGGAGGTCGAAAGCAAACTTTCATCATCGAGTACAGATCAATGAACAGCCCTGAAGATATATGGAAGAATACCAGTATTGCAGATCTACAAGAGGAGCAGACCGAGTATCAACTTCCGAATGGAACATATTTTGTCAATGTTACACAGCCTCCCCCTGGAGATTATGTTTACAGAATTTATTCTCAGAATAACATTGGCAGAAGTCCATACTCCATGAAGGTTTATGTGTTTATTCCGCAAGGTACAAAACCGCATGTTGTTTTCACATGTCTGAAACCTGTTGAATCTGTCTTTATCTGACTTTGATAACAGTGCTCTATTGTTATTCTGATACAACTTCGTCCTGTTGCTTGCTTGTTTTCTGCAAATTTGGAATGCTTTTCGTAATATAGTTTTTAGAAATTACCCAAATGTTTCAAGAGACCGATGTTTGCATAAAGTTTTCAATTTAAGTGTCCAATGGTCATTTCAAATGTCTCGCAACTATAGATACCATCAGAACACATCCTTCCTGCCTTTACTCGTATCAAGCTATATATTCGATTTTAAATATTAGATTTTAAACCTAAACAAAACAATTGTGATTTTATAAGGTGAAGGATGTCCAAAGTCCATGCACGAAATTCATGCTGTAAAGGTAACTGAAAAACAAAACAAAACGTAATTACATGGCGCAAACACAAGCGGAAGTGGTCATCTATTGTCACTGTTAGTGAAACAATCAATGGATATGACAAGCCTAAGATACAAAAACAATTCTTAACTGGAAAGTCCAGAAAGAAAGAAATGCACGGAATTAAATCGCATTAGCTCACTTTGAACTTTAGTCTAAATTATGTTTTTTTCACTAAGCTTGCTTCATTTTTATACAGACAAACATATGGTGGCTTCTAGTATTTACAATATATCCTACTATATGCCATAGAGTAAAAGATGAAAATGTAATTTACAGACAGTTACAGAAATACAAGGATCTTCGGGATAACGTAAGATTTTTAATCATTATTCCCAATTGCTTTTCTTACAACGAAATTTTGTTATAAAATAACAATCTTTTAGTTTAAGTAAACTTAGTACAGCATCAAATTGAAAGTTGTTAAAAAAAATCCCCTCTCGCCCCCCCCCCCCAAATACCTTTACAGAAAAAGGTATTTATTTTCTGGATAAAGTTGTGCAAAGGTAAAATTAAACTTTTCTTAACAGGTGGAACGTGTGTAGTATTAAGCTGCAAGGCAAAAGTTGCAAAGTTGTATTCATTCATTATTTTTCATTTCATTACCAGGTGAGAAAACAAAGCCTCATTCTAATCCTTTGGTAGCAGTTGTTGCTGGGAGTATTGTAACAACTCTTGTGGTCGTGTTAACCATAGTTGTTACTCTCATCTTGGTGAAAAAAAGATTCTTGTCAACAAAGAAATCAAGCGGTATGTGTAAATGTCATGAAAAGGAGACGGAATATAATAATTTTCGCAAATTAATATATCATGAAATGATTTAACCCGTAAAAATAAAGCCGGAGTGGGCGTGGGATGGGAGATCAACTAATTATTAACCTGATATGTACTATGCTTAATGTTTTCATCCAAATAAAAAAAAATGTGTGAATGTCAGAGCAAAACGTTACTATGGATTTAAGACTATAGATACGCTTAGGGTATATAATATATATTGATCCATAATACACATCCTATGTGCATGACATCGTCTAAGGCTTAAATAATCCACAGTTCCTATTATGTAAATTTTTAGAGAAAGGCCTGTCGTTTACGTCCCTTCAGAAGAGTTATTTAGACTGGTATTGATAATTTATAAAACTTCAAATAAATAAACTTGTAAATATAATATTTCTTTTTAGAGTTTTCCATAAATTATTTTATATTACATCACGTGAACTTGCATATCGTGTTAAAGGATGATGGAGTTTACTGGTGAAATTATTATTTTCATCATATTACATTTTTGGAAGAAGATATGGAAACAAAAATGTTTGCATACTAAGTTTTCAAGTAAAAGTTATAAATCAGGCAATGTGGACAATATTTCAAAGAATGTAAAGAAAATATTAAAATATAAGCCAAATATCACATCAATCAAACATGCACATAACTGGGGGAAAAACAATGACATAGACGGGATTATAATGAAAGAGACACTACGTGTCTCTTTATAGGGATAATGTTTTCACTGTTGACAAAATATAACCTATTCGAATACTTGTTACAACTCACTTGTTATCGATGTGAAGGCTTTCCCAAGACATACATTGTCATTACGTCAGTGACAAGAGATCTGAAGGACCATACTTTTTCTTGAATCAAACTAATTTTTAGAAATCAGAAATTTAAAAAAAACGACAAGAAAAACACAAGTTGAGAGAAGAATAAAGGCTCAACTGCATCGGTAAAATAAAGTTCGAATATTTAATAGAAATTAGGGAATCATATATGTTTGATTAAGTTTCTTTTATTTAATGCGTGCCTCATTATCAATCAACGCAAAGAATTTAAAACCAATGCATTTAAAAAAGGAGAAAACTTTTAGACTATATATCGCCATCCGCGAGTATTCCAAAAGATCCAAATTAGTGCTGAATACGGATGAGCAGTGAAGTTGCATTCTTCGCAGACCAACTTGTGCTTATCTCCATACTGTGCAGGCATCACTACATTAATGAGGTTCTTCCTTACTTTTATTGAAATCCAGTGTGAATTAATTACAGGCTAAACTACACAAAGCTATCATACTTATATTAAACCCTAATCTGGACTCAGTATAAACAAATCATCAAAGTGTATGTGACATATTTTCTGGAATATCTGCATTTAAATGAACTCACTGAAAAGTTTAGTTTGTAGTGCAAGTGATATTTCCAAGACCGACTGAATTCACACCTCTTTGCGTTATTATCATACACAAAAGCCAATGGGCTGAACTCCGTAAACAAGTCATTTTATGTTTAGGCTTTAATGTTGCTTTTTGTTTAATACAGGTGACATTCTTTACTGTCAGGAACAAACATTGTCGATTTTCGGTGGTAATATAATAGGATGCAATAACAGCTGATTGGCTCAGTTAATGTAGTGATGCATATGATATGACCAAGGATGCACATGTATAATTAGTTTCCTTTTCATTATCTGTAGCATCATTAGAACGTATATATTATGGCTAGTTGCACTTGATTCATTAAGTAGGGAAGCTTATTTTATATGTTGGGCTTTGTTGGAATAAATTCTACAAATCGATCATCATTTTATTTGTAGAGATATTTTGTGTTCTTTCCATTATATTTTATTTATTTAATGTTTGCAAAATGAGAAATGTCACAATTAGTGGACCCAATTTTCACCCAGGTTGTTGGTTGTGGAGTAAGATGCCACTAAAAAGTCGAAATTGGTACGTCTAATCCCTCAGTAAATGGATCTGGAGGAATTATATCACTTGTGTGCATATATGTAAAAAATGAGAGGTTTTAAAATCCAAACGACATGTCCGGAATGACAAAATTGCATATATATATTAATTTTCATAGCATTGACAAACACATTCTGATTTCAAAATGAGTGTCATAACCCCGTTTATAAAGCCTATTTAAGCTGCTGCAAATAAAAGATTTTATAATGTATTTCCTTCTTAACAAAACAAATAATATGTTCCTAACAATGTACCACGCCTGGAGTCTCAATGTATGTCTTATGATTGTGCTCAGTATTATCTAGAGTGGTGTGAAACAAACTATGTTCCATAGAAATGGCCAAGAAATGTCTGAAGTAATAATTCGTGTTAATAAATACTGCGCCATATTTCAATTATGGTGCCAAAACAAGAATAGAAAACCGCCATGAACATTAAGATTGGATGAAACGAATCACTCGTATATGCCCTATTAACACTGTAGCAGTACCCAAAGGATGAAGAAAACACATTAATGTAGACATAATAAAGTTATTATTATTATTATTATTATGCATCGTCATGAAATTTCAAAAAAATTCAGAATGAGGCAACCCTATCACACATTCGATTGTTATATCGTCAAGAGAGAACTATTTTTCAAAATCTGTTGCTACCCACTTTAAATGCAAGTTAAAGTTACAATTTGCAGAATGTTACTTTCTTCAAGTATGCATAAAATGAATTACTTGTTACTAATTACATTTACATGTATAATTAAGATAATTAGCTATGAAAGAAAACAGGCAGAGTAATTGTCAGAAATATGCTGCCACTATGGATTTCCCCCAGTTTTGCTGCTCATGGCATCACCAAACCAATATTGTTTCTCTTTTCTTCTGTGTTATTTTGCTCAACTACAACAATAATTTCATACTTATGTTGTGTTCTGACTTGGACAAACATATAAAAGATTATCATTGGATATGTGAAATTTTCTAAAAAAATCTGATGCGATAACAGCATATCGACTCAATTAGAATAGTGATCCCCGATAAAGATTTAGTGGGAAGGAAGTTTCCGGAGATCCTGTGGATATTTTGTTTAAGAATGAAATATACTCTTTGTTGTTTCATTGGTGTATGAAGTCGGGCATGACACTATCAAAGTTAATAAATCCTGAAGAGAGTTATACAAACTTTGTTAGTGCTATGTGCGATAGTTTCTTCCAAAAAGGTCATGACTTTTGGGCGTTATTTACAGTGTGATTTGGCAACTGAAAGTTTATACCACGATAAACTCAGAAGAAACAAAGAACATTAATCTCTGATTTTGTTATTTTTTTTTTCCTTGTGTTTTAATACTTAGTGTCATTTTAAAATCTTCATTAAGTGTATGAACACTATTTTTAGGTTTCTCGTGCGTAGCTATTTATAGAACAGGGGATTCTCCAGCGTGGGCGTAATACCTACGCCAACATAAAAAGAGTACTTCAACCAATGATAGCAGATCCAATGTTTTGAGCATTCATAAAATGGTCTTTATATTTTATCTAAATAGACATATGTATTCAAAGTGGAAGCTCAGTATTCAATGCAAAGATGTAAAGTTCTGTTAGACATAAAAATGACTCTAAAATTTGATGCTTTTATGGACTGATTGAAAGTGATTTAGCACATTCGTCACTATCTAGACTCGTGAGTAACCTATTTTAAATGTTTATGAATAGGCTCGGCCAACTAACTTACTAAAGATCATATATGTATATGCGTAAGTTGCAGAATCTATGTGATTAGTTTTGTTTTCCCACACACATGCACACACATTAACAGTTTTCTTTGTCCACATAATTATTCCATTCTGTGAAAAACAAATTGTTTACACCCGTATCCCCCTCCCCAATCAATTATTGACATTGGTGTAGAAAATAAATATACACAAAATAAGGACAAATATAAATATAGACTGATTGTTGATGTGCAATGCTCTTGGTGTCAAAAGTTAAGTATTTCACACAGGAAATCATAATAGCAGGCATAATTATTGTTTGTTGTGAAATTTGTGTGTATTATTAGCATCCTTTGCAAGCAATATTGTAATAAGAATCACAACACAACAATTAAATATAATTTAAACTTCAAACATCTGCATGACATTGTCATGTATTCACTGTTTTAGTATTTGCTCTTGATTATAACTATTTGTACTGCATTTTCTGAATCTGTTGATACTTATTAACTCAAATTGGCAATAAATTTATAATAAAAACCAGAAGTGATAGATGTGTTATATTATTCCTTGGCATGCATAGATGACATAGTGTATTTAACTTGAAAAGCGAGTATTTCCGTAACTTGTTGGGGCACATGCATTTTGTAGTTGGAATTAAACAGAAGTTGCGGTTATTGAAATTCATGACCTTTTGTTACGAGAATCAAGGTATGAGAATGGTATGTGAGAAATGAAACAAAACGACTCTTAGCTAATGATTCACTCTTTAATGAAAACTACTAAGTATAACAAGAAGCAGAAATGTAACAATTGCTTAATAATTACAATATTTAAAATATATATGCATGCTGGAGGTTTCGCCTTATTTCATTGCTTAAGATGATCAGATGACCATTATGTTTATTGTTTTCATTTCTGAAAGAAAACATGTACATCAGATGAATAATATCATAGGCAATATATTTTGCATCTAAGAAAAACAAAACAGTTTTCAGAGTCATGTAAACTCAATATAAATTAGAGAATGTAAACACAACATAAATTAGATAATCCTAACATACATGTACAATTGCAGAAGTATTGGTGGATAAGTATTTTGAAATTTAATTTTGTTCATGTAGTATTATCATTTTCTATGTAAAATTTTCAAGATATATTATGGGTTGAAGTTACAAGCGCGCTTGTGTAATATACATGTTGAGTTGCTTGCAAAACCTGAAACAAAATGATGCAAGAGATTTTGTTTAGTGTTTGTGACTTCGTGTGTTGTCAAAAAATGGGATTTCACTGGCGTAACTTCATGACCGGAATTTTTGGACAAACTGGTTACTTGATGATGAATTGTAATTGTCTTACCCAATATAAATTGTGGACAAGATTTAGCTCTTATTTCTGTTTTGTAACACGATCTCTATTATAGGACCTGATTAAGGACTCATTCCTGTGTCTTGACATAAACATTATGTGTCTAATTTCTAGACCAGCGTCATTCATTGCTCGAATAGAAGTTGCTCTAAGACAGTGTGCTGTGTATTTAGTTTCAACCCTAGCATTTTTGCAAATGTCAGACATAAAACTTGAGAATTGACGGGCTGATACCGGCTTCACATACCGGGTTTCAGAGAGGGATGAAATTACAAAAGCAGCCTTGTCAGTGTGACAAAATAGAATAAGCGCATCTTCGTGACATTGACTTAAATACTTTTTCAATGACTCAACAGGGCACATCTCTTCGCAAGTTGCATATTTTCTTCTATCAGCAGCTTTATGCATACTATTTAATTCCACCTCCTCCCCTCTTTTGCGTGTTTGTTTTTGTGTGTATGTTTTGTTTCTTGTTTGCTTTATTTCGTGAATGAGTACTACATATTCCGAGCCATATTCATCACCCATGAGCAAAAACGAATTTGGTGTCAACTGCTGATGAACTTCAAGCCCCCTACTTATAAAATGGATTGCCAGTATTAACCCAATTGCAGAATCTGACTATGATTGGGTCATTTTTTGCAAGGTATGAATGATTTGTCTCCAGATATGACCTCAAAATAATATCCTTGTGTTTAGTTGCTCTAGAAAGGTTAGATTTTAAATTAAATTTCAGTTTAGCATTTTACGTTTGCCTGTTTAAACTTCCTATCCTTCCCAACGTGTATGTCTCTGTTTCTGTCTTTTAAATGTCTTTTAATATCACAGTGTGCCTTTCTCAGAGAGGTTCTGTGTTATTATGTTCATTGGTTGGAGGTGCCTTATAACACTAATACATATATACATATCTGTTGATTGGTTTGGGTGGAGGCTTCTTATTTTGTTCTTAGTCTACCTGGGTTGTGGCTCTGCATACAATCTGGGTAGCTTAACATTTAGTTTCTGTGTTGTAACAGTGGTGATGTCAATCGTATTGCTATTTCCATATGTGTCCTGACACCAGTCTAAAGGACGAGGGGGGGGGGGTCTATTTTGCAATAGTGCACCACACATTGTTTGCATTTTTCTTGCAATTTAGATATTTCATCGTTTTGAAATGTCACAATACGGGTATTAAACAGACTTTATTTGTCGATTTAAGTCAGTTATTACAAATAATAATTCCAATTTCAAGTTACTAAATGTCTTTAAAAATTCAAGGGTTACTTAAGGTTTGCAAAATATAGGATTCACCATTTTGGGGTTCCCATCTTAAATATATGGATACATTTAAGATATAAATTTGTTTAGAATTCTTTCCTGTTAATCATAATTTTACTATCTGTGATTATTGTAATTCGCAATAACAATTTATTTTCTTGCTGATTTATTTGGGCTTCATTTTCAAAGGCGCTTGAACCAAATAGTTCTTTATATTTGACAACAGTTTATGCAATTTAACTTTTTTGTCATTTCCTAAATATAAAGTACAAAATTATATTTGTTTTCGAAATACGTATCATTTGAGGAAAGTCACGCACATGTGGACGATAACTGGAAAGAACTTGCAAAATAACACGTTAATTAATTTGATAAAGTGTATATTTTTGTAAAGTTGGGCATGTCACTGCTAATTTTCACTAGTTATATCATTTGTGGCATGCCCAACTTCATACACCTTTGAAACAACAGAAACATACATTTAGTTCTTTTTTAAATTTGCGAGCAACACAATATGTAATGCTAATTTTGGAGGAAGTCAACTTGACTCAATAGCAGACAATTTGCTAAATCTAGTTCTCGTTTTACTAATGGTTTACAAATGTTCAGAAAATTTGTTTCGAAGGTATGCAGTCACAAAATAACAATACAAGTTGTCAAACAGTGATAAAAATGTGTATGTTATTTTTCATTTTATTATTAAAACATCGAAGAGAGACAAAGCATAGCAGCCATATGTTTATCTTGAGTGCAAAGTAGTTCCTATGATATTAGTCATCTGACGTACATGTGGTCATCGAGAAATTAAAGCAATAAACGTTACTGTCATGTGATCGTTTGAACCAATAAAATAAGAGGAAACATCCAGAACGTACGAATGCTGTAATTCCTGACTTTTATTTAAAACACTTTAATTTATTTTGTTCTCCTATGCTCTTATTTTATTGATGTATCGGTAACTAAAAATTAATGTAAAAAAAAATTGTTGTGACTTTTAAACAATAATTTAGATGAATTACAATTAAATAATATATCTAGCGTGCTAAATTAAAATTGATATTAAATACATGAATTTGCTAGCATACACCCATTGGCACCTACATATTATTTCTAAGTAAAAGAACTTGTTACTGAATGACAACTGCTGAAATACCAGGAGTTGATCAATGTTTCACGTCCTATCAAGCAAAATAACTTGTATTTTATTTTATTTTCAGGTGCGTGTCAGTCAAGAGAGCTCGTACACAGGTATATTTTTTTTTAACTATTTTGAAACACATTTCAAAAAGCAAGTAGGGACATAAAAACGTTTTGACAAATTCAGTAGAAGTTCATGGCTTTACAACGTCAGGTCCTGAGGAAAGTCTGAAGAAGGTAGGAAATCGTATTTGAAATGGGATATATAATTTTAGGTTAAAGTCAGAGTATGTGTGCAAAGACAAATTTATAATTTTGATATTCTGTAATCTGTTTCAATATGTATTACTCACGTGTTCTCTGTGACTGAGATAATAAAAGTACACCATGTACAACGTCGAAATACTTGTGAAATACTAATATAAATCCTTTAAAACAATTAGGGCAGAAATGGAATATTGACTCTTTTGATCTGATATCTTTTAATAGTTTTCTCTCTATTTCAGTATATATATATATATATATATATATAAAGAGAGAGAGAGAGATAGAGATATGGAGAACCAAACTTGACAATAAACAATTTATACATAGGCACTTTAAATAAATAAAAAAATATCAAGTATAATTCAACTTTTACTGACTAAAATGTTATCAAATGCCCATGTCAAAACTTAAAGAAAATTAGTTATACTTAATTAAATCATAAAAGAAAAAGGTGAAGAAAGCATTCAAGGTTCCCTTGAGAAATGCAGAATCCAGATATTGTACATACGTTGTCTTAAGGCATTCTTTTCTTTTAATGCTTATTGAAGTCAAGAATGTAGCAATTTTTTTCTTTTTAAGTTTGAGATATACTTATCCTAAAATTACAGATTATAAAAAAAAAATAACATAATTGCATGTTGTTTTGTTTTTTTTGGTTTTTTTTGTTTTGTTTTGTTTTTCCTCCTCAAAATAAAATATAGAGTGATCGTTAAGTATGCTTTAAATAGAAGTGGGCATGGAATTGTTAACATATTGCGTAGATTTAGATTTTGTCATTGTTTATCATTAATTCAAAAACAGGTATAATACAGCCCAAATACTTAGAGAACAAGAATACATTTCAAATGGGCTAGATATTTCCTGTATTTTAGGAATATAGTTTTCCTAAATTTACAATCGTGATAATATATATCTGAATATTGATTAGATCCTAGACGATTTTTATAGCGAGCATGATGACATGTCTTTCATTTTTCTTTCTTTCTGAAACATATGTATGGCAACATATACCATATAAAGTTAGATAGATGTCAATGAGATATGTTAAATTAATACTTAAAAATTAACTTAAAAATTGGTTTTTGTTGCCGCGTACAGCGTTACCGGAGGTGTATAGCCTCAGCCTTAGCTATTTCAAGATACTGAAGTCGGTTCATCCATTGCTGCACGTACAAATGATTGAGGAGAGAAGCACGATTATCTCGATTTCCCTGGCCGTGGATTAGTTTACAACCAGGTTACTTATAGACCAAAATTATCTGTATTGTCACAACACAAATGTGTCTTGTCACGGATGCTGTCCACTTTACGGAAGTAATCTTCAGCTGTTGAGATGTTAACGAAGAGTTATCGAACTCTGGGGTTCTGTGTAACCAGGATGCTGTGGTCGATGGTAACTTTGGTTAGAAGAATGGGTCCGGTTTTCGGAATGTGAGGGTCCAAAGGTTCTGGACCAGAAAATCTGCAGGATAAGGAGGCTCTCGAGGGTTCCTTCGGCAGGCAGGGAGGAGCGAACCGCACAAGACCGTTCCTTCATCATTGGACAGGAGCTGTTGAATCGGAAGCATCTTATGATCATCGACTGAACGTCACGAGATAGATAACATCATATGTTCCATTCTTGAATAAATTCAATTCAATATCAATATATGTAATAAATATTTAATTCAATGTTGTCACTATATGTGTGAAAGTCAATCCTACACCCATCATACTTGTTGACGAACCATATATTAATCATAATTGTTTATAAATTTCACACAGTGATCATATCATGTTGATATATCCACATGTCAATCATAGTTGTTTATACTTCCATATATTAATCACATTTGTTGATAGTTCCGTACAGTGAATGTATCTTTCATATCTAGGATAATTTGTGTTTATTTGTTTAAATTCCATGCTTTGGTCGATTCAGTTTAGGAACAATATCATTTTCTTATATCCATTGTTGAACTATGTGCGCATCATTTTGTTATATCCAATGTTGGACTTTTATGCGCATGAGTAAGGTATCAGATTCATTCATGATTCCTAAACATTATAAATAAACATCTCATTTACGTAATTATGTTCTTTGTTTCTGTTAGATTTAATCCCACCTGATTTCAATCATGTTACACTAACATTATATGTTATCACCATTTATTACTTGGTTGTGTTTGAATTATATTTATCTCTAAACATCAATCTAACATGCAAATTGATATAGGCCAACTATTTATTTTAATGCTATGTGTTGGTCAAAACAGATCGTTGAATAGCTTCTCACGTCTATAAAGGTGTTATTAGCAGGAAGTTAGTCTATATTCATGTGCAGATAAACGTCAACCAAAACTTAATTACTATTCATATCGTGAATATACTCTAGTTTGTTCAGACAGCTATGATGATTTTTCTTTTTACATCGCAAAGTGTTACGTTAACATGTGTGTATACAATAGATATAACCAGCCAGTACATTTTTAGTAAGGACTGTGCCTGAAAAGGTAGCATACATGTACCAGAAAATATCAATATTTTAAAATGAACAATTCAGCGATCCAACGAACTACACACACACACACACACACACACACACACACACACACACACACACACATATATCACATTATTTAACTCATTCATCTAAATGAGGGCTTCATAGAACCACATATTCTCACTTACCGACGAACAGACAATATTAAAGACCACATTGTGTGTGCCCAGTGAAATGAAAAACATATCACGAAAGCAGGAATATACACATGTAAAGTCACACCTTGTCTAATCTGTAGGTAAATATTCCATCCTACTATTTTGAAGAGTTTATCAAAAGGAATTATTTAAAATATCAACCAAAGGTTGGTATCTGAAAGCAAAAACATCATTTTCTTCCAGTCGTGCAAGATTTGTGCCATCCAATATGTTGGCAAAACCTTAAACTTAAAGACAAGAATGAACAATCGCAAAAGCTATGTCAGAGACAAGGTCAAAAAATTTTTTCCAATTATTTCAATTCAGCTAGGCACTCTGTCCAGTCCCTCGAAATGGTGCACACTAAATCAAATCAAAGCAAGAAAGTGGTCATAAAGAGAAATATTGGATACTGCAGATGAAAATACTTGGCGAATTTGGCTTAAAGAAAAATCTCTATTCCAAATGTCCTCTGTTTAACCCACCATGCGTCACTTTCTTTTCTATATGTTTGCTCAGCCCCACTCTCCTCTACTCTCTAATGATATGAAATTATTATTATTATTATTATTATTATTATTATTATTATTATTATTATTATTTGTCTTACTCTTACCTTCCATTGCATGGGACAATATGTCCGGCATGTAAAGCTAAAGTAATCACCTTTACAGATGGCGCCCGATGAAACCATATATGCCGGCAATAATGACAGTGACTAGGTCACGCCAAGCAGAATAGAACTATGAAGATGTTGGTTTACATTAAAACTTGTTGACCTTATTTATAGATAATAGGTGCTGTTCTAGACATATAGTTATTTCTTCTGTTTTAGTTTTCCTTTTGCTTAATATAGACATTTCATTATTCTGAACAGTTTACTTCTCTGTGAAAATTGTAAATATTTACTGTTCTATATGTGTCATTCTAATCTGTATTGGCCCTCGAGGAAGAACTAGCTTTAGGCAAAAACGTAGGGAACCATTGTAATTGTCCACGACTCATCTTCAAACCTTATTGTTCTAGATAGATAGATAACGTACGGAAAAGTGTGTCTGTATATATATATATATATATATATATATATATATATATATATATATACATATATATATATATATATATATATATGGGGGGGTGTAAAGAAACACACAAAAGAGACAGAGACAGATTAAGAACATTGCAGGAATCGCTACTTTTCTTTATAGAAGACATCCATTTCTATCGATTGGATTTTTAAACTGCTGCTTAATTATACATATTATATTATTTTTACTTTCAGAAGAAGACTGGATATTGGTAAGATCTGCCTGAATTTGTACCTGATACTGTTTTGATATTGTATTGATCCTTTTGTATTTGATGATGTTTCATTCATTATGTTTTTATTTACGAGTCTCCAGAACAGTGATAATCATGCCTGTTCATTAGCATAGCATTTTCTGTAATGCCTTTATTCACGAAAACTTTAGAGGGATAGTTTTAGTTGATAGTGAAAATTTATTTTCAAGCCAGATGAAATGTTATGCAGTTATTATGACACGCTGAGTTTATACATGTTAAAATTTGCAAACTGTCTATGTTAGCAACCATATGTACAGCACGTATAATCCTAGTCAGGCAAGATAAGCACAATAGGTGTCACCATGGAACAGGTTATACTTTACTCAAGGACAAGTTAGGAGCCCAATGGAATATTGCATAAACAATAACATGACTGACAGCGGTTGTAGATAGGTGAAGTCTGGGAATTCATAAGTTGACATAATATTTTGATAATTATCCCATGTAATTGTTTATTTTTGTCTTCATTTATCAATGACTGTCTTTTCTTGCCAATGATATAATGCTTTTGATATTGTATTCATCCTTATAGTAGGGCCAAAATATTTGAGGATGCTTCATATATGTTTTTCACGAATGTCATATTTTGTTTGTCAATTTACGAGTCTCCAGATCTGTGATAATCATGCTTGACAATTAGCCTAGCATTTTCTGCAATACCCTCATTCATGAAAACTTTAGAGAGGTAGATTTGATTGATAGTGAAATTTTCATGGAAGCTAGATTAAACGTTATGCCGTTATTATGACACATGGAGGTTATCCTTGTTAACACTCGCGCACTGTCAAAGTGTCTAACACTAAGGGTAGTACATGTCATCTTAGCCATGAAAGGTTAACACAACTGAATCCATTATGGCATACGTTATACTCTACCCAGGACAAACGTTCCTAGTGTCCCATTAGACTATTGAATAAACAGCAAAATGACTGTCAGATGCTGTATGTAGGTGGCGTTTGTAAATGTACCAGTAGATTTTACATTTTGATAATGATCAGTTGTAACTATTTATTTTTGAATTCATTTATAAACGACTGTTTTTTATTACCAATGTCATGATGCTTTTTAAAATTTTTATTTTTTTATTTTTTTAAAAGGCGATAGCATCAGCTAATTTCGTCTATATATGACCGAAATACTGTATTATGGACACAGCATGAATCGTTGAGAATAAATGCACAGAAATCCATGATGTGATGTTTTGGTATCAAGCAGTACAATATCATACACAAAAGGTCAACTTTGAATTAACTGTAAAGTCATAGTCGTTGGTGCATACGACTTTTTCACAATTATCCCGTTCACAAATTGTGTACTCTTTGAACAGATGCTGTTTACCAAAACTATCCGATGTGGAATGCTAATGTACACCCAGATAATGTATACGAAAACGCTCTGGGAGTTCGACGATTTGGCGCAAATAGTTATGATGACGATGCAAATGTGTACGAAAACGGATTTGGTGTGGATATGAGTCTCTTGGTATGTATATACACCAATAAAATATGTTTTTTGTTAAAAAAAAGCTCTCGCTCTAACTACAGTGACCCCGAGTTCTGTTGTGAAGAAGAGCTCTATATATTGAGGAACGCCTACTGCTTTCTGTATTTAGTTACATGGAGAAACTTTGAAGAGTACGATGGAGAAAGTACGATATTGTTAACTAAAGATCATGCATTCAGCAATAAGGAAGAATAAAGAATAAGGGGTATTCTTTGTTATCACCATACGTTTTAAGAAATTAGTTTGTTTAAACTTGTAAACCAGATATTACAACTAACTAAATTAAATATTTTTTCCAACTTGAAACTATAAATAATGATCAATTATTAATCTGTAATTAATCTACAGTTTCTTTTTGCAGCACCAAGATATATATCGGCGACTATTAATTGCTCAAAATCATTCATGCTTGCACAAAAACGGACGAATGTCATACAAAACATCCATTTGTATACAATTAAAATTAACACATGACTTTTAAAACATTTCATTCTCTTTTATATTAATAATCACATTTGTCAAAATTATTTTCGTTAATCTTTTTTTAATAAGTTTTTTTTGTTGCTTTGTTTGTGTTTAGTTGTTTCACTCGGCTCTATTCCACATATACGCTGAGGAATATACAGTGATATAAATTAATGTCCACATTAAAACATGTGTCATAGTCACTTACTTTTTATCATTTTTTTATTTCCTTCTTCGTTCTCGCACTTGCGTCATTGCATCTGAGAAACTTTAGTTGTCTTGTTTCTTCTCATATGGGTTTTTGCAACACAGATGGAAGCATAACAATGTAATCTGCATCTCGTTGGCAATTTTTAAACAGAGGCACAATGGTATCCTTATCTACGCGGACCTGGACCTGGCAAATCCCACAACAAATAATGGGAAACCAATAATCCACGGCCTTGAGAACCGTACCGAATATGCTGAAATTTCGTTCGTCAAGCGGGGAGAGCCATTACCGGACAGCGATGATGAACAGGAAATGCTTGCTGTGGAAGGAGTAAACTAATTGACAGGATGTATATGATATGTATTACGTCTTATGCTGCATTTTTTATTTGATTTTCACATTTTGAGATAGCCTTTTATAATCCATTTCCTCGCTGTACCAACTTAAGGATTAATGTGCTGCCTTTTTTTTTTCTTTTTTTTTTAAGTGCAGACACTTATTCAATAAATATAAATTATTCAGACGCTTTCTTTATGCTATAGTTTTTTCAAAATTGTATTTTTTTCACATCATCTAGCAAGGGTTTCTTATTTAGATCCAGTATTCATCAAATCCGAATTCATGTTGCTCTGGATGGAAAAGAAGCGCAATTTAGTAGGATAAATACGAACACATTTCGCCTTTAGTGGGCATAAAGGAGTGAAGGTTATAAAGTTACCACTATTATGAATTTGATTTGTTAATGAATGTTTTGTGGTACGAAAGCTTAATGTAAGGTCTCGTTCTGAATCTTTTGTTGTTTGTCTCTTTTTTAGTTTGTAAAATTCAAGTTTGCAACTAACTTTGTATGAGATTATGAATCACTGAACAAGTTCACCAATATGATAGGAATGTCATTATGTATTTGACACAATCTGCAAAGCATGACTAGAAAATGGGTTTTCAAAATATATTTTTTCAATGCAACTTATGATTACCATATGGTATCAGCTATTCTAATTACAGTGTGGCATTGGATAGCCAGAAAATGTGAATGTTTGTGTTGCCTTAAACATCCTATTTCACACATGTTGGTGTATGTGTATTTGCCTTAGTATTATTTCTCAGTACTTCTTAGTACTACTCCAAAGAAACCCAGTGAACCCCAAGCTCCACTTATCTATCAACCAACATTCCAATGGACGACTGCCCTCTCTAAAACTGGGCTCTATTTAATTTAATACATAATAATGTCATGCAAATCTTGTCAGACAATAAACAATCTTGGTTAACGGAAGGTCTGTCACTTTGGCCAAAATTACTGCATAACATGTACATTTTCAAACTGTTACAACTTCTTTTTTTACCTAATTATCACAAAATGTTCACTGAGAAATGCAAACAGGTTCTTAATTTTTCAAAAGAAAATGTTTATTTTTAAGGATATTTTTTAAGTCAATAAATAGCTGTGTTTTGCCTCTGATTTGATGATTTCGTCAAATTTCTTTCAGACTGTTTCTGGAAAATGTTAATAATTGTCAGTGCTTTGCCGAAATAAAAACAGTAAATGTTTAAATCTTCCACAATTGCAGTACATTTTATTTCATGCAAAATATCATTTTACAATTTAAAACATTCTGGAAGTTGTATATATATATATATATATATATATATATATATATATATATATATATATATATTTATATATATATATATATATGATCTTTATCACACATGTGTTTTCACATATACCATTATTGTAAAGTAACATATAAGTGCAGAATGTAATTTTGAAATATTTTATTTTTTTTTCGAGCAGCAAGTATATCGAAAGTCATATTTTGGGGGGCTTTCCTTGATTACATATAATCATGTCAAGGCTTAAATTTAATAACATCTAGGATGTGGAATTGGACACATTATTCATTTATTTGAGATTATAAATGGTTTTAAGCCTTCTCATATCGTGGGTCTGCATTATGTATTCATCATTGATCAGAATCATATCTATCAAAAACTTATTTTGTGTAGGATATTTTTTAATGGTTTTTGTTCCTAACGTTTGAAGCAGATATTACGATTAATAACTCACAAGGTATCAATATTTAATCTGTGCGAACATCCTCTAAAGTCAGATTCTACACATGATACATTAGTTTTTAATATAGTATTTTCTTTACGTGTTTGCATGTATATAATTATGTAATATATCATTTTCTTTTAGTTAGAACATAATTAAAACATATAATTAATTATTTTTTATGAATTTGAAAGACATGTTCATGTATATACTAGTAATTGTTTTGTTTTTTTTTTGTTTGTTTTTTTACCATTAATGCGTTGTACACAATTCAGCAAAATTGTGAAAATATATATATAGACTTGCAACATATTCCGCACTTATATCAACCGGTAGAATCGTGTTTATTGAGCCACCGCTCCTACACATGCAATGCTTTGGATGCGAGCTGTCATATATTATAATGTTTGATTAAAATTAGGACACGTAATATTTTAACATAGTTTTCAGAGTAGAATTTTTTTCCATAACCCTAATGATCGGAATTTACTCCTCCTTAATTTTGCTCTGATTTTAATATCTAAATGATTGCGACATCATTGCGTCATGTGACAAATAAATATCTGAAAACAAATACGACGAAATTGTAGCAAATGTCTTCTAAGGATTGTACCTAATACTGAGTTTGGAAGGTTTAAATGTTAAACATAGAATATAGAGAAGAGACGTATGATATTTGTTTACAACAGGCATACAAAACTTTGAGTTAGTGTGATTATAAACTATCTTAAAATTAACCTTTTGTTATGAACTAATCTCACAAAAGCATATCGTAATTGTTCAAAAATCATCGGTGGCACTGATATTATGTGCTTCAAATATGAGTTGAAATCAAATCTAAGGTCCTTATTCTATTGTTGTGTATGTTTTAATTTCCAAAATGAGTGAAACACATGATCCCTAGATCTTCTCATATTATCCAAGCGTGTTCGAGACATACCCACATGAACAAACCATATTCTTCCATCTTATGTAAATAAAGTGAGCGGAAACATTCGAGGAAAATATCGCACATCCATGGCAATATATATTGGAGGACAAACTTAAAGAGATGTATTGATTAACACTGATGGATTATTATTATATCATAAGTTTCGTTAACATTGTTTGAGTTTATTCTTCGTGTTTCAAGTCATGTGTGAATCAACATTTCACAGTTCACATACAGTTTAAAAGTGAACATCGTTATTTATCTGCAAGTTACTCTTTCGTTTTGATTATTTAAATCTATTATGCAATTTTCTTGTGCAAAGTTGGGTCGGAATATATCGTCCATCTATTAATCAATATAATCGGTCGTGATCAAGACGTTTGACCTATCAGCTACCAGTTTTAGTCTGAAGCCTTTTCATTCCTTGCAATCGCACCTCAGTCGACTGAAATAAATATCATGTTACTATCAGCAATATCGTCAGTGACAAGAATGAAGACAGCTTGATTTTTACTATTAAACTTACTAGGTCGTTTAAGTCTTTTTTAATTTTGACAAATCTAATACGAAAATAAGAAATGTAGCCCTGTCTGCATTTACGATGCATTCCTTATGCGATAGATACAATTTTCATGCGACCTATTTCGACAATTTGCCCACTAATTCTAAAACAAATAACATTAAATCCATAAATAACGATAGGTCGTGATACAACGTGTGCTCCTAGAGATGTTTGTCTTACGGATGTAATACTATCGATTAAATAACTATGTTTAATGGCAAATTCAACATTCATTTCCACCTTGTGTTTGGTCTCATTCAAAAAGATTGACCCTATTTAAGATAAGATGGGACCTTAACTAGTAAAATCAAGACTTTTGGATTTTTTTGGTGTAAAAAATGACACAAAAAGATGTGTTAGTGCAAAACAATTTGTATATACAATAAGGTATTTTCCGCTCCTAAATGTAATAGTATGTGATATAAACACTTTCACATTCGGGTGCCATTTACAATATCAGCAACCTCCTCACTCGACTGAGAGGCATATACCCCAGTATAACAAAGCTCAGAGACTTGCGTCAGGAGTATATGAATAATAACGACTTAGTGTCCTTTCTGATTATTCGTGGCATCATGGATATAATTAATCTTATGTATATTTGCCCTGATTCTGCACAAGAGCAACTATCGTTCATGACCTAAAATTAAATGCTAAGAAAGGTTATAGATATAATAATTTCTTATTGTAAAACTGAAAGTTAATTGTCAATTGTACATATATGTTTTGTTTCTTGAATTTGTTAATTTTTATTTTTTGAATTTATGTATTGTTGTTTCTTAAATTTACTTTTTTAAAATTTTTCTTATATTGTACTTTATGTTTACCATGATATTCACTTTTGCTTTGGTCTACCGGTAATTGAAAGCACGACATGTGTACGATCAATAACATGATCTTACTAACAGGTTTTGGAAAAAAGAAGTATGAGCGCTTTAAACATATTCGGAGGTTATCGCCAGGAGTATATTTCCTATTAATCACAAAACAGGAAACATCTTAATGTGAAGAACGAAAGAAAAAAAATATTAACAGAGAGACCGTTCTTACCATGACGCATTTCGTAGTAGCAGGAGTGATAAGATATAAGATCCGAACGTGATAGCATAAAGAAAATTGAAATAAAGAAAAGGACGGATTTTTCTTGAAAGTTTCTTCAGAAGTGCGTTAAGTTGTCAAGGTTCCTACCATTAGATTAGTTGTAATTTATGTTTTTGCACTTCAAGATACCATTTTTATGTAAAATGCTTCTTAAATTAAAATTTCTTTACTCGTTTGATTTGTTTAGACATAAATCTATGTTGTCAGTCCTTCCTTCTATTACTTTAGCTGCCTTCGTATAAATCTATCTATCTCTCTATCTATATATATCTAAAGTTCGATTTGTATGTTCAAAAGTTGCATGTGAATGTTATGTGAAATAGGATTGACTCTTGTGAACAAGTATAGGGAAAATATCATATGATGTAACCACTCCGATCAACGACCCGTCTTCAATACTGGCAAACTTGGTATATCAAATTGACAGACATGTTTTAGACGCTTTGGAAGGCAGTCACCCATAAAATTGTATCCGTTACAAATATTACTAACACAGGGCATATATACTACATCTGAAACACCGATTTCCATTTCTTAAATGTATGAGATAATAATAGCAATCCCAAAAAAATAATATTTAGAACTTATATTCGAACAGTCACACTTTTATTTGTTTGTTTCTTTTCTCTTTTTTTCAATTTTGTTTTTTTTGGCAATGTTCATTAAGAAAACATATGCCTCCATTTGATTGCGAGTCATTTTAGCGTATTAATACTATTTTATAAAAAAAATGTAAGGGAAGTACAAGAAGTAAATTATTTGCAAACTCTAGGACAACATGGCAATTACTGATTTCTCACATTCCTAAGTTTAAAGAATAGTATTCTTGTCAGTGAAAACACAAAGATTCGAATACATCTATTATCCATGGCGTGATGGTTGCCTTATAGTTCATGGCCTATCGTGATTACAGTGCACAATATACTGACGAAAGCCGTCGATTTCAATGATTTCAATTATCAATGTATCATTTTTTCACAGTAATCAAGATTAACAATAAATGTTATGAAGATTACATCTCAATCGCAGCACATTTATATCCTTCATGGTTTGTTAGGTAAAGTCAGCATCCCGTAAACCCAAGTGCTACACCGATTTAGTTAGTTACACGTACAGTTGTCGGCTTTCAAATTGAAAGAAGCATTATTCTGATTTTTAGTTGATACATTTGTCTTTTTTGGTAGAATGTATAGACCAGAACATGTGCATTTGCAAATTAAGTATAGGTTTAAATTACAATTATTTTTGGGAGCTTCGTAACATTTTTGTTGACGAATTAATGACTACAAAAGCCAACCGACAAATGAACTTACTCTAGCACAGCCCTACTACTGTGTTACTTGAAACGTTACCACTACAGGACATTGAGATGAATACGTGCTATAAATGTGGCACTGACAAAATCGCTAAACCTGACTGATTAACGGGAAATAATCACTAGCGTAGCGGCTGCAGCTCAGTCTTGCCTGGAGAGGAGTGGGTAATCAAATATCACCTGCTAGCATGCAGGTAAACAATTGTCGCATAGCATACAGGTAATATATATTTCTCTTTTCAATAAAGAAATTTGTCAGAAATTAAGTGCAAGCCCAAGATGGATGTTTGACTATATATATTATGTAACAATATATATTGTAATTACATATTGTATTCCTCTTAGAGGAAACATACAGATGCGTTTGGATTTGGAACAAGAAGCTTATATCGACGTATAGAATACAGCATATATTTATTTGTTTTTATGGTGTGGAATCAATGTTTGAATACTCCCAAAATAGAGTTCCACGTAATCCATTGAATGCAATTAAGACACAGTATGTTGATTAAACAATCTACGGTGAAAACTGAATTTGATATTTCAGTAATTGTTTTGTGAAATAGTGGAACCATTGAACCATGCTACATACAAATGGCTAGAATAACATAAATTGAAACACAAAAACAGGTTGATATATTAAGTATTTCATTATGATGGTTCTAATATATGAATATGGAATTTATCAATATGTGGGAGTAAAGGTCTTTTCACAATTAGTACCATCAAAGATAAACATAATTCAACAAGGAGAATGCGTTCGTAAAAAATGTTGAATTTTTCAATACACGAGAAAGTAGGTTATCGCAACACAAAACATTATGTAACAGTGTAGATAATTGTATAGATATAATGCATGCAACAGGCTTAATTGTAAACTTCAAATACTATCAATATAAATTTAAAGTTTCGTAAGCAATTTAGTTTGACTTTTAAAGTCTTATTGTACCACGGGAACGAAATTGTAACCAACGATCATAACATAGGCAACGTGTACCGGATATCTCCTGGACAATCAAAACAGCCAATAACACGCTATCAAGATATTGCTTTGTACTACAAATCAATTGACAATATACATACATACATGCATACATACATACATACATACATACATACATACATACATACATACATACATACATACATACATACATACATACATACATACATACATACATACATACATACATACATACATACATACATACATACATACATACATAGATACATACATACATACATAGATACATACATACATACATACATACATACATACATACATACATACAATCATACATACAATTATACATACATACAATTATACATACATACATACATACATACATGCATACATACATACATACATACATATATTGCTTTATATATATATATATATATATAAAGCACTAGTTTACAAAATAAAAAAAAGATTGTATTGAAGTATTTTAGTTTCCGTTGTGTATGATGAAATATGGAAAAAGAAATGTGTGGTTTTCACATACGAAAATAATTTTAAAGAAAAAACGTTTAACTCAGTAAATATATGTTACATTTATATGAATGTACCAGATGTACAATAACCGATCAAAATGTGCGTGATCGCGATTACTTAACGACAAGTGTAGGGGTCCCGCACCTAACGAATGTAATTTGAAATTATATAACCAAAATACATAATATTGTTCAATCATTCGTTGCCAGGTTATAACAATCATCTTTTCATTGAAAAACCTGCGAAAAGGGATTGGGATGAAGAGAATAAAATAATGCAAACAACAAAGAGAAATGTTTTTTTCTGATTTCATTTCTGAGCAGTTTGTAAAGGACGAAGAAAGAAATTTCAGTTTAGAGGACGGACAGGATTGTAAACAGCTTTAGATTATTGTGACAATCTTTAGGACAGATGGTCAAAAATGTTTCGTAATTAAAAATGTGCAGACACAGTGCGCATTTTACAATAATTCTAGCTAGCAATTGTCTCGTTTGGCTAAAAGCATAGCTTTCAAAAGTTCAACAAAGAGGCTGTTCCACCCAAAGAAAAATTATATTTAAGTCTATATGATACAGACATATCAAATGACCATGATAAGTTTGTTCTTGATGCCATGGGACATTTTTTCCTTCAAGTTACATGACCATTATGTGAAACAAGATATATTGTTGCATATGACCCTTTTTGTAACATAGTATCACTGCCTATATGCCAAATTACGAACCACACACATCCATTATTACCTGTATTAGCACACTTCTATTTGAACGTTACCAGTCGTTGACTTAGAACTATTATCCGACTTCTATATATATTCCTAATGATTAAGATTGGTGAAATTAGCATAGTAGCACATAGATAAGCCAAAGCAAACAATCAATAATAATCGCACAAGGACGGCAAGATAGCATATTACTTCAAAAGGTCAAGGTCATGTGTTATATTCCAAGATGCTAGCAACATATCTTGGTCCGGGTGGATAGTGCATCAATACAATCCGGTAAAGAAAGTGTTGGCAACTGAAGGATAAATTAGACGTATATAAGAAAATATGCTATAATTATCAGACGACTATGATATTGGCTGCATAATGAAAGTGGATTCGAAGGTTCAATTACATTTGCATTACTGTGTCATTAACTACCCATTAACTCCAAAAATATTAATTATAAAAGAAATTGATAAATGGTCAAAGAGTAGAAAACACATTGTACCAAAATTGTTATGTATACTGAAAAACCAAGTTAAATGTGATATTCACAACATCAATTTAAAGCTTTAAATACAATTGGGTTCAAGCAGAAAAATGTACAGAGTTGTCTTGCTTGATCAACAACAGTGTTTAAATCTTATATTAAATTAATACACACAGTGTTTTAGTATTGAGACATAAGCAACACACGATCGTTAGAAAAAAACTGATACAATTTATAAAAAAATAGTGTGTTTGGTACATATGTAACAAATCTGAAAAAGAGCTGCAGTTAAGACATGTGCGGATGAATTATTTTTTTCATTTTAAAAGACATCAGTTATGGACGACGACTGAGCGCTAGTCAGTCTGATATACAAGACATTAAAATTAACAAACCAATATACCGTGAATATACAGTGCTAAAGCTATCGACATGGGTAATGTTTCAATTTTACCACAACATGTTAAATCACAAATGTGGTGTTAGAATAAAATTGTTAATTACTGATACTTTTTGTTTATTAGTACACGTGTTGTTCGCAAATCAAGTTCAAATATAACCATGACATATCCACTTGGTTTGGTTTCTGTGATACGTGAGTGGCTGAGCAGGCCAGTTTTGCCCTGAACTGTCCGTGGCTCACTGACTTGGAGTGGATCCGCGGGGTTACATCGTCATAAGAGGACGTGCTGCAGTTCCGACATTTGTGCTGCTAGAGCTTCTGCACTACCTTTGCGATTCTCATCAGCTCATATTCTGTAGCTCCAGTATGGATGAGACTTCGATAGCTGGAACGATCCTGTGCAAGATCTTCCCAAGACTCAGGGTCAATGTTGAAGTGTTTGAAGGATGACTTAAGCGAATTGGGAAGTACTTCTACCGACCTCTCTGAGATCGCTTTCCATCCTTCAGCTCGCCGTAGAAGATCTTCTCTAGTAGTCGCTCGTCTGACATCCCGGAGAGCTGACTTGCCTATCTCGAATGTGATTTTATCGGCAGAGTGTGGATGCTTGCAATTCTTGTACGTGTGAGACCCCTCAGAGTCTGGGAACCTGTACTGTCATCTTATCCTCATCAATTTCCTCAGGCAGCCCATGAGAGAATTGCTCAGCTTTATGGCATGGATTCTGTATATCGTCCATTTTTTAAATGCATACAGCAGGGTCGGAAACATAATGGATTTGTAGATCTTTAGTTTTGTTTGCAAACTGATGCGCCTGCGCTCTCACACATTTTTGTGTAGTCTGCAAAAGGCCACACATACTTTGGCAATGCTGGCGTTGGTTTCGTCATCGATGTGAACTGTACATGACAATGTACTGCCGAGGTAGGTGAACTTGGCCACTGCCTGGAGGATTTGGCCATTCACTGTGATGGCAGGCTCTAGGCAAGTTTCTCCTGGTTTAGGCCAGTGCATCACCTCTGTCTTTTTGATACTTATTGTGTGAAATCAAATTGTCACAAACTGAAGAGAAATGGTCCAGGCTATGTTCCAAACATACTCAGATTTGGTATTAAGGAAACAGTCGTCAGTAAATATAAGATCACAAACAGACACTTCCTGAAACTTTGTCTTCGCCTGTAGACTCCTCAGATTGATGAACTTGCCATCAGTCCTGTATCTGATATCGATCCGAGTGTCATGGTTACGGAAGGCATCTGTAAGACGGTTGAGGTCAACACGCAGCCTTTCTGACTCCATTGGTGACTGGGAATGGTTCATATGACATACCATCGTTCACAACGCGAACGAACATATCATCATGGAATAGCAGAAATATTACGATGCATTTCTCTGGGCAACCAAATTTTACCATTATCTTCCAAAGGCCCCCACGACTGACTGTGTAAAAGGCTTTTGTCAGGTCGCTGAAGGTTGTGTGTAGGTTGGAGTTATGTTCATTGCATTTCTCCTGGAATTGACGAGCTGCAAACGTCATATCTGTGGTCCCTATTCCTTTGCTGAGGACACAGTGACTCTCATGCCCTTGATCCATGTAATGCACGAGGCGATTCAGCAGAATTCTGACTAGGAGTTTGCTGTCTATTGATAGCAAGGGGATGCCCCGATGGTTGTCTTAAGATCGTCTGTTGCCTTTCAGCTCACACCAGTGGACGATGGATGCATCCTTGTACTCCTGATGTATAGTTCCTTGTGTCTACGTTGACTGTAAGAGTTCAGTTAGTTTCTGTGCCATGTGAGAGCCTCAGGCTTTGTAGACTTCTATTCGTATAGCATCTGCTACAGGTGCTTTGCCGTTTGACGGCAGATCAATTGCTTTCTCTGTTTCTGTCAGCGTTGGAGGATCAGCAACAGAGATGTTGATTTACACTTGGTGCAGTGGATGAATTGCTTCGTCGCTGATAGATGATTGTTGATTGAGGATGTTTTGAAGTGTTCTGCCCATCTCTTTAGTATCATTTCTTTGTCTATCACCTGTAGATTGTCTTCAAAACATCACAGACGTTCTTTATGTCATGCCTGTCTGCGTAGGACTGAATTTTACTTGCCTTGTTGCTTAGCCATGAGCTTTGCAACTGTCTGAGTTTGCATTGGACAGTCCTCTTGATGCTGTTGATGGCTGCCTTATTAGATGATGAAATGCTGTATTCTAGTCTCAGTATGGCAGCAACGTCCTCATCAAATGAAACTTGATGTTTAAGTTCGGTGTATCTGAGAGTTTTGAATGCAAATGAGTACATACTGTCTCTAAAGGATGCCAAATTTTCTTCGACGTGCTCGGAGTTCGCGTCAATTATTTCTAGTTTGCTGCACAGTTCTTCAACAAATGCCTGTTTCATGTTCTTCTGTTTCAATTTGCAAATATTGTGCTTTCTCGGCACCTATTTGCCTTGCGGTCGTCTGCTAGGCTGAATCCGGATATTGCGCTTAGAGACAATGAGCATGTTGACAGTCCAGCATTCTTCACTGTTCATGGCCTTAGCCGCTCAGACATCCTGCCGGTCTCTTCTCTGGTGATGACGTAGTCAATAAGTTGCCAGTGCTTGGAGCGTGGGTGCATCCAATATGTCTTGTTGCGGTTTGGCATGCGGAAGACTGTGTTAGTGATTTGGATGTCGTGTTCAGCACATTTTCTCAATAGGAGGAGTCCGTTGTTGTTGCATATGACAAAACCATTGTTGCCAATGATACCTGGTCATGACTGATAATCTGTGCCAACTCTGGCATTAAAGTCACCAAGGATGATGAGGTTATCTGCTGTTGCTACTGCTGCAATAAGAGATTTAAGATCTTCATATAATTTGTCATTGATCTCATCTTGGTAGGTCATGGTAGATGCAAACGCACTGTTGTTCAATGCCCTTTTATAGACAGAGACAGTCTCATTTGCATTAGTCTGTTATTCACGCCCTTTAGGAGAGTTTTATGCTTGCTGACTAGATGAGATTTGACAGCAAACCGAACACCAGCTTTTCGCTCTTCTTTTCTTCGGCCACTCCAGAGGAAAGTGCAGTCGGCTCCACGTCGGTGAGTTGTCCTTCCTTACCTAGATGCGCTTCGCTCAGGGGCGCTTTCTGGTTTTTGAATCTGGCTAGTTCTCTACCAAGCAGAGCTGTTCTTCTTTCTTGTCTATCTGTTGATATACTGTCCATTAGTGTGCACAGATTCCAGGCACTGATGGTGAGTGGCGTCGATTTTGTCTTCTTGTTAGATTCCCCATCAGCCGCAGTATGCTAACCAGAGTTAGGTAAAGCAGGCAATGTTTAGTGCACCTTTACTAGCCCCTTCCTTATGCTATGGAGGTGAGTATTGTGGTCCTATATAGGACTGCTCAGTTGTCCAAAGGGCTGCAGAGTTCCACTGCTGCTTCGGTCGAGTGAAAAGCGACCCATTACCCTGAGCCGCATGTGTGCAGGTCTGCAGCTATAACTCCAAGTGTATCCACACCTACTGCTTTGCCACCCGCCCATCGTTACAGTACTTGAATATATCTGGTGGTGGTGGTGATTGTAATATCATGACTTGTGTGTGAGTTTGTTTTAAGCAGGAAAGTTGCGCAGAGTCATCTTCGCTCTCTCGTCCAAGTCTGTCTGAATTTAGTAGCACGAAAATGTCGAGATGTCTGGAGATAAGTCCGGATGCAGTGGATGGCCATCAAGTCCTGGTTCACCTGCGAAGATGCCTTGTACTGTCCACACAGCTCTTGCCATCTGCCTTCACAACCGGGGGTGGGGGAGCGAAAGGGATGAGGATATCTGCTCGGACGCCTGATCCACCCGAAGGGACTTTCCAGAAGGAGCCAGGTGTCGCTGGCAACTCTGGGTCATCAGTCACTTCTCCTCCCTTTGCCATGTTTCAGGGAAATTATACTAACTGCAACTGGAGTTCCTAAACAAGGAGAAAAAAGGATTCTTGCTGGGTACCACAACTATGAACAGTGAAACCAAGCGGCTTAAATCAAGAAGACTCCAAACTGACACCCCACGGAAATAAAAAATAAAATAAAATAATGTATCTGCTTAGAGCTCATATTTTTCAATTAAATAATTTGCTAATTTAGTTTATTATTCATTCACTTATCTATAATTGTTTAGTTCTTTTAGGTATTACTATTATTATTATTATTATTAGTAGTAGTAGTAGTAGTAGTATCGTTGGGCCCCTGATGGCCGAGTGGTATAAGTGCTCGCCTTTACAGATCACTCACATCTCACCTCTATTCGCGTGGGGTCGAGTCTCGGCTAGACCAAAGTGGGTATGTGAGAAAGCTTGTCAGTAGCTTCCTGTGGGTCGGTGATTCTTCTCGGGGTCTTCCTGTGCTCTTGCTCCACCAAATATACTGGCCGCAATGTATAACCTATCATGTGCTGAAGAATGGCGTTACCATCCCCCCTCCACACAAATATCAACCCAAAAAACCCCAACCCCCCCCCCCACATTATTATTGTTAATAAAGAGACAATGAATTATCCGGGATATAATATACGGCTACAACACTGTATATTAAGAAATAGATGGTACCTTTAGGTTATTATTTTATCATCGGAGTTGAAACCGATAAAGCGCGATATCTACAGTTTTGAAATAATGCTTCAATTATATATAAGCATGTATAGTTTTGTAAATTCAACGCTTGTTTTGTGTTTATTGTTTGTCCTTTTGGGCTCTGTTTTGTATTTTTAACATTGACACAGTCTAAATGAGAGTCGAAAGGACTTACAGGCTGGTTATTATTATTATCATTATTATTGCTATTAATAGTGTATATATATATATATATATATATATATATATATATATATATATATATATATAGAGAGAGAGAGAGAGAGAGAGAGAGAGAGAGAGAGAGAGAGAGATAGAGAGAGATATATGCAAGATCGATAGATACCAGTTAGGACAACAATTTTTATATGTTTTCCCTGTCCCTCCCTAAAGTTCTTTTATATATTGGGCAGTGCCCTAAAAAATATTGGGAACATAATTTTGATTGGAGTTGACCTTTGTTTTAATTTTGACGCTGTACTGTGATGATCACCTGCATTTCCTTCTAGTTAGACCTGAATATTTTGCCAAATTATGGATTGATGGTCTCATACACACACAGTCCACCCCTCCCACTCCCCACACTGGGCTTAAAGTCCCGTAAGTGAGTCCTTCACCTGCTTGTGTGTGTGTATCTAAATTTATTTGCAGTTTCTCCGACAGCGACCCTGATGCTTCTAAATTTGAAACGTAAGAATTGATACAGGGAACAAGCAAAAAAGTAACTGCAATTATTAATGAAAAAATACTGATTTTATATTACATATAGCTTTTGACTGCAATCTCAGGAAGCAAATTATCTTCGCAAACATCTAAAACCTTGTTAAATGTAATGCATAAGGAAACGTAAAAGCAAATTATGTTTGCGAATATGCAATTTAAAAAAACAAAAAAAACAATGATGTTAACAACACTGTTCTAGCAAATCAAAGATAGAAGGATTAATGCAGGATGGTTACGAGTAGTTATGTGATCTTATCGAGAACCAAAATAGGCACTTGAGACCCATAAGAGAAATAAACATGGAGAGGGCATTTGGGGGACAGAAGTATTTTATAGTAACATAATAGACATATAGACAAACAAACAAACAACGCTGAGTGTAGTGACCAATACCCCGTCATCTATACTATCCAACATTCCACACTATACCATCAACACGCCGTGTGTGGTGGCCAATACCCCGTCATCTACTATCCAAACACCCCAAACTATACCATCATTTTAACATAGGAAGGGTAAGGGAGTTTTTATAGATACACTCTATACAAACACACTCTACAAAAACACAACGGAAAGGGATTTTTTTGGTTGGGGAAAAAAGACAAAGACAGACACAAACATACACTCAACATACAAACACACCAATTCTTTTAGGCAATCATGGAGTAATCGTTTCTGATAGATGTGGGTGGCCCTGAAAAGGACCCTTGGAGTTTTGTTAACCAAGTTAACAAATTTCACGCCTCTTCACTTGTCTTCTTCCCCTTAAACTTCTACACATTTCAGGTTCGTAGATGGGCACCCGCTTCAGACACCCTTGTCTCTCCACATAAATCCTTCTCTTCCAAATAGCCGTGGCAGCAATCTTTGTCATAGCCCATGAAGCTTTCACATACATTGGATAGTCAGGGTTGAACAGCATGCCCGATACGATCGATGATGACTCTGCACTTGAGGTCATAGTGACGCTACATGTAAACCTATGGGTCTATGAATTTATAATCTCAAACGAGAATGCTAACGTTAAAATGGTTAGATACAATCCAAAACACCACATATACTATTCAGCAGTCGCTTTTTCATTACAACACACCCCATACAGTCCAGCAGCCACTTTCTGATTACTATCTAAACAAACCCCCATACAACCCATCGCCCTCTTTTTTATTAGAATTAAAACATACACCCCTGCACTCCAACAAAAGGGTCATGCAAAAAGGGTAGGAGTGTTATGGACACACTACTAAACCCTTACATACAAACATACTATACAATCACGCACAAGTAGGCAAGGGTAGGAGTGCTTATTGACACACTACTGTACCCTCACATACCCATACTATCACAAGAGAAGGGGTTTTACATTTTAGTGTAGAACATAGACAAAGACATACACAAACATAACAATATTTGCAATGATTCAAAGTTGACAACGTTGTAACGTGAGACTAGAGCTCCAATCATTTAGTAAAGTGTCATTTTGCCATATATGCACCCACTACGTTTCTAAGCTAACCAAAATAAATAACCATAATGTTCACAAAACCACTTTTATATTTTTTTGCGGCATTATAGGACAAGGAGAAATTTATATTAGGTTACCCTTTTTTGAGTTTCTGAAGATAAGGGTAAATTCTATGTTAGAAATGTTCATTGGAAATGTTTTCATTTATCAGTTTTAAAATAGTAGTGTTATATTTATTGTCGAATGACTGCAGGAATATTTGCTGTATGCCTTCCAAATATTAAAGATATGCTATGTTTTGCTGCACATGCCTTGAGACTACAAACAATGTTACAACATTTCCCAAAACCATAGACGGGAGAACAGTAAAAACACGTCTTGTTCGATTTGTAGTCTAAAATGGACTGACTGAAAATATAGCATACATTGTTAGAGTTTTACTGAACGCATATTTTGGCTCTAGAATGAGAGTGCAGAATAGGACAGGTCATATAGTGCAGAATTGGATGGGTCATACTCGAGTCATTCTTACAGCATAAAGCTGTGTGCTTATTTTGTTTTTTTGTTTATTCCTTCTTAAAACGGGAACAAATATCATTATCATTTCAATCGAAATCATTTTATAAGAAACTTAGTGTATGTGTTTGTAAAACAGAGAGAACTGACATTACGACGGAGAGAGAGAGAGAGAAAGAATATTGTATTCCTACTTTTAAAAATATCACGACACTTACGTTTTTAAGGTATATTTTCCTTAAGAAATTTCAAAAACACACATTCCATTTAAAAAATCACATCGATAGGAAAAAATCCGCCTTTTTCCGTAAAATATCACAAGATTTAATTGGAGACATAGTCTACTATAATCCTTCTTTTGAAAACGTAGATGTAAAATTCTCACAAAATATTACATCCAAACATTCCGTGATATATTTTGACTTAAAGCTGACACAATTTCCATTGATCACAAACTATACGATTGGGCTGTGCGTTAGCTTTTATTTGTAAAGAGACTAACGGTCAGGCACAGAAAAAACACGTATAATCTTCTCACTGCGTCAATAGCAACTGAGGGCGATTCAAAGCGAACGCGGTAAGAAAATATTTGTAGCCAATGAAATTACTTATAATAAGTGACGAAGTGCTTTGTTATAGATTCCAGACAGGCAGTGTGGCAAAATAATGCTTTTGGTCTGGCTTTTTACGAGTCTGTGCAAGTTTCGAAATTAATGTCACATAGCTTTATATTGCTGGTAGACATTTCCACTTTGGCAAATTTTAAGTAAAGCAAACCATTATCACAAACATAGGTAGAGACAGGGGTATATATATATATATATATATATATATATATATATATATATATATATATATATATATATATATATATATATATATATATATATATAAATAGGGAGAGCCTGTGTAAAAGTCAATCAGATCAAAATTGGACATCAAGATGAAACGATCACGCCATTTCAATGAGAAACCAGAAAAAGAAACTAAGAGGCCACGACGACAACTTTCCGTGCCGCCTCATACACCGCTAGCTGAAGTGTTTACCCAAGTGCATGCCAGTGATTTTGAAGAGGAGATGAATGAGCTTGAAACAACACCTTCTACCTCCGCAAGACCAAGAGAGTCTAGAACACCTAAAAAAGAAGAGAGACGCAAAAAGTGACTTCCAGAAAATTTAGAACCACGGCTTACACTTACACAGTCCGCTTTAAAGACTTCAAGTCTGAAGTGCCCCCTGAGAAAGCCGGAGGTTTCATTACCGATTTGTGGGATTCTTTGTTAGAAACATTGAAACGACAATGCGGAGCCAAAGAGGACGATCGGTTGAGACTTTCCATCCATCACGACAGCTTGAAGTCTCCTGTCTGGATCGAGTTTAGTACCCCGGCAGAATTAACATGGTCTCAAGTCATGGACAAAATTGAGTACGTTCAACAATCCAACGAGGAGTTTACCATCACCGACGGAAAAGCCACATTTCACATGACCCACGTTTAACCTCCTAGAGGTACCGGACGAAACAAGAAAGTGTTATTGGTGGACGACCTTCGCAGTACCAAGCAAAGTATCGTCCAAATCAACAACTGTCAAGACCAGATGTGCTTATCCCGTGCCATCGTGGTGGGGCGAACCTATGCCTACAAGAACGAGACCGCAGAATGGAAAAGAGCATGGAAGAACATTCGACGATCGGAGAGGCCCCAACAACGAAAAGAAGCAGAACTCCTGTTACAACAAGCAGGCATATCTAAAGAGACCGTGTGTGGCATTTTTTAAATGCAACAACTTCAAGATGTCTTGACTCCTCGGTACACGTTGAAAGTACACCCTCAAGAGGTTCGCGGAACTCTGGCGTTTCGAGGACCCAATTTCCCCGAGGGAAAATACATTCACGTCAATCATCATCAAGAACATTTCGATGCCATCACTAGTATCACAGGATTTCTTGGGTACTCTTATTACTGCGAGAAATGTGACAAAGGATTTTGTGGTCGGGAACAACACATTCATTGAGGAAAGAGATGTCGGGGCTGTTAAGCTTCCACACCATACATTCCTGGAGAACACATTCATTGCTCGACGTGTCCACGAACCATCGTCAGCCCCTCTTGTTACGAACAACATCGCATGACACAAGCTCACCAGGAGAAAAGTGCTTGTGACTTATTGAGATTGTGCTCCACATGTAGACAACTGATTCGAACCAACAACCCCAAGGCACACACTTGTGCCGGAAAGAAAAGATGTCGTTTTTGACCATATCGTGGACTTTGAACACCAATGTTACATTCAAAAATATGACAAGGAACTGGAGAAAGAATTAAACGGTGATCAGCACAAGAAGAAGTACAAGACATACGTGGATTTCATCTTTTTGACTTTGAATGTATGCAAGAAACGGGTATTCACATCCCTAATTTCTGCGTCGCTCATCGGGCTTGTGAGACGTGTATACAAGAACCTATCTAATTTCACTGTCCTCAATTGTAGTAAGATTCCAGGAGGACGTGAAAACATCTTTCGTGGCCCCAACACTCTGGCCGATTTTGCCCAATGGATCTTAGATACTATCGACGACACTTGGAGCGAAGAGGACATTAAACGTTACGGAGACTATCATCGATATACTACCGTCATGTCTCAAAATTTCTCGGGATACGATAGACAGTTTCTTCTAAAATATTATTCCGAACAAGGCACCGAATGCACCAAAATCACCATGAATGGAGCCAAACTCATCCACATGAAAGTGGACAAGTACAATTCAAAGATTCCATGAATTATTTGACCATGCCTTTGAGTCTAATGCCTAAAACATTTGAAATGGCAGAAATGGCCAAAGGGTATTTTCCTAACTTTTTTAATATCGAAGCCAATCAACACGTAGTGCTCCCGCATTTGCCTGATCTTCACTATTACGACCCGATGGGATGCACACCGAACACCGAGAAGCCTTCCACGCTTGGTACCACGCTCACGCTTCAGACCCGTTTGACTTTCAAGAAGAAATGCTGAAGTATTGCCGATCCGATGTGGACATTTTACGCCGTTGCTGTGGAAAGTTTCGACAATTATTTCTAGATCACGGAGAAGTCGATTATTCGAAGGAAGCGTGTACCCTAGCCAAAGCTTGTGGATTAGTGTACAGAAAAAAGTTCTTGCCCAAGAATGAACTAGCCATCATAGACCCTAACACTTATCTCTCGGTCAGTCGTCAATACTCTGCCAAAGCATTGCGTTGGTTGCATTACTTGTGTGAAAAGGAAGACAAATGGATACAAGATCCAAGAAACGGAGGGGGAGAAAAAAAAATTGGTTGTCTTTCTGTGGATGGCTGGGATTTAGAAAACCCTCGTGCGGTGCACGAATTTCAGGGATGCTTGTTTCACGGATGCCCTGCCTGTTTTCCTCAACGACACTTACAAAGTCCTTTTTCAGAGTTCACCATGGAAGAGTTGTACGAACACACATACCAATGACGCCTAAAGTTAGAAAGTCAAGGATACCATGTTGTAGAAATGTGGGAGCACGAGTACGATCGACGTTTCAAAACCAATCCAAAATTTTGGCACATTGCTGAAAGTTGCGACGTGGTAGACATCGAACCTTTGTACCAACGCCACAGTTTGTTTGAAGGACGAACCAATGCCACACGCTTGCTGTACGACGTGGACGAATCTCGAGGAGAAGAAATCAAATACATCGACGTGTGTTCGTTGTATCCTTGGGTGTGCAAATACAAGCGATTACCTATGGGACACCCTGAAATCCTAACAGAACACATCGACGTGATAAACATTCGTCAATAGGAAGTATTGATCAAATGCAAAGTCTTACCCACGACCAATTTGTACCATCGTGTCTTACCTCATCATTGCCAGGGAAAACAGATGTTTCCTGTATGCCGTACGTGTGCTGAAACATGCAATCAAGATCACCCTTGTCACCACACGGAGGAAAAACGCGCTTTGACAGGAACGTGGGTCAGCGTCGAATTGTTTCGGGCTCTGGATCGCGGATACCGCTTGTTGAAAGTACACGAGATTTGGCACTTTCCTACCACAACACAATACAAAAAGGACGACGCCTCGAATCCAGGCATTTTCACAGGCTACGTCAACGAATTTCTCAAGCTGAAACAAGAAGCCAGCGGTTATCCCTCTTGGTGTCGGACGACAGAAGACCAAGTCAAATTCCAAGAACAGTACCGTTACGTAGAAGGCATCACTATGGAAGACGTAGAAAAGGACGAAAGAAGAAGATCGTTTGCCAAAGTCATGTTGAAATGTTTGTGTGGGAAAATGGCACAACGTCACAACGTCCGATCTTGCCCAAGACGGAATACTTGGCAGATTCCAGTCGTTACTTTCAACTGGTGGACGACAAAGGAAAACTCGTGAAACATATGGAAAACATCCGTGAAGATTAGATCTTGGTCAATTACGAAGAAGAACCGAAGTTTGTTTGCCCTGACGACTTTAGCAATGTAATCATTGCAGCCTAAGTGACAGCCAATGCTCACTTAAAATTGAACGATGAGGCCTTATAAGTGTCTGGAGATCGAGTCCTGTACTTTGACACCAACAGTTGTATGTATATCCATCGCCCTGGTAGCGCACACCCGACCATCGAACGAGATAGTTTAGGGGCATGGACGGACGAGCACCCTCAAGAGACGATCCACGGTTTTGCCAGCTTTGGCCCTAAAAATTACGGCTACCGATACCGAGACTGACAAGGCCAACTCCATACCAAATGCAGAGTCAAAGGATTGACACTCAACTATCGAGCTAGCCAAGTGGTGAACTTTGAGGTCTTGAAATATGCTTTACAGTCTGGACAAGCTCAAGACTTTCGAGTGAAAACTTTAGAACCCCACACAATTGTACGTTTGTCAAACCATCAAATCGTTAGTCACCCTTTAGAAAAAGTCTATCAAATTGTCTACCAGAAACGAGTGCGACTTCCAGGCCACACCACTTTGCCGTTCGGACACGCGGATAAAAAAGATCAAGTTCCAACCAGCACTTAATTGCAAATACAGACGTCGACCTACAAAGATGAATTTCACACAGATAAAAGCCCCATATCCAACATCATCTACCTCTGTCTCTACAATACCGTCAGAGCAAAGTTCGTCCAATAAGGAAAATGATTAATTAGTCCCCCAATGATTATTATCACATTCGAGAGACTAACAAAGTGACTTAAATACAATTTAGAACCACCGCTTATACGTGCACAGTGAAATTTATAGACTTCACGTCTGAAGTTCCAGTACGGAAAGCAGCAGGTTTCATTACAGACTTATTTGACTCATTGTTAGAGGAACTGAAAGAACAGTGCCAAGTCAAAGATCAAGATCGTTTGAGTCTAACGATGTCTCACAGCAGTTTGAAACCTCGTGTGGCTCGGCTTTATTACACCGGCGGAATTAACTTCTTCCAAACTCTTGGACAAAATTCAAGACTCTCAATCAATGAGAGAAGAGTTTGACATCACCGATGGAAAAGTGACTATTCACATGACACAGGTTTCACCTCCAATTGAACAAGACAGCCGTTGCACTTGATCTACTCTTCATGCTTACCAAGAAGTGTGTATAGCATGTTGGATACACCAACAGATTTACGACTGAAAAGATGTACGTGACTGGAAAAGTCCTGGATTCAACGCATAGACACAAGAGGTAGCTGACCATGCCAAAAACATCTCGTGTGATGGATAAAAGAAAGATAAAGAAAGAAAAACATGAACTTTGTGTGTTTTTTGTTTATGGGCATTGATCGCAGCATAAAAGAAAATGCATGATTTTGTTTTTATGACATGACAGTATGTTGCATCATAAACTGTATTTTTAAAAATATGAATTGGTTGTAGCATGAAAGAAAACGTGCTATGTTCATGACATGTAAATATGTTTTGTTGTGGTGACACTTTTTCAAATACATTAAACTGTATGAAATGTATAAAATGTATTGTGTCTTTCGTGTTCATCTCAAAATTCTCCATACCTCAGTCATGGCTGCATCTTCCTCCTCTTCTTCTGTTCTCAAAGTGATTGACGAAAAGTTAGATCGTCAAAGTTGGGAAGCTTTGTATCTGCGCCATCCTTTTAACATGTTGTTTGCTGGACCCAGTGGTTCTGGTGAAACAGAATTTGTCAAACGTTTGATCGAACACAAATCTCTTTTATTTTCGATCGTCCTCCTCAACGTATCGTGTGGTGTTACAAAGAGTGGCAATCGTCGTACACTTAACTTCAAGAAAGTCAAGTAGAAGCCATTTCGTTTGTCGAATGCATTCCTCGAGAAGACGATATGATCGTGTCTGACTTGAGTCAAACACATCTGGTCATCTTCGATGACATGTTAGGGGAAGACGAAGAAGAAATTAAACTTTGGTTTACACGAAAAGGACATCATTGTAATGCCAGTATCATTTACATTACTCAACATTTATTTCAACAAAGCAAAGCCCATCGTGCCATCAGTCTCAATGCCCATTACGTGGTGTTGTTTAAAAGCCCCAAAGACAAATCTCAAATCTCCGAAAGAAAATAAAAACATCCACCACGTCCTTTCTCTCCCACAGTCGTCAAGATCTTTCAATCTCATCCTCCTGAAAAATTGATTCGTGCCGTGTATGGCATCAGTTGCGAAAATATGCACAAGTCCGTGCCCATTTGTTAGAAGCTAGTCTCAAACAAGTTTTAGGATGGTTTACTTTGACAGCACTTCAGTTACTTCAAGGCATCATTCACATCCCTCATCAAACCCAACGCTTTTTTCTAAAACAACTGGCAGATCCAAGACTCGATCCACACACTAAAAAACAAATTATTTTGGCACCTCGGGGCTGTAGTTCTTTAGGTAGTGTCATTATTTTTTCCCTTTTTTTTCTAAATTTTCATTTCCAGATTTTCTTTTTAAAATTTCAATTTTATATTTCATTTTCCATTTTTCTTTTTAAATGTCAATTTCAGTATTTTTATTATTTAATTTTCATTTCCAGATTTACTTTTCAATTTCATTTTCTCACTTTTCATTTTATTTTAAATTTCATTTTAAATTTTTTATTTTTTAATTTTCATTTCCAGATTTACTTTTTTAAATGTCATTTTAAATTTTCATTTATAAATTTCATTTGTCTAAACTTTCATTTTTAATTATCATTTTCAAATTTCGTTTTTCAATTTTCATGTTTCAATTTTCATTTTCAAGTTTTCATTTTTTCATTTTCATTTCTAGATTTACTTTTATCAATTTAATTTTCTCACTTTTCATTTTATTTTAATTGTCATTTTTAATTTTCAATTTATCAGTTTTAATTTTCATTTCCAAATTTTGCTTTTTCATTTTCATTAGTTCTTATTTTGAATTTTCATTTCCAATTTTGGGTGGTGATATTGCTTTGGATATAAATTTGTGTGCCAAAACCAAAGACTGACAGAGAAAATAAAATATTCTGTTCAAGATTGAAAACGGTAAAACTTTAGTGTCATAATCTTTAACAGACATTAAACAGAATGGAGAGAAAGGAAGTTATGCATCGTACATGAAGTGTTTGTACTTATTAAGAAAATAATTTTCGGTCTATCAGTAAAAATGCGAAGGGTAGTAGTGCTTCCCCACACTATACCTTCAAGCATACATATATTTAAGGTTAAGTATTTTGTAAAATACATAGACATATATAACCCTTTCCGCAGCCGCTTAGATCACTTGGAAAAGAGATACTACTCAATAAATTCATAATTGAAACAGCAACAAAATCCCTCCATTATAATTGACCATCTTGTGTGATAGTATGTTTGTTGGTATATCTTGTGTAAGTAATGCGATTGTTTGAATGTCTGAGGCATCATTGAGGGAAACCCCCCCCCCCCAAAAAAAAAACAGGAGATTTGGTTCGCATTGGTACAACAAAATTATGAATTGGAAGATATGAAGGGAGAAGTATTAAAAGGAACCTTTTGCTTGCCTCAGTTACAACGAGAAACCAAAAAAAGAAGACGACGTGTACTATATCGATAGCATTCTTGATCGAAGAACACGTAAAGTGGGTAAACGTCGACTGGAAGAAGTTAAAGTGCGTTTGAAAGGATATCCACCTAGTTTTGATTCTTGGATGGCCGCTTCCCAAGTCATCGACTATAAAAATAAGAAGTAACCAACATGCCGTTGAACACAGCAGCTACTTCTCATTCTTAGAGTTCCTCTCTTCAAGAACTACAAAAACTACCTTGTAGTTGTGGTGTGGAGAACGTGTGCCTAAAAATCAAATCGTCTTTTAGACTTCATTCTTTGTTGATTCTTGGAAGAAGCAGTTATTGACTTGTGGTTTTTTAAACTTGCACAGACTCTCATCTTTACATGTGTCACGACACAAATGTCTATCCGATGTTTGCCGTTTTTTCCAAACACCCAAACTTGTAACTTTACCAGAAATCGTAACTTCATACAAGCCTCCGAATTCACGCGTTTGAAAAAAAACGGCCCTTAAATAGTATAGCCGTCTCCCTCTCTCTCTCTCTCTCACTCTCTCTCTCTCTCACTCACTCACTCTCTCTCTCACTCACTCACTCTCTCTCTCTTTCTCTCTCTCTCCCTCCCTCTCTCTCTCTCTCTCTCTCTCTCTCTCTCTCTCTCTCTCTCTCTCTCTCTCTATCTACCTATGTGTGTATGTCAAAATGACTCAATGACACCATTTTTGTCAGTCTCAAAACCCGAGCCAATAATGTTACAGTTCAGTATTTAGCGTGACCAGAAAAAATGTTACAGGACACGAATTCTTAACATGATTGCAAATTCCCTCTAGTCGCTCTGGACCGCAATCGTAAAAAGCCAGACCATAGGCATTATTGTGACACACTCCCTGTCTGGAATCTATAAAAATAACACTGCGTCACTTATTATAAGTAATTTCATTGGCTACAAATATTTTCTTACCGCTTTTGCTTTGAATCGCCCTCAGTTGCTATTGACACAGTGAGAAGATTAGACGTGTTTTTTCTGTGCCTGACCGTTAGTCTCTTTACAAATAAAAGCTAACGCACAACCAAATCGTATAGTTTGTGATCAATGGAAATTGTATCAGCCTTAGGTCAAAATACATCACGGAACGTTTGGATGTAATATTTTGTGAGAATTTTACATCTACCTTTTCAAAAGAAGGATTATAGTAGACAATTTCTCCAAATCAATCTTTTGATATTTTACGGAAAAAAGAGGATTTTTTCCTATGGATGTGATTTTTTAAATGGAATGTGTGTTTTTGAAATTTCATAAGGAAAATATACCTTAAAAACGTAAGTGTCGTGATATTTTTAAAAGTAGGAATACAATATTCTTTCTCTCTCTCTCTCTGTCGTAATGTCAATTCTCTCTGTTTCACAAACACACACACTATGTTTCTTATTAAATGATTTCGATTGAAATGATAATGATATCTGTTCCCGTTTTAAGATACCTCTCCAAAAATGTTGGCAGTAGTCACAATAATTACGTGAAATGTTACGTTAGTTTTGTAATTTTTTCAAAAACTTGCACCAATAAAAAATGTAGAACGATTTTCTTACATAGGTAAATCGTGGATTATATAAAATCTTGAGTTTAATTGTGCTTGTGCGGGTATGTTCGTTTTGTCCTATTTTGGCACTGAAATGTGTCACGAAAAATATTACTAGATCTAGCGTTTTCCAACGGAAAAAAAACAAAACATGCGTACAGCTTTGCTGTGTAAGAATGACTCGAGTATGACCCATCCAATCCTGCACTCTATGACCTGTCCTATTCTGCACTCTCATTCTAGAGCCAAAACATGCGTTCAATAAAACTGTAACAATGTATGCTATATTTTCAGTCAGTCCATTTTAGATTGCAAATCGAACAAGACGTGTTTTTACTGTTCTCCCGTCTATGGTTTTGGGAAATGTTGTAACATTGTTTGTAGTCTCAAGGCGTGTGCAGAAAACATAACATATCTTTAATATTTGGAAGGGATACAGCAAATATTCCTGCAGTCATTCGACAATAAATATAACACTACTATTTTAAAACTGATAAATGAAAACATTTCCAATGAATATTTCTAACATAGAATTTACCCTTATCTTCAGAAACTCAAAAAAAGGTAACCTAATATAAATTTCTCCTTGTCCTATAATGCCGCACAAAAAGAAAATAGAAAAGTGGTTTTGTGAACATTACGGTTATGTATTTTCGTTAGCTTAGAAACGCAGTGTGTGCATCGATGGCAAAATGACACTGTACTAAACGATTGGAGCTCTAGTCTTACGTTACAACGTTGTCAACATTGAATCATTGCCAATATTGTTATGTTTTTGTATGTCTTTGTCTATGTTCTACACTAAAACTTAAAACCCCTTCTCTTGTGACAGTATGTTTGTGTTAGGTTATAGTAGTGTGTCAATAAGCACTCCTACCCTTGCCTACTTGTGCGTGATTGTATAGTATGTTTGAATGTAAGGGTTTAGTAGTGTGTCCATAACACTCCTACCCTTTTTTGTGGAGTGCAGGGGTGTATGTTTTAATTGTAATAAACAAAGCGGGCGATGGGTTGTATGGGGGTTGGTTTGTATAGTAATCAAAAAGTGGGTGCTGGACTGTAGGGGGTGTTGTAATGAAAAAGCGACTGCTGAATATTATATGTGGTGTTTTGAATTGTATCTAAACATTTTAACGTTAGCATTCTCGTTTGAGATTATAAATTCATCGACACATAGGTTTACATGTAGCGTCACTATGACCTCAAGTGTAGAGTCATCATCGATCGTATCGGGCATGCTGTTCAACCCTGACTATCCGATGTATGCGAACGCTTCTTGGGCTATGACAAAGATTGCTGCCACGGCTATTTGGAAGGGAAGGATTTATGTGGAGAGACAAGGGTGTCTGAAGCGGGTGCTCATCTACGAACCTGAAGTGCGTAGAAGTTTAAGGGGAAGAAGACCAGTGAAGAGGTGTGATATGTGTTAAATTGTTTAACAAAAATTCAAGGGTCATTTTCAGGGCCACCCACATCTCTCAGAAAAGATTACTCCATGATTGCCTAAAAGAATTGGTGTGTTTTTATGTTGAGTGTATGTTTGTGTCTGTCTTTGTCTCTTTTCCCAACCAAAAAATGTCCCTTTCCCTTGTGTTTTTGTAGAGTGTGTTTGTATAGAGTGTGTCTATAAACACGTCATTACCCTTTCTATGTTAAAACGATGGTATAGTGTGGGATGTTTGGATAGTAGATGACGGGGTATTGGTCACTACACACGGCGTGTTGAAAGTATAGTGTGGAGTGTTGGATAGTATAGATGATGGGGTATTGGTCACTACACACGGCGTGTTGATGGTATAGTGTGGAGTGTTGGATAGTATAGATGACGGGGTATTGGCCACAACACTCAGCTTTTTTTGTTTGTTTGTCTATGTGTATATTATGTCCGTATAAAATAATTCTGTCCCCAAGTGCCCTCTCCATGTTCATTTCCCTTATGGGTCTGAAGTGCCTCTCCATGTTCATTTCCCGTATGGGTCTCAAGTGCCTCTCCATGTTAATTTACTGTACGGGTCTCAAGTGACTATTTTGGGTCTCGATAGGCTCATATAACTACTGTTACGTTTAAGTTCTCCGTTTTACCACGATATTAATATTTCATGATTCAGAAAGAACTTACAAAACGATAATAACATATTAAACAGGAGCAGCATCAAAGAGACACACACAAAAAAATAGAGTTGTGGAGGGGGGTTAATTTGTAAAGATGTCATGTTTACATAAATGTATTCCATCTTGAAACACTATAGACCGAATCATTTTAATGTGTTGTATTGATATTTTCTATTATATGTCTGCGGTATCAGAAAATATGGATCTGCACTTGAGAACCCACTACGTCGGGAAATCCTTGAAACCTTAAATTCAAATTTGAGCAAATCTCGTCAAGGACATTAGACTAGCGCTGCATAATCCAGAAGATCAATTTGTAGAGACCTTGTGAAGTCTACGCTTTAGAGCTCGATCAATGAATATATTTAATAGAATATGTCATATTAACGAGGCTTACATTATCGTTTCAGAGATATCTTGAAAAATAACCACATTTTTAAGGGTATGCAGTTAATCCTGATGTATCATAGACTTAATCCTTGTTAATGAGGCAATTAGTAATCTGGAATGGACCTAATACATAAGCTTAATAATATCAAATTACATGATGTTGTAAAGTTTAGCTATGATATAACGTCATTTTAACTGATACAAAGATACAAGATGTGTTGTCCCATATACTAGATACAATATAAAGTAGCTTCCTCAATGTGTACGAGCATCAAATAAATCACAATATCAAACTTCATTCAAATGTTTGCAATCATAATACTGCTCATATTTTTCTAAACATAATTCTGACTACTACCTAAAACAATTCCAGTGTGTATCTTCTTATAGGCATCGTCATTTAATAATGAGTCAAGTCGAGTTTTGGATCACTAAATTATCATCAAATTGTATATTAATTTACGGAAAAAAAATATTTTCAGTTAACTTCTGACACTCAAAAAAGGAACAAATATTATAACCATTTTTTATGAATTTCACTGAAACTGTAAAACGCCCTTGTAAAGTTTAGACTGAGGAGAAAATTTATAATAATATTTATTCTAAAATATTGTGTCATCAACGGATACAAACTTTTTTTTGTATAGGTTGGTTTAAATTGGCAACATATCATTTTTTGAAAAATCAATTGGACGATATTTGTTTCATTCAGCATGCAATTTAACCAGGTTGCACATTAAATAACATACAATATTAAATTCTTTTGTTTTTAAATATTGTAACAAACATAGATGGGAACCAAAGAGTTGTGAATAGCACAAATATCTTGCCTTACTTATTTTGTGACTTGACATGTTCATTATCTTTAGAGAATTGTGGTTTTGTTTAAATTCTGGATACTGCATTATCGATATATGGACTTGTATTTCTAACTACTTTTTCGCATCGCGTATTTTGTATAACATATAAGTCATTAGTTGCTTTCCTTGTTTTGAAATACATGTAATTCCATAAGAATTTAATTTCACTTATTGAGGAGAAAGAGACTTAGACCTTACCAAATCCCAATATGCCCTGCAATGTCAAACAGATGAATGTGCATACCCTACCCCAAATATCAAGTTGTACTACAAGGTATTTGATGCTAAAAATTATCTTGTTGGGGTCTGGCTGGAACAGTAGGTACAAACCAACATATTATTTTCAATCACGTCTGCTATCGCATTTGTTTTCTGGGAACCAGTGCTAATCATTTGACTTCATATTCAATGAAATGTGTACTTTCACAATTACTATGGCATGGATTATCCATCAAAAGATATTCTTTATGATATACACTTGTGTTATCATGTGATTAAATGATCAATGCTTGGGTATTTTTCGAACTGTAAAGTTGTATCCAGTAATCAAATCTATACAGTTACACCCCTATTCAGGAAGTTATTTGGATGTTGAATATCAGTGGAAGTTGGTGGACATTCTGTCTTTGAGAGAGAGAGAGAGAGAGAGAGAGAGAGAGAGAGAGAGAGAGAGAGAGAGAGAGAGAGAGAGAGAGAGAGAGAGAGAGAGAGAGAAGGAGAAAGAGAGATGGCATAGAGTCAACGAGATTTAAATATTAACTGAAAATTAACAGAAATGTAAAAATTACATTTCATTGAACAAAGAAAATAATTAGTTACCTTAAATATCAGAGATTCACGGTATAATGTAAGAAACGGAGACTGTTGCCCTAAACTGTAAATTAGTTCAGTTGCTCCAATAGTCTGAAGTAATTCCTTGAATCTAACTTCACTGTTATCCAATATATTTTGTTACATTCTATAATCTTGCGAATGTTTGAGGCCACAAAGGATATAATACAAGAAACACTGATGATATGGACTTTTATCAGCTTTCGTACTCTCACGAGCAGTCTACATATAACCAAATGTATTATTTGTATCGATGCATCAAGTATCTGAAACATTGTATTTATAGTTAGAGTTTTGCTATTCGCATCACTTTTCAAACACTCGTCGAATCCAGGTTGGTTTTTGCATGGTATTTACGGTTTTCTGAAATGTTATATCATCTTTTTATTTCCTCTTCCCTGACTGGTTCTGTAAACTATTAGGCTTATTCTCCAATTTCTCGAAATATTTTCGGCAGAATCAGCATTCCAATTGAGATTGAAGTTCGAGAGACCAAAATCGTCATTATGGAACTTCTCAACAATATGAGTACGCGATAATTCATTCAGCACCTCAAACACGTGATTCATAAAAAGCAATTTGAAAAATAGCTGCATCCTTTCAATCACATAATCGGTTAATTCAAAAATGGTTCAAGTTTTCACAACTAACGGTTGTAAATGTATTCCTCCTTGAACTTTTGATACAGCGGTCATCCATCTTCACGCTTCTACATCTAGACACAAAATGAACATGCAGTGCATGATTCTTCTGTGTCATGTGACCTTTGGCGGGAAAATGCGTTATACGTTTGAAGGGAGATACTATTTTGCGAATTGTATTGGATGATAATGTTAATATCGTCAAGTGGTGGAGCCATGACACTAGTCGGAAAATGTGCTGTTAAACCCGCGCAGGTGCACATATGGTTAGGGATGGTACTGCTTGTGTGATGATTCGTATTATCACCCCTACGAAAATAAAGACATATATTCGTGTAACTATGCATTAACAATAACTAAATGTGCACTACCAAAGTTTGTGAACAGTATGAGTTTACATTCTTCTTATAGCAGGAACGTGATTTCTTTGCTATCTAGATGAGTTATTTCGTTGCCTTCAGGCCGTTTTCTACAACTTAGTCTATACAGAAGGGATCATTTTCGTAACATAGGAAGACCTGTATTTTTCAATTACACGGACAATTCCAAATGGAAAAAACATTTTCCGGCTTACAGTATGCACATCTCTTCTCCGACAGTCCGGGTAAACGAGGTGCAACTGCAACTCAATAGCCAGCCAGTGTCAGACCGATCCTCCCTGACTCTGACATCCGGTAAAATAGTGACGTTGCCCTGTGTTCCAGCAAGCCGTAGGACATACCCAATGATTCATTGGTATATTGAATCCCTAATGAAGATCGCTAGCACCAGTTGTAAGTTCATCTTTGACCCTAGAAGAATGGATATTGATAAGATGATATTCTACCCAACTTACAACCTTCATCACAGTGGATAAGTTGGGCAAGCAATCAAACGCTCTGTGTAAAAGATGAGATTATATTACAAACGTTTGATAATTTCTTTAGTAGAATAAGTGGAAGGAAAACCAATTATAAAGCACAGTTATTGTAGTCCTCAACATTCCGAGCAGTTATAAAAAAATAGACGTGTGATTCGAAAGTAAGGAATGTTTACATCATCTGCAATGGTCAGCTTAAGAAATCCAGGACATAAAACGCGTGCTCAAAGGATTATTTACATGAGGATAAGAGGTTTTATAACTATAAGGGAAATGAAAATATTTTATAAATTAAGTTATAGTATTATATTTGCGTCATGTTCATAGATTATTATTCTTCTTCAACGTATTTTTGACCATAGAGCAAGATCAGAAATGTGGATGAAAGGTTCTTTTAATTAAATCTAAAACAATTCTTGAGAGCTTTAACCAATTATTGTCAAATATTTGCTTTCAGAGTATATATTTGTATACAATTTCCTATCACTGTTGAAGTATTTGCTCAACTTGTGTCATATTGTTTGCAAATATTAGGTGACAAGACGTTTTCCTGTTCGAACAATGTACGTCATATCAGTTATAGCAGGCAGGTTGGTCTTCTTGCATAAAATGCATTAAATATTTAGCCATTCTATTTCTTCAAAATGTGACTCTTTTATAATGTGTGCCTACACAGCAGTAATGTCCTTTCTACATTATAATAGATTCCTATATGATACATATCCATCCTAGCGAACGATGCATAGAGAGGCCAGTTATTGTTGAAAAGCTGCAAGATTATCAAATAATTTAACATTAACATTTACTACTATAATTTATAACATAAATTATAAAGCATTACCTATAACAAATATAATTTGTGTTCGCCCGAGTTGAAAAGGTTTCCAATTTATTTTACACACTTGGCATCAGACGTTTAAATATATAATTATCATCATACATTAGATTTACAATCTCTTTTGAACCACATCATGTCATTATGTAGTAATTACAATGTCAACTAAAGACGAGTTTTCATATTTGTTACGTATGACGTAAGTATATGATAAATTAAAGTGGTAGCTTGGTATGAATGAAATGAAGTTGGTGGTATATAATGAAAAACGGCTTCTTTAAATATTAGCAGGTTGAATTTGTTGAGGGAAGCCTTCCAATGCAAAATGCAAAATGTAAATGCAATATTTTAAGAATTCAACATTAATAATTCAGAATTTATAGATTTACTGAAGACTTAAGAATGAGTAAACGTCTGTTCAGATACTGAGTGTTTTCAAGTATAATTCAGTACACAAAACAGATGCAAAATCTGCACAAATATTTATTTTTTTCTTTCAATGCTTATGATGGTGATTGCCAAGCAAAGATATTGCTAGAAACGTGTAGCATTAGGTAAAGTTAACTGTTATATTAAATGTTTTCCTCTTTTCTGAATAGGTTGGGTTTGGCATTACAAAGCTTCTAAAGGTAGAAAAGATATTTTATTTCAAATTATTTACATTACTAATTATCATTACCTTATTGTGCTTTTTAAATAAAACAGTGAGGTATAATAAGTAATTATCTGGAAGGTAACTCATATATATATATATATATATATATATATATATATATATATATATATATATATATATATATATATATATATATAATCACGGCAGTGCAAAACCTGTCTGCGTCCAATGGGAAAAAAATATGCAAGTTTTCTTCAAGTTTCTGTTTAGTCCTTAAATAGTGAAAGATGGCAGATGGAATATGTCATGTAATATCATGTAATACAATTCTTGCACTATATATAAATATGTCACCATGCAGTTTGTCCTTAGAAAAAAACAAACAAAAGAAACAAAGGCACAGTGTATATATATATATATATATATATATATATATATATATATATATATATATATATATTGTTACGACTCTATGGTCTAAGAAAAATGTAACAGAAAGAAAGTGAAACCAACAAATCAAGTAAAAATCAACAAGCAATTTATTACTAGATAATTAAAATGAAAAATCAAAAAAGTCACTTACAGTAATGTGTTTTGAAATCCTAATAATCCAATAAGAATGATTGTTCTAATCACAAGTCCTAAATATAGAATGTTCCGAATTCACGGCTGTGTCCTTGAATGTTATGATGTGCTAATGGTCTCCAAAGTCCTGATGTACTAGAAATCTTGATGTGCTGATGTCAAAATGAAGTATTCCAAAATATCTGAATAAGTTCACTTAAATTACAAAATCATCAATTAAAAATCCAAAATCCAAAAGTTTATGAGCACTGTTATAATCCAATGAATATTTAAAATAATTCCTCTCTTAGGATTTGGAATGAATTTTCACAACTGTAATAGCTCTTTACAAGACTGATGGTAATGTCAAAACTGAATAAATGTCCACCAAACATGGCATATATAAAGATTGGTCACATGACAGAATGTTCTAGAATAGGAGTCATCTTAATGGAATTTTAACTGTAAACAAAATTCAACCTTGACCTTCAAATTGAGAAAACATATTGATCAAAACAACCTAATTCAAGGACACTAGTTAAACATGTTTTTCCTGATAAACATTAAGATTTAAGCAAATATTAAAGTGAAGAAACATTTATAATTTCCTAAAATATTTATAATATTATATAAACATCATACATAACACCTCCCCTCATAAAGAAAAAGAAAGATTTATGTAATAAAGCTTTCTTTTGAATATACATCTAATACTATAATAACCAAAATTACATAAGAACATGTTTTATGATACTGGACTTAATTACATCAAGCAATATTACATTTCTAGGCACGTGAGAGTGGATCTGCAATCACATTGTCTTTTCTCCTGATGTGTTTAATGTCAATGTTATATTCCTGCAATATCAAACTCCATCTCAACAATCTCCGATTTTTATCTTTCATTTTGTTGATGAAAGTAAGGGGATTGTGATCACTGTACACAATAATTGGAGAAAGAGCTGAGGTAACATACACTTCAAAATGCTGTAAAGCCAATATCAAAGCCAAACATTCCTTCTCAATTGTGCAATAATTTTTCTGGTGCTTGTTTAGTTTTTTAGAAAAATAACACACAGGGTGATCCACACCACTTTTGTCTTCCTGAATCAATACTCCACCAACCCCTACATCACTTGCATCAACAGATAATATAAATGATTGGCTGAAATTTGGTGCAGAAAGAACTGGTGCATTCTTAAGCATGGCCTTTAACTTGTCAAAAGATTCCTGACACTTGTCAGACCAACAAAATTTGGTTTTCTTACTCAATAAACTTGTCAAAGGTTCAGCAATTTTGGAAAAATTGGAACAAAATTTCCGATAATATCCAGCCATACCTAGAAATCGCATCAGTTGCTTTTTACAAATTGGAACTTGAAATTCAGAGATAGCTTTGACCTTAGCTTCTATAGGTTTAACTTGACCTTGTCCCACAATATGTCCTAAAAATGTGACACAAGACTGTCAAAACTCACTTTTGCTCAAATTAATTGTCAGATTCGCATCGCTGAGTCGATCGAAGAATTTTCGAATGGTTTCCAAATGATCTTCCCAGGTGTTGTTGTACATAATGACGTCATCGATATAAGCGTCACAATTATCAAGACCAAATGTTATCATGTTCATCAGACGTTGAAACGTTGCAGGCGAATTTTTCATTCCAAACGGCATGACTTTATATTGATAAGTCCATCTGGAGTTGCAAATGCTGAAATTTCTTTTGCCCTTTCCGTCAGTGGAATTTGCCAGAATCCTTTTAAAAGGTCAAACTTGGTGACATATTCCGCATTTCCAATTTTATCAATGCAATCGTGAGTCAAGGAATAATCATCAGCCATACGAGCAGCATTTTCCAAAGTTTCCACAATCTGCTCGTCAAGATCGGTTTTAACATTACTATGGATGCACCTTTTGAACTCTTCAATTAATACGAGCTGTCTGAGGTTATCATAAGCTTGATCAACTTTCTTGGCTGAGCACCACCTATCAAATAGTTGTTCTTTATCCCTTGCAAATTCGACATGAGATTGTCCAGTTTCTTTTCTACAATTCCTAAACCTTTGTCGATATGCCTCTGGTACCAACTCATAAGCTTTCAAGATGTACTCCTTAACCACATCATAATCGGTGCTTTGTTGTACTGACAGTGAAATGTAGACTTCACGAGCTTTGTCAATAAGTACACTTTGTAACAACAAAGTCCAATGCTCTCTGGGCCATTTCAAGTTTTCAGCTATTTTCTCGAAATGAAGAAAGTATTTATCTACTTCTTTTTCCTGAAAAGGGGGTACTAACCTAATATATCTAGTAACATCAAAACCTGGACTTGTGTTTAAAGTAGTGGAGTGTGCTCTGTTTGCCAGTTCTAATTCTCTTAATTTAAATTGCATTTCCGTTTCTTCTCTTTGCATCTGTATCTGCATTTGTATTTGTCTATCTTCTTTCTCTCTCTCTCTGTCTCCATCTGCCTCTCTTCTTTCTCTCTCTCCATCTGCCTCTCTTCTTTCTCTCTCTCCATCTGTATCTGCCTCTCTTCTTTCTCTTTCTCTCTCTGAATCTGAAGCTTTGCTAATTATAAATCCATCTGGTTCTTTAACTCTAATTCCCTTAATTTCCTGTCAGAACCAGATACAGGCTTTCTCTTCAAACTTAAAGCACTATTTTCATAAATTCCCTTTCCTACTAAATAGTAAATGCTTGTTGGTTTCACACAAAAAATTTCTCTATTTAAAAATCTTTGCCAAAGACAAAAAAAATACAGAGGCAAAATCAATATGAATTTCAAAGATAAATTTAATATCTCTAATCTGCTTTAATGAAATTCAGATCCCGGAAGATGAGCCCCCAATTTCTGTTACGACTCTATGGTCTAAGAAAAATGTAACAGAAAGAAAGTGAAACCAACAAATCAAGTAAAAATCAACAAGCAATTTATTACTAGATAATTAAAATGAAAAATCAAAAAAGTCACTTACAGTAATGTGTTTTGAAATCCTAATAATCCAATAAGAATGATTGTTCTAATCACAAGTCCTAAATATAGAATGTTCCGAATTCACGGCTGTGTCCTTGAATGTTATGATGTGCTAATGGTCTCCAAAGAAATCTTGATGTGCTGATGTCAAAATGAAGTATTCCAAAATATCTGAATAAGTTCACTTAAATTCCAAAATCATCAATTAAAAATCCAAAATCCAAAAGTTTATGAGCACTGTTATAATCCAATGAATATTTAAAATAATTCCTTTCTTAGAATTTGGAATGAATTTTCACAACTGTAATAGCTCTTTACAAGACTGATGGTAATGTCAAAACTGAATAAATGTCCACCAAACATGGCATATATAAAGATTGGTCACATGACGGAATGTTCTAGAATAGGAGTCATCTTAATGGAATTCTAACTGTAAACAAAATTCAACCTTGACCTTCAAATTGAGAAAACATATTGATCAAAACAACCTAATTCAAGGACACTAGTTAAACATGTTTTTCCTGATAAACAAACAGTGAAGAAACATTTATAATTTCCTAAAATATTTATAATATTATATAAACATCATACATAACAATATATATATATATATATATATATATATATATATATATATATATATATATATATATATATATTATGTCTTTACTAAAAGGTATTAAAATGGATAGTAGTATGTCCACAAAATTGAATGGTCTAAGACTATCACATTGGTGTACGTCCAACAGATTTTTTGGGTTGCTTGTCGAGCTTCGAATTCAATCTAAGTACATTTTCAGTTTAGTGTCACGGAAATTACCTATATATTTACCATATACAAATATGATAAGCGATACAGTTTAATATAAACGTATTGCATTATCGGTATCGAAACTGTAATATGGTCGTGGCACAAGTTCTACAACTGAGGTACTGCCTTACACTAAAAATATACATAATAGATGAATACGTGAGACATAAAAATAGAGAGTAGAGAGTAACGTGCGTTTCGGCATTGCACAAATATAGATGTGCATTAAAACTTAAATGTACATCAGTGGAAACTAATATAGGTTCGAGAGAAATTGAACTTTTGTATTCTGAATGTACAATCATTTATTGAAAACCTAAATAATGTATAAAATATATATCTATCCAATCATGCATCTATTTATCTATATATCTCTCAACCATCCATATATAGATGTATTATCCATTTACCTATCCCGCCTTATATCCATTCTACTCGACTTAACATTTTTCTCCCTTCATATTTCATCGTCATCATTCAACCCATGTTTGGATGCCTGTGTTCACTCCCTATCCTTCGATAGATAGTTAGATAGTTAAAGCTGAGTAGCTTCTTTGTAACCATCATATCAAACTATACCTAATATATAATATTTCCTTCAATGATAAAAATATTAAATACTATATCCATTAAGAAATATGCACTCGTATATTAGTTTGTATGCGCTCAAGATCGTGATCTGGCGAATAATTATTGTTTTTTCCTGTTATATAAAAGACTGGATACATTAAAAGTAAATAATAATTAGAGGACATGTCAGACACACCTTGGAGTTCTGAGTAGTAATGTACATCGACCTTGCTACTCATATGACTCTCATATTCGTTAGACGTGTCATTGCTCTTTGTCAGTGTTGCCTTGTAGTTTGAAGAATCAGTCATGAAACTTTCGAGCTAGATTGGAAAGAGAACTGTAAAAAAAATGGTATTAGGTTTACAGGATGATATTTTTAAAATATTTGTTTCATGTGCATTCTGTTCTAGAGGAAGCGTTTGAAGCATTCTAAAGTTATACTTCATTGCAAGGATATTTGAAAATAGTTCCAACAAATTGTCAACTATCATAAAATTTAACATATGCGCCTGTACAATTAGCCATATAACATTTTCGGTAATTTAATCTTTTTTCTAAGGTCAGAGAGAATGTTCACTTCCTGATTTCATGGATACAATCCGAACGGAATAAAGAAATAGATGGATAAAAAATGGACATTAATTTTGTTGTAATAGGAATGGCCAAGACTTGATAACTCCTTAAATGCAGACAGAAAAGATTTGTGACCCTATAAATATGAAGAAATTAGCACTAATATCTGCTGTTTAGAAGATTCCAGAATAAATATACGCAAACATGAAACTGATTACAGCCTCGCTCCATTCAACGACCTATACGTCACGCTATCAAGGTTCAAACTTTGACCAACAATAATTCACTTATAAATTCCAAAATGATAAGTAATTAAATGCAATCTATTCCAATGGGTAAAAATATTTTTGCTACAATTGTCCCATGATTTCACATGGATCTTGCAATGCATTGTTTCTTTACCGCTGGCACCCATCTATATATTTGTCTATCTGTCAATTTGTCTTTTCCTTTCATTCTTTCTGTATTCCCGTTTCCTCGCTTTAAATTCACTAGTAAACGTTGGCATACGTTTCAGTACATAAAATATGATATTTACCTTGGATCCATTCCTATACTTGTGTTAAAAACTCTGAAGAAAGGTAACACATACGACTGTAAATTTAATACTTTTTCATGCCTAAATCTATGTTTGTTTACGTGTGGAAACCAGATTAATATAGTTTTGAAATAGGTTTTCATTTTTTTTCTTCTAAATTTAGTCAATTGAATCAGAGGTTTTGTCATTTTGGACAATCAAATCTGATTTTGTTTAAGCTAAGCACTGATTTTACTTTAGGCCTCTTTTTACAGGCAGCAATCTTTCTGGTAATCAAACGATATACATGCAAACTGGAGTGTAACGTTATCCTTAAAGTGTTACTGATTTTGTGTATTTATTTCTTCATATACGTAAGTATTTCAGTGCATCTCTATTTTCGACTTACTGCATGCTATCGTACTTTCGTTCGTATTAAAAATACAACGGTATCAAAGGCAAATAATTATAAATTAGTCCTAAGTATGAGTTTGAATTGTCACATATCCATTTTCATCCGCCCTGTCAATGCGCAGTCTCTCAGTCTACATAGACTGGCATTTTTCTCACCTGCTGGAACTACCTCATGTTTATTCAATAAATGTAAGAAAAGTGTGAATGTAAAATAATTGTAAATATAAAAACAAAATGATTCGACCAGAAACATATTATCTATGTTCTCAGAAACGATTAAGTTGCATTGTATAACATTTTTAAGCTTGCTTTCTTTGGAAATCCTTTCGTTTGCTTGTTTTCAGTCAATCATTTGATCCTTAGATTCAGAAATATCTATGAAATCAAGTATCTGGATCAATATGTCAACGACGAGCCTAATCTTTCAAATTATCTGAATATACCTGTCAGCAAAAATGCTTCATGCGACCGTGATACGTGAGTAAGATTCACGAGATACGGTTTCGGGAAAATATCAAAATGAAATTGTCTATTATACCAACAAAAAAAAGCCTGGTGTGCATTTGATATTTTTTTATGTCAGGATAAAGAATTCTTTCCAATTCCATTGATATGTTTCAAAACCTTCAGTTTGTAATTGCCCACTATTAGACTGTAAGGGTTGTTTTCATACAATGTGACGTGCTTTCAGGGACGATAGCAAACACGGGATATCTTCGAATTACTAGAAAGTAATAACCCTTTACATATATACAAACCAGACATTTTGCTTGAATAGCACTTCATTGAAAATTACTTAAAGGGTCATTTATGCTTTATATCATCTTTGCATTAGAAAATAAATGAAGTCAGCTATAACAGTCTTTGAAATAAGAACTTTATCCTAATAATTAGTAATCAAACACTTTGTAATCAATTAATTGATTTTAAAAAGGAGCCTGTTACCAATTTTGCCTCCAAGATGTGAGCATACGCAAGACTAGATACGAAATAAAAACTTACCTATTACAATTCTCTCTAAAACAATCAAATATACGTTTAATTTATTTGCTTTTATCCATTTATCATTCAGCTTCTTAGTGTGTACAAGTATTTTAATAATAGTGCGGAGGATATGCGAAATATTTGCAAGTATTGTGCATTATTTGATACAAGGATAATATTTGGTTTAGAGGAAGAAAATGCTATATTAGAGATTAGATATGGAGACATTGTGGATGTGACCAACTTATAATTTAATTCTATATAGCGGTATAGGCACAGAGAATGATTATATTTTCCATAAACAAAATCGACAACGTCTCTCTGGGATTTAATTTAAGATTAAAAAAAGACAAAATGGAAAACTCTGGCACATAAATATCATATGAGTGACAGCGAAAACGTGCAGCATGAATCGGAATCATTTCAACAAGAAAAGATTTAATTTATGATACTCTGACTACCTGTGTATTTAGGTTATTTGCAACTGACGGGCCAGGGACTTCAATAAAAGATCCTCTGTCATAGGCAACAGATTAGACTATGCGTTCTTATTTTACGAAACACTTAGATGATGAATTATTACAATGTCTAGCAGTATCGAAACGATATAATCGCGGGGCTTGATACCAAACACTTGCTAATAATATACAGCGTGCTTCAATGAGCTCGATAGCATTCATATACATGTTGTTTTATTTTTCCTTACTTTATATATATATATATATATATATATATATATATATATATATATATATATATATATATATTGCTTTGTTTAGGGGAGGCCTACCTAGATAATTATAGTGGAATAGTAGATACCTTAGAGAAGCAAAATGCACGGTGGCATCAATCTTGTAATATAAAATGTAACTCTAATGAGATGTATTGTAGAGAAAAATGAAACGAACACATTCAGAAAACATATGTACTTTATGTACCGAGAAAACCACTCGTTAAAGTGTCAATTGCGGTATTCAAATGAAGAAAGCAAAGTGATTTTTCTGTTATTAAATTTCCCGTCTTGACGATCTGCACTAAGCATAAACTTCCCAATATGATGAACGCTCCACAATCTTCTAGACACTTCTCTCTGAGCAAAACTCAGTATAGGTCATAAGGTTGCACTTGAAGCACAATACCATGCTAAATAGCTAGTTAGGGATGTTGGTAGGAGCATCAATGAAGATATAATTAATACAAAAGAATTTCCCACGGGATTGCTCGTGCACAGTGCATATCATACGTACGTCAGAAACTAATGTTGACCCGCTTTTCGAAATATCTGAGCTATCCAAACTTTATTCTGACGAATCACCAGTTCCTGCAGCAATCAATGATATTTATATCGCAAAAATGGCATAGTTCCTCAAAAAGACTTCAAAGAAGAGTAAAAATAGTTTCCATTTGTGCACAAAAACTAACGGAACAAAGCACAGGTCAAAGTCTCCTGGCCACCGTACCATGCAAGCAAAGCTCAAATCAATGTTCGAATCCCGATATACCTGCGTTACTGCCCCTATTTACTTAACAGCCAAAATTTATTGCAATGATAAGAAACTTTACAAAAGTAGTAAAAAGTGCTGTAGAATTCCTGAACCTCTTTCAGATAGCTATCGGACTCACGGTACTAATTATATGGAACAACTGTGAACAAGTCTAGAAATGGGTGACGATTTATTAGAGTATGTACGGGTTTGGCGGCCCATAATTGGTTAATAATGAAAAGTAAAATTTTAGTAAAAAAATATTTTGAGAGCTTATCCTATCTGTAAAGCAAAATAGAGACAAGATTCTATTGATGCAATTTTAGTATTTTTATAGACTTGACTTACGAACAGTCAAAAACAACAGTAGCACCTGATTCATTAGGTGCATAATGGATAACACATGTTTCATGTATATGTAGATCCAAAATATGGCGCGGCTCATGTGGTTTTCTTAACACAAAAGCTTGCATGAAGGATGGGTCTATGCTGATAAATATAGGTTTGATCATAAACATTCAGAAATTTAAAGTTATTGAATTTTTAATATCATGATGTTTCCATAGCTTTACTATGGGAGTTGAATTAGTACCGTGAGTCCTATAGGGGAACTATATCATACCAAGAGCCTGTTGTTTCCATGGTTACCACGTGCATCCATGTTATTGTTTTGGTGGCTTTTGGTTATCAAAACCACAGTCGAGTCTTATTTTCATAATTTGAATATGATTTTAGAAAAATGTTCTGTAAATAGCAGTGCTGGAAAGGGTTATGTGCACATTTTTAGGGGTGGTAGATGGTTCAGGTTATGGAAAAAAGAGAATAGTATGGCCAGATGGCAGAATTTCATATGTTGGTGTCCACATATTGGCTTATATGGCTAAATACAATTTAACCTATGCAACTATTCCCGCAAGGGATGGGGGAGAGATGTTAAGCATAAGACACATGTCACAATAGCTTATGTATCAATACTGAGCATTTAAATTTAGAAACACATTCAATAAATCAAAGCAGGGATAATTGCAAAAATCAAGGACTATAACTGCACGTGCCACATTGCATCGGCCTGTAAAAATGTGCTCTGATGAAGGTTGATTATGGTAATAGTGTTGATATTTTTCTTTTATTTTTGTAGCCATAGCACACAACAATTTGCCTTTATCATAATTATTTTGCTCTTGATATTTCTCATACAGTTTGTAAAGAAATGCCCTTTTCTCAGATCTTTTCTTTTCTTACATACTTTACTTGATTTGTTCATTTTATCTCTGAGATATATATCTTGTTTGGTTTTCGGATGTTGTGCCATGGAACTACAGCTAAAACTGGACAACCGATAGATTTAAATAGCTTCACCAGAAATTCTCCAGGTCCATGGTTACAGTTATGAACAGCACTATGAGCCCTACCATGGAAGTTTCTCTTGAAGGATATATTTTAGGTAAGCTATGTTTAATCCTTCGATTGACCGATTCCACTTTATGGGTGTTCTTGTTCAGTTTTGTTTTCAGCTCTGTAGATTTACCTAACCGATACTCCATACGCATGCATAATGTAGATCCTTCACTTTCACCGGATATTTTCAGCTTGAAATGACTTGGCAAGAATGTGCTTCTATACACCCAGTTGGAACCATCTACCCAGCACATATTAGACTGCTTAAAACTTAAGACTGACTATACATAAAAGTATAGGCCTTAAACTTTCATTTCCAACAGAAGTTTGTGAGAATCCTATCTGTATGGAACTATTTACACAAACTGCCTTTCTTCTTCTCTTGCTAGTCTTCCGTACCTCATCATAGAGATTAAACATTTTTAATGCATAACTGCATGTCGAACATATTGCTCTCTCCTGCCACACTAGATCAGATCCTAGGAGACAAAACCATTACACTGTGGGTGTTTTAACTGGTGTTCATGGATCACAGTATTCCACATCTGTGCATTTCTTCCTGTGTGCACTAAGTGATATGTGTTTTCTTCTCCAGATCGGTTAATGTTTCATGTCAGAAATGTGTGCTCAGATTTTGAAAGAAGAGCTATTTAGAAAAGGAAAATTGCTCTACACTTAGTATCAATGGTAGTATCGACTCACTTAACTGTAAATTCAAGTTTGCTGCTTGGTATGCCAAAATGAGCTATAGTTACTCCCCTTTGACTGTAACTGCGTAATTGCAGGATTTTCTTTATTTCCCTGTTTCTCTATAATGTATGCATTTTAATCAGCTTTATCTTGATAGATAAGAAATTTTTCACTACTTATAGTAGAAAGTTGGCACAATATTGATTTGGGGCTTTTTCTTAACTGTTTATGTTTTGTGGCTAAAAGTAGGTATAGATTTATGTATCGGAGAACTTTAACATGTAATTGAAATCTATTGCTTAAATTTACTGAGTATCTTATGCAGTCATAAATTATATCATGCTATGTATATTGTATTAAAACATGTTTTTGCCTTGGCATCGCACAGTTTTTCATATATTTTTTCACCTCCTGCTTACTTATTGGCTTGTCCCGCATTAATTTACACACTGGCCCGCTGTCTCCAACATCAGTTTCACCATCATATAAACTTTGAATAGATTTGTTTAATTTTTCTCTTGTTGCTCTTATGTAACATACCTTAAGTGGCTTTGTTTTTCTGGTTGATGTTCATTTCTTTCCCTTGTTATGGGGAACATTACCAGGTTTGAAGAAATAACTTTGTCTATTCTGTGTTCACTTACTCTTTTGCATAGTGTTATAATACTTAATACTAAGTAGCACTAAACTATTTAATTTTTCAATAGAATAAAACGTATGGTACTTGTCTGGCTTTTTATACATTACTGTGCAGATTTGGGGGTGATAAATCACTGATGTTGATAGTTTAGCTAATTTTGGAATGTCAGCATCACTGTTGTTTCATGGGTGTGTTTGCTTCCCATAGTGCCAGAAAGACAGTGACCCCTTATCATTATCCTCTGTCATCTGGCACACTTATTAGTTTGATTTTGAAAGATGGGAATAGGGATACACTGTACTTTTTTTCTGTGTGAGTCAGAAGAAAAAAAATGGTCATTTTGAATTGTATAAGCTATTAAAACTTCTCTTATACCCAGTGAGAGATGATAATACAAGGTGTCATGTAATGTGATACCCAGTTATGTAATACTTGCTGATGGCTGCATGTTTGAGTTTCTTTTGTGTAGCATGCATGCCATAGAAATATAACATGAAGATACATATGCAGAAAACACTAAATTTAATAACAAGAATAAATCACTAATATGTACAATACAATATAGCAAAATGTTATGCGGATACAATTTAGTTATAGATAGTGGTATCACATCAAATGCCGTTACACTAATATCTTTGCACGAGAGTGGCCAATTCTTTATTACAACCATGTTCCAACATCAATGAGTAAAATACATATCTTTGTAAAACATTCAGATCTACTTGTAGGACTCACGGTACTAATTATATGAAACAACTGTGAACTAGTCTAGATAATGGGACTTTCGAATTGTTTCTGATTATTGGTACTTAACTAGCTCAAAGTCTTCTACATCCCCGTGAGATTTTCCTCACATCACACACGCACGCAAGCCCGCACGAGAGAGTTACCATGAGGCGCTCATAGAAGAGGATAGTCATGTGGGGTAGAAGACTTCAACGAAACAAAACTGCTTTTATCATACTACTCAGTCCACTGCCCACTGACCACTGTTATGAGTTGCATCAACGCTCGCGTGGTAAAAAGTACCGACTACTATTATATTACACAAGGAACCTATGCACGCAAGTGAAGTTTTCAGTCAGGCCTATATTATTAATTGTGGCTATTCTACACTAATTGACACTAAAACATTACTGCAGGAAGACGATTATTGATCGCCAGCATACTGTGATTAAAATATTGTTTTCTTTGTATGGGTATATTTAGCACTGACTGTTGCTTATACTTTATATCGACGGTGAAAGATTATTATATTAAACAATTTCCACGGTATACATTTAATGACAAAATGTTTACAGATTGACGCGTATGGTATTTTGAAAGAATTTATGACTGTATCTAACGCTGGAATTAAATTACCCGAACAATGGAGTGTTTGTAACGTCACAGAAAAGAATAATTCGCTGTTTCCTTTAAACACGGCATACAGGTTTGTTAATGAGGCTCAAAAGATGTTTATGGTTTTTCAAATACATATCCGGAGCATCTTGATAAACTAATTGAATTAGAAATTATCTTGGAATTACAACGACGTAGGCTTGGCGAAGAATACAACAAGAAGTGTGAAAAGTCAATATATGATATTGTGCAAGAAAATAAGTGTGTTCAATCACACATTGAATCCCCCTTTGTGTGTTTCGCACGCTGTTGGGGTACATAGTCGTACATGCCCGAAGGGCGCAAACGACTTTAATTCAAAAATCAATCAATCAATCTCGCATGCAGGCAAAGATTCGATAACACTACCATCGTGGAACCTATGACTGTAGAAACATCCAGCGAAGTCAACGCCGATGCAGCAGTAAATGAAATAATAGCCAGGATTGAAGTGATTGAGGTTTCTGATCCTAGTAAAGTAAAAACAATACTAAACAATTTCTTAATTAGATAATAATTTTCTCTTATATATAGCATGCCGACTGTTAATCAACTCAAGCAACTCGAACGTGAGATAAGGATTCCAAGTGGTATGAAAAAAGTCGACATACTTGTAATGTTAGGACTTTCTCCGGAGGCACCACAGTTGACCGTGAAGAAACTTCCTCAAATAGCAGCGCAGTGTTATATTAAGATTCCTACACAAGCCAAGCGGGCCGAAATAGCACAGGTGATTGATGATGAACAAAAGCGTCGCCGCCGTTTCACAGCTGTTATCGAAGCCTCAAAGTACCCGAGTTTGAGTTACATAAACGCCATGGTGATTTACAAGATTATCGGGCAATCATCCCGATCAAATACGCGCCAAGCAAAGACGCTAGAAAACTGTTATCGAAGATGCGTCCCGGAATCGTATAAAAGTTACAACTGTCTGGTACCTCCGGAATTAAAGCAGATATTGTTCTTGGTGTACATTTGACTATATCGCTTAACCGTGACAAAGATGGATTACAAATCGCAACTCAGTGGATTCATGATGGTCCATTTATGGCCTTAAACTACAAAGACGCCGGGGCTATTAATGACGAAATCGACAAAGGCTTTGAAAAGATTCTCGAGACGTTGGAAAAATACACCAACGCAGGGTCAGGATGGATTCTTGACAGATGTGTGGAAATTCAACTACATACTGCCCCAAACAAACCATTCCGCGGAGCGAGTTACATACCAACGCCAAAGTATGTTCCTCCACGGTCAGTGGTAAACGTAAAAACCGATGACAATCGATGTTTTGCATGGTCGCTTGAGGCCACTTTACATCCCTTGAGCGATAATACAGATCATTCGTGGAAAATACCAGCAATTCTTGGGCGAACTAAATTTTGGTGAAATAGAATTTCCGGTGCAGGTTACTAAGGTCACACTCACCAAAATTAGAAGAACTCAGGCCTGGTATCATTGTTAACGTGTACATTTGGAACGATGGTTTTTATGCGCGTGAACTATCCCCACATGTCCAAAACAAAAATGTGCATGGTCGGACTCAGGTTGATCTGCTGTTGCTAAGCGACATGAATGGTTCAGAGTCACGATCTCATTACGTATGGATAAAGAATATATCCCGGTTGCTTAGCCGGCACAGCAAACACAAGGGTAAAAAGTTTCCATGCAGACGTTGCCTACATTTATTCACTACCCAACAGCTGCTTTACGACCATGATCTTTACTGTGGTTGAATCAGCGAAAAGCCGCAGCGTACTATCGTGCCAAAACCTGGAACAAACATCCTGAAATTTAAGCGGACTTTGTGTGTTTTAACATTCCAGTGGACGTCCATGAAGTTTTAACAAATCAAGTCCAAGTTGCGAAACAAATCTCTTGCGGGGTTTGCTACACTGTAGTCAGATGTGATGGAGTAACTGAGCCACCAATGTTGTATCGTGGCCAGAACTCAGTTGAGGTGTTTCTTAAATCGCTCAATGTTACGGCGAGATGTATCAAACAACTGCTCTATTCGCCCGAATACATGAGTATAACCAACGATGACATTATTAGTTTTCGGCACCAACTCATTGCTGGATCTGTGATGTTGCTTTTAACTCCAACAACGAAAAAGTACGCGATCACTGTCACATCACTGGTGCGTACCGGGGAGCAGCGCACAGTGCATATAATCTACAGCTGCGGATTTATCAAAACAAAACAAAAATCCTTGTGGTTTTTCAGAACCTGCGTGGGTATGATGGTCACCTGATTACGCAGGCAGTACCCACTGCATCAATGGCGCCAATAAGCGTCATCCCCCACAGCATGGAAAAATACTTGTAGTTTAGACTCGGTCAGTTGCAGTTCATTGATTCTCTATAGTTTCTCTATGGGCAAATTTCTGAGGAATCTGGCGACAGACGGATACGATCGATTCAAAATCACCAGTTGATATGGTACCGCTAACCTTGACAAGTTAAAGTTAATAACTAGAAAAGGAGTGTACCTATACGAGTACATGTGTGGATGAGAAAAGTTTACTGTAACTCAATTACCACCGACTGAGGCATTTCAATCGTTGCTGTCTCACGAATGTATTTCCGCAAACGACTATGAACACGCAAGCAAAATCTGGTCCGCGTTCGAATGTAAAAACCTTGGCGCTGTCACGATCTGTATTTTAAAACAGATGTGCTTCTGCTCGCGGATGTCTTTGAGACGTTCCGATATACAGCCAAGCGTGTATACATGCTTGACCCCGCATACTACTTTTCGTTACCGGGAACTGCTTTGGACGCATTGCTGTCACAAACAAAAGGTTGAGTTGGAGTTGTTGACAGGCATCGACCAGTAAATGTTTATTAAAATCTGTGTTGGGATTTCTATGGCGAGTCATCGCTACAATAGAGCCAACAATCCACTTGTGGCCGGATACGAACCCCTGTCAAAAACAGTTACATCATATATCTTTACGCCAACAACTTGCATGAATGGGTGATGATAGAACCAATACATGCAGGAGAGTTTCATTGGATCAATCCAAAGACTAAAAACTCACTCAAAGAGATAATCGAATAAGACAGCAACAGTGACTACGGATGTTTCTTAGAAGTTGATTTGGAGTATCCACACTAGCTTGACCACACTCAGAACGATTATCGTCTTGCACCGGAAGCATTGGTGGTAGCACGCGGGTGGTTGTCGCCGTATCAGTGTGGAATTGTGGTCGAATCCAGGCGCGAGTTTACTAAATGCCGATGCTTGTCCTTAATTTTCCGACTAAAAACAACTATCTAGTACACGTACGAAACCTACAGCTGTATCTGCGATTAGGTATGCGTATAGAGCGAATCCATCGGGTGTTGCGATTTCATCAGCGTGACTAGGTGGCTCACTACATCCAGATGAATATGGACCTTCGCACAAAGGCCACGAAAGAGTTTGAGAAAGACTCTTTCAAACTAATGAACAATGCCGTGTTCGGTAAGACTATGGAGAAACTTCACAAACGTATCTGCGTTGACCTTGTCTTGGCCAGTGAACAAGATAAACTTCGTAGGCTTATTGCTTACCCCGCGTTCGAGTCCCGGAAGATCTTCGATGGTAGGCTTATTGCCGTACATAGAAAAAAATCGAAACTGAAGCTGACAAAGCCAATGTATGTTGGCGCGTCGGTGTTAGACTTATCTAAACTGCTCATGTACGAGTTTTATTATGACAAGATTAAACCGCGGTAGGGTGACAACATCAAGATGCTGTACACGGTCAGAGACTCGTTGTGATTGCATATTACCACCAATGATGTGTACGAGGACATGGCCGAACCAAATCTAAAAAATGAATTTGATACCAGCGATTATCTGAAAGATCATCCACTGTTTAGTAACAGCCACAATTAAAAGTGTTGGTAAGTTCAAAGATGAGTCCTCGGGCAAGCCTATCGAAGAGTATGTGGGAATGCGTCCCAAAATGTATTCACTCGTGGTCGGACAGCAGAGCGGTAAAAACATCAAGAAAGAAAAATGAGTCCCACGCGTGATTGTACAGAAAGATCTCCGGCACGATATGTATGTGGAATGTCTTCGGGAACGACGCGAATTCGCACACACAGCAAATCTGATCCGTCAAACAAACATAGAATGGGTATATACCTATGCACTAAGGTGAGTTTGTCACCGCCTGACATCAAGCGATGGATATTTGCAGACGAAATCACCATCTCTGTGTACGGGCACGGGCAGATCCCTAAATAAATCTTGGCTGTAGTTTCGTGTCCGCGGGAACGACTTGCAATCTCGCACATATGCTCTACTAGGAGGCTTTGCCTCCCATGGTTGGACTGACGCCAAATGGTAATGTGTTGGTTGCTTCGGAGTATCAATCTGGTCCGAGATTGTAAATACATCGACTGACATACGGGGTCAGTAGTACGACATTGTTCACCTTCTAACTCCTCCTGTGCATACAGATACCGAACAAAATTGTTGCCTAGTGGGTTCAACGGCGGTGGTTGTGAAATCATTTTGTATGTAACGGTGCCAGTCTTCTGTGGAATTGCCTCATCGGGTTTTACCCCAATTGTGAATGTGATTTCATTATTCAACGCTACTATGGCTGATGAAAGTCGTGTTACCCATTCGAGAAACCTCGCTTCACGATTCGTTAATAATTCCTGCGCGTACTGCCGTCCGAATAATAGTTCCGCAAGTGTACGGTTAAATTGTTCCACAATAGCCTGGTCGCGATATATATTAACATGTCCAACACGAACCCGCTCCTTATGTTTTCCCGTGTCCACTTGCAACAGCCGTGGCCATGTTAGTGGTCGGCGTGTGTAAATACATTTAAGTGCATCTGCGACACTTGCTGAATTTCTAGATGTCAACGGCTCTGCTTCATTGTATATACTGGCAACATCGACAATAGTCAACGCGTATGTGCGTCCCCTACTCGATCATGTGGAAAAAATAAAAGATCAGCTTGATGAACTTAATTAGGTGTTCTCACATCAAACCATCCAAGGTAAATCTTTCTTTGCACGGGTAGATATGTTTGCCACAGCGCTTGTTTGGCTAACCACGCTCGAGCAACCCCGTAGGTGACCTTTGGGGCGTTTGCTAACTTTTGAACGCCACCTTCACGCCTCCAATACCCGAGCGGACTGTAGTAGATCTTATCATTGTTTATTATATCAATGTGCTTTACCTCAAATGTGAATCTTAGCCTTCATGCCTCCTTTGATGGTCCTTCTAGAGATTCTTTCTCCGAGTGTAGAACTGATCGCATTGAAGTCATGGATGAGATATATATCGGCACGTTGGCATGTACGGATATCACTTGATATTTTATAAGCATGATAATGTCGGTAACATACAGCATCGACGCGGTTTACGAGTGCTTCTCCAAGCTTTGGTTGATTGTTAGAATCAAGTCGTATATCCAGTCGTGTTCCAGGCCCACAGCAATTGTATCCAGGGATATGCTTTTCACCAGAATATGCAGTAGCGACATCACCTCCGCCAAATTATTTTAAAACCTACGTATGTGTTTACCAGGTCCCACAAACGTAAACTTCTTTGATCCACATCGAATACAAGTTCCAGTGATCGGGGTTCTGCCATTACGTGTTTGAACCCGCGTTGGATTTGCCATACGAGTTATCATGCGGTATTGCATACAATATAAAGATATCATTGTGTTATACAACAATTGATATTTAACATGACATCACGAAAGAGAAAAGCTGATTTCACCGTCATTGATTTCTCTGCGCAGGCAAAGATCAGACCACCCAAGCATGGTGACATGTTTCCGAACGCAGTTCGTGTGTTAATCATTGGCCCGGCTGGATCAGGGAAACTCAACTGTTGCTCAATCTGATCATGTGATGGTTAACATGGGATCGTCCGTACGTCATTGCACCGTCGGCGTACTATCAGCAATGTTATGATGTACTCAGGGATTTTTACGGAAGCGCTTTAGTCGTCGCCAAGAAGCAAATCATCTACCATTGATGTCTTTTCCACAAAAGACGAAGCTCCTACCATTGATGAATTTGACCCAAGAGCGAATAATATTGTCGTGTACGATGATCTGATGACTGAACATCAAGATAACCCTGGCGATAATATTTTCCCGAGGTCGACACAACAATACGCACACGTGCCTAAAGTGGTCTAGGACGACTGTAATATGTTGATGACATTTCGTGGCATTGATGCACATGGCCTTTCAAACATTCACTTTACTTGGTGTGCTGGCGACCACTTGAGGGATGAGTTTCGAAATATGTTTGCGGAGGTAACCCAGGACCCGTATAGTTTCCTCACAATTGACTTCACCAAAACTTCCGAAAAATATCGAACCGGTTAGGACATGGCAATTCAAACAATTATGATAAATAGAATGTCAAAAGCAGTTAGTGATACCATAGCAGAGTATGGGGAGCGACGCCGTAAATCTGCCCGCGAACAAATGGAACTGATCCGGAATGTTATAGCTGGCCGCAAACGTGTCAAAGATATATTACAATCGCGACAGACTGCACGGGTAGATCTCAAAGAGGGCTTCTAACAAAAGTTTGCACCGCTGATCAATCCGACGCGTGAAAACCGCGGAAGAGGTAAAGAAAGTTGCAAAAACCACGACGGCGACGATGGAAACAGAAGAAGAACCTGGTCCTGTTGTTAAGACAGCCAAACGCGTCAAAGATATTAAGAAAGCCACGAGGGTAACCGCGGAAAGTATTAGACGCGTGCCAGAGACAATTGTGGGAATCCAAGAAGGCATCGGAAAAATTCAAGAGGAACTTAGTCCAGACCTCAAACACTTACTTAAGAGTCTTCGAAGGCCACTACCACCCGTGTACGAGTCAATGATGCAAACACCGAGACAAAAACTGTATGAAAACGGTCGCCACTGGATTTTTGAAAATCCTATATATGCCGGTCTTGTTGTACCCAACAAATGGGAACAATTTGTGATCCAGAATCATCACCGAATGTACGTGAGGTATGACCAAGTGGGTATACCGGGAAATTACTGGGTTTCAACAAGCCACTGGCGAGCTGTTCGACTTTTATAATACAATACTTGGTACAGCTCAAGTTAGAAAAATTGTCCAAAGTGAGGAAATGTTTACGACATTTATAGAAGAAATACAGAAGGCAAAACGAGTACCTCGGTCGCGAGCACCTCTACCTCCACCCGATCCTCCACTGATACAGTTTTCCGCGACTCCTAAAAAACAGGTATCACATGCAGAAGCGAACGAGCCAGAAGCGGTAACCCCACGAGAACCTGTACGTACACGTGAACCTACGCGAAAAGAAAAATTAGAAATGTCGCGATAATCTACTAAAACATAGAGCAAGCGGGTAGAGGAACCTGTATCGCCCCAAACACCTGCATCCGCACGCGAAGATTTGCCTATACCTCCACGGGTACAAACACATGCACCCACACGAAAAATACAGCGTGCATATGTGCAGCAACTGAGACGTGCATATACACCCGCGTATGAATCCGAACTTGACGAATTTGCCAGGATTATGGAAGAACAAGAAAACTGAAACAACAACCAAAGAAAGGAGCAGGTCTTGGTGCATTATGTGGCCCTCACGACCTTGCGGATCGGCTGGAAACACTTGTGGGGTCGGTTCATGCGAGCAAGAACGCACCAGAGGCCGCATCGATTTGTCAGCGTTTGACCACCAACGATATCATGGACCCCGGGAGGTTTCGCGCGTTGATGCGTGCACTTACTGACGACATCGATGATTTATACAACACTGATGATGAGTACTGAGGCGATTCTTCGAAAAATCAATGCCGCAGTGCAGCGTGTCGTTGTAAATACAACTCAGAGCGTTACCTCGATGATCACGATCTCATAACGAAACCAGAATTTAACGTGACTTTTTCTACAGCAATTACCGCGGGAGAATCCCGCACACTTGAGATTGCACTAGCATCATTGCGAGTTTATTACAGATGGCCTAATATCCGATCACAACCGTTTGGGGCCTCATGCGAATAACTCATGTGTGTTCTTGGCAGATGATGGTGTAACCTGGGACACTGTTGAACTTAACACGGGCGCCTAAGACATGGAATCGACCAATGAAGAGATTCGACGGAATATTTCATTGGTGACGGGTAAAGACTCTACAATTTTCATACGTGAACATGAGTCCATACATAGCTAAGCCATTTCGATTAAATCTGCACCGTACGAGGTTGACATCATACAGTCGTCGATAAGAACAATTTTCGGTTGGTCTGAAGATGTTTCGGAGATTTTCCCGAAGCAGCATATTCTGCGTGTAGGACCTGAAGTGTATGGATACCATATTGAGCAAGAAATTGAAAGGCCTACTTCAACTATTCAGATTAGTTTAACCTGTGACGCCATCAGTGGCAGTTTTGAAAGTGAAACTTCCACAAGAGTATCTTCTCAAGGTTACATATTGTTTGTGCTTTCCCCAACTGTGGAACCAGGTGATTTGATATCGATTACTCCAGCGGCACCTGTGTATATTCCATGCCAAAATGGCCGGTTAACAAATATTCGTTTTACCCTTGTGGATAAGGACGAGCACATAATAGATCTCCGGGGCAGAGACCTTGGCAATACAACTGTATATCAGAGATCGATCTGATATTTAAATAAAATGAAAATAGTACGTGGACGTGCTCTACCCGTGCGTGTTGTTAACGCGAGAGAACCCGTTTACATGACATATTATGGACATGGCCTTGGTGATGTTTTCCAGGGATTGTTTAGAGGCGCACCAAAGGTACTCGCGGCCCTGTCTTCGCGCGCTGCACCAATCGCAAAACAAGTAGCAATGCGAGTCGTTGATATAATAAAAATGTTGCAGCGGATCGATTGAAAAATCTAGGATTGCAAGCGTTCAATCGATTTGAGATAGACTACGACGATTAGTGACTCGAGGACTCGAGCACCACCAAAGGCAGTTCAAGTTACACTTCCATCGACAGCAACAATGCCAGCTCCGGTTAGTAAAGTCATCAATGAAGCCGCTCAACAACGTATAGCCGATTCTATGATTACACATCTGGCAACGCCAAGCGGATTACGGCCGTCGCGTAAAAGGTATTAGACTAAACTAATAATGTATAAGTGAAAACAATTGCAAAAGTCCAAGATATACTCGATCCTGCGTAGGACATGGATACACCTGTAAGGGTAGATCGCAGCACAAAATATTTTCAGTATTATTCGATTTGCTAACAATGGAATCATGGCGTTGTTTGACAGCGCACGATATTCCATCGATGGAAAGGAAATCGAAGCAATTCTCGACAACGTTCATATTGCCATGACTATTATCGGACTCGTCAGATACAGCGACGATTACGGGAGGTCGGTTGGTCTTTCTATGATGACTTATTAAGACTCAAACGAAAATGCAGATCATAACCCGTATAGCCGGCATCAACTTACACGTGCTGCATTTTGGGGACCCACAACTCATTGGTCTGCCTGACAGACTTGTTATTGGTGGTGCCCATATAAAAAGTACAAACCCGAATTTAAACCTTGGCTTTGTACATCGATTACAACTTCATGGACATCAATTGTTGTTTTCGTGTGCAATTCCCCACAGAAGCGCGTTTGTTACCGTTTATTAAGTCTGGAACCGCGTCAACACTGTCGCTTATCGCGGTTACCACAGACTTGAAGCCCAGCAATAATCTTCTGGGTCAGTTTACATGGCAAATAAGCACCCAACATGGTCTCAGCGCGCCAAAGCACGTGTTCGTTGCGTTTCGAAGTGAAGCTCGGTCTGACGATCAAACCCGTAGCACGATGATATTTGACAGTTTAGGAGTGTTTGAAGTTTCCCTGCAGTTAAACGGTCATCAGGAACCAACCGATGAAATGTTGCTTATCTTCACAGACAATCAAGTCGCTTGTGGATATCACAAGCTGTGGTCGTTCATGGACCGGCATCAAAACATTGACACAAGTCTGCAAATTTGCCAGTACGACTTTCGTACGTTGTACCCGATTTATTCATTTTCGTTGGAACACCTGGAGTTGTTTAAGCAGGCTGTGGTTGACATGTACTTTCATCCACGTGTTACTAATATGGTTAATCACGCTATTTCTAATTACATATGCTTTGCTGTCATCCTCTCCGAAACGTTTCTGCTGTTGGAGGGCACAGGTGGCCGAGTGAGCTTCCATGACGCGCCTATAGAAAATTCGTCAAGTAGTAACGTTGTAATTAAACATGTTGCGTTTTCAAATAATAATATCCTATCCTATCACAAAGTTAAAGCTGGCCTTAGCCCAAAATAGCTTGCAAAAATAAGGAGCGCAATACGAAAGGACTACGGGGTCACACTGAGGCTTTCTCCGACAAAGTTAACTGGAATTATCCCCGTGTAGTTGAACCAAGCACAACTTAATCAGTTTAATGTGGCCAAACAAAAGAACACCTCAGTGGCATTCAAGTTATCCAAGTCAAAAATGCAAACGACCGGTCGAATATTTCGATTCCTCGCAGCTATTTCAGCATTGTTTGCGGCTGCGGTTCCTGCGATTGCAAAAACGGCTTCGTTAGGGGCTGTCGGGACTACATCTAGAATGGCTCTGAAAAAAGCGGTCGGGGGAAGCATAGCGACTCGTAAGCGAATAAAAAAAAGAAAAGGTCTTGGATTACCAGGAACAACTCGCAGAATACCATCAGGCAGAGGTCTTCGACTACCCGGTAGGACTCGCAAATGGCCTCGCTCACCCATTTACCAATCTTGATTTACGTGCTATGGCAAAGTCAGTCAAGCATTTTCGAGGTGTCTTTATGCGGGATGAACTCGGAGCCATTATCCCCCGCACAAGGGAAACTGAAATTGTAAACCTGGAGTTATGGACAGGACCTGGGACTCATTGGGTCGCATACGTGGAAACGCCTCGACATCTAATATATTTTGGCTTGTACGGGCTTGCACCACCACTTGAAGTTGTTGATTATTTAAGCCGGGTCGGTGGACAACAGCCACTGTTTTATTCGACTCTGCCGTTACAAACTAGGCTGGACGGGCCAATATTTGAACATCTTGTTGTTTAAGCGGTGCACTCGAGCATTTACCAATAATCAGCGCTTGTTGATTTTACCTTGTCACTTAGAAAGTACACGTATACAGAATGCCTATTAACATTTACGGACACTACTCAATCCGACACGAAAACATAATGTGGATCTGAGCAGGTTTGCCACCAAAACGGATTTGACTGCGTTTACCAGCAAGGTTATTGTTGACGTCGACCCGGGCGAATTTGTGGTTTTCTAAGATCAAACTGGAAACTTAAAACGTATAACGTGAACATTCAAGATGTTCTTTTGAAGTTGCGAGGCGCCTTTGCAAAGAACCTGGCCGAAATCAACGAAATTGGGGAAATCAGAATCTCTTTTATGCCGATTGCGTTTATCAAGAATTATATTGATGTAGCCGAGGCTGCGTAGAAACAATACATAAATGCAAATATTGCAGAGTTTGACTCACCACTACGAGTAGTAACAGCATGGGGACCGATCAAATAAATATTAGTCACCTCGGGAATGATACTCACAGCCGCGCCCGAAAGAGCGAGCCTATCCATAACAAATGGTCGACTTATAGTCAATGCTATTGTGTATGATTTTGATACACCGTCACGTCACATCTTAAAGGTGTGCGAGTCTGGATTGCATTGATTCATCTTAGGAGTATTTCATGCTGGGTGGAGTGTAATACAAATATTGATAAATAATATTCCGTTTGATAGACCATCTATAACACGTGTCGGACGTGATACTGCTATAATATCCTTTAAATATGCAATATCAGTAAAAGTAGTCGCCGGAAATGAAATTCAGTTTAATGAACTCAGCTTTAATCCCGACGGGTACTTTACCGTCTTTGATGTTTGTGTTTAATATTAGATTTGTCATTACATATAAGTGATGAATTCTGACCGCGGTGATGAGGTTGCGGAATTTACCGACGGGGTGATTGATTGGCTAACCAGTGGTGATAACATTGACAGGGATTTCGTTCCACTTGTCGACGAATATCTGCTTCAAAAAACGGCGTTAACGTACCCAATGGCGTAATCAATACGGTTCTAAGTGATCATGGTGTTCCAGAACGCACAATTGCTAGAGATTTAAACATTCCGCTGGAAGATATGTTCAATGATTGTATAGCAGTTGCACCAGTAGAAAAGGGTAATTGGTTATTGTGTGTGCGTCTTGCACCTGAACAAGGCATTAATGTCCAGCAATTATACAATGCGATCAGATTATTAATAGAAGAACTATGATCGACCCTCAATGTTACCGACGTGAAAAAATAATCGAAGCGGAACAACAACTGCGAGATTAAATCACTAAGAGAACCGAGCTACTCGTGAAATACAAACGCGTGTGTGTGTGGTCTAGATGCTATTTGCGGAATCACCGCCGCGACCACTGTTGGTCTTGGTTTTGCTGGCATTCTGACTACATCAACTATCATAGGTACACCCATTGGATTTGTTGTCGTAGGTATATCGATAGCAACCATTGTCGCAAGCGGTGCTGGTAAAATAATATCGCTGCTGCTGCATTCCCGAATACGAGTCTATTCAGAACTTCTCGCGGCGGCACAAAGCAGCCTCAATACAATTACTTGGCTGTCCTCGATGGTTATCCAAGATAAAACGATTAGCATGTGTGAGTTTGGTGGAATTGTCCTCGATGGTTATCCAAGATAAAACGATTGACATGGGTGAGTTTGGTGGAATTGGAAAACCATAAGAGAACAGATACGGAACCGGACCATTAACGACTCGGATATACAGGCAGTGAAAATCGAATAACTATTTGCATGTTAGCTAGTGCCCTTATGGGGCTACACTCGTATGGGTTCAGGATTTAGACTGAGTAGTATGATAATAGCGATTTTGTTTGGTTGAAGTCTTCTACTCCACATGACTATCCTCATCCATGAACACCTCTTGGTAACTTCCGCTCGGTTTTATTGGAGGTTCGACACAAAACGGATTTGTTTAAAGTTTCATTCTTAAAGTCAGCAGCCAAAATTCATGGCGACACTGGAGACAAATAGAATTTTCAAACATACTGTTAGATATATCCAGCGATCATAATTGCATTGGCAAAGTACGCGAGACACCTCTCTATCGCTAAACACATGTTGCCCAGGTTCCTGGACACTGTCATGCAAATTGATGTGTCCATTCACCTTTATTGCTTGTGCTAACACACATTAAAAGTAAATTATGGTTGTAACGACCATCTACTATTCATGCAAAACAGGCTATGCTAAGATTTTGGAATGTGTACTATACAATCGAGCAGGCAAGACAGCATTCTACAGAGTTTCGCTACACGTGTAGCAGTGGGCCGCATCTAAAACAGTTTTTTTCGCGTTTAAAGCTTGCTTTTGACGAGGAGGCTGCAAGTGTGACAGTTTTTATTCACATTTCAATTATTTCTTCCTCGGCTCAGCTTGGTGCTAAATATGCTTGGTTTTACGAGGCGAGGCGGGAGGGGGTGGGGGGCGTCGGTTAACCGGTTACCAAATTTAGTAACCGGTTAGCTCGAATACTCGAACCATCAATGGTTGTCCGAATGATCGTTACAGCCCTAGTCTATATACTCTCCTTCAGCATTGTTGCAATCTTTACCTTGAAGCCACGCTAAACGAGAGCAGTCTCAGTTTCGATGATAGTTGTAGTAAAAAGGTCAAGGGAGCTTCTCCAATTCCATTTTTAGAGCAGATGACAATAAAGAATAAGCTTTCGGATATCTTGCCAGTTGTTTGTTGCAAGATGTGACAACAAACTGAGGGTTGAACGAATTATCAATTTCGCTCAGATCAATATTTACTGGTTCATTAAAACTAAAAATACTTGAGAACATTAATATATCAAAGTTATTTATAATGACAACAATTTTCATAGCATATGACCTTCTCAGTACAAATAATATGGATATATAATGAGTTTAGAATTTGTATTATTCATTAAAAAAAAACTTCTACTGGAAAGGAAACAAAACTTTTTCAATACCGGAATGTGCACATGTAAAATGTATTTATATTTGTATAAGAAATGAAAATGAAAACATTTCTAACTATTATACAAGTTTAATAAATGCATTTAATGCACATTATAGTGTGATCTGAAGCTTACATTGTCAGGAACAAAACACAAACTGACACGAATTTCTGCCATATTGATTGTAGCGCAGGAAGTAGGTTATGCTCATACAACCGGAAGTGAGAAAAATTGAGTTTTCATCCATATTGTCAGCCCACTGTAGCTACGTATCAGCCTTTTGAGAACAGATTCGTGTCTTTTGCACGTAAAATAACATACAACTAAAAAGGATGATATTGTGTAGCTCATACACAAGATTGGATTTAATCGGAACCAAGCACAAATGGAATTGCGTCCATATTTACGTGTATCCAATCTCACTAGCAACAGTTTGTACACTTTCTACAGCAAGTCACTTTAATGTCTTCTTCGTGCCATTTTAGTGAATGCTCCATTTCACATATTTCTCGATTTCTCTACCAAACTCTGTATGACAGAGTGTCCGAATTCTGTTACCGTCTTACCCAGGAACTTCATTTTCTTCAGTCATACTGACCGTAATTTGAAGAATAAAATCAAAAAAGCAAGGAGTTGTGCAGACAATTATTTTTCATCAGCACAAGTAGGATTTTATGCATCATAAAATATAACTAGCTAGATACAAAACTAAGTTAAGATTTATTGTAGCGAATATTATGACCCTGTGCCGTCTGATATAAGAAACAATCATTATTATTACGAACATGACAAATTTAGTTTGAAGAAAGTTGTATATTTTGTGCCAGTCAATTATCTAAGTTAATGCAAAATACTGGCAGCTCGTGTTTAATTTTCATCCGATACTAATAATTATATATATATATATATTATAAAATTCACAGGCCAGTTCTTTGTACAGAAATCGTTTGCAACATGATACAATACAAGTAGTTAAGGGGGGTGTTGGGGGACAAGGGGGACATCCTATATTAAACAGGGTCAAAAATGTATAGGGACAAGAGGAATTTAACATGGAGGGGGCACTTGGGGGGACAATGTAAATTGAACATGTGGCCTATACAGGGATAATGGGAAATGAACATGGAGGAGGGCAGTTGGGGGACAATGGAAATTGTTTATGGGGCCTCTACAGGGACAATGGGAAATGAAAATGGGGGTACTTGGGGGACAAACGAGAATGGAACGGGAAAAGTAACAGGGAGGGACATGAGTATTTGGAGAGGGATAGAAGTGACACATACACCTATCACACAATTTTAAAAAAGAAAATAATGAAAAAAAGTCTTCTCTTGAAAAGTGGTTGTCCCTGAAAAGGGCCGTTGGAGTTTTTTAATTTTTCCTGTAACATGCCAGGAAACCTAGGATGTGAAACTTCTTCTTCTTCTTCTTCTTCTCAGGCAGCCAGTCTGGATGATCCAATCGCCTGAACATCAGGCGATGGAAGTCTTGCTGTTTCTTGGCCTGCTTTTCTTTTTAAAGTTTTATAAAAACACATACACCAAACATACCTTTTTTTTTTTTTTTTTTTTTTTTTTTTTATAAAACACATACACCAAACATGCACTCTATATAAACACACACAGGAAACACATGCAAGGGAGTATGGGATCTTTTTGGAGTAGGAAGACAAAGACAAAGACAGACACACATACACTCAACATACAAACACATACTACTAGGCAAATTGGATAATAATCTTTTCGAGAAAGGTGGATGGCCATGAAAAGGGCCGTTGGGTTTTTTTTGTACACCTAGAGGTGCGGGCACCTCCCTGGTCTGGCTCCACAAGCTGCACACCTCCCACTCCATTCATTTCTGCCGTTGTTGGAGATGGGGAAGGCAAACGGGGGTTGAGTGGCTTCAGTATCCCAATCCTCTATGCTTGGGATAGTGAAGGTTTCCATCTGTGGCTGTGGCTGGTGTGGTGGTGGTGCTTGCTGGGGTTGCTGTGGCTGTTGTGGTGGCGGTGCTATTACCCACACCATAGGCCTCACCTCGCAGATGAGAAGCATCATGAGGTGAGGTCGTATGGGTTCTTCTCTCTCCTCTTTCCTCTTCTTCTCCTCCTCCCTCTCCTCCATTTCCTCTAGTACCTTTAGGAGCTACCACCTCTAGGTATACTCTTAGTTGCCTGATTTTTTCGGTCTTGTTCATGTTCTTGAGTGAACTGTGGTAGCTCGACTGGGGAATGCGTCGCTTTATATATTTTAAGCGCGGACGTAAAGGAAAACATCCCTCACACCTAAAAAAACCATCACCCACACTTCCCGCGTCTGACGTCATCCTTATGACGTCATTCTATGCTTCCCGGATTCTGTACTCCACCACCCCTACCAAAAAAAAAACACATCCAGAACGCGGACCTAAAAGAAAATACATTTTTTTTTTTAATCAAACACAGACACACCCTACATACAAAGTTTAAAAAAAAAACCGCAAACAAACTCTATACAAACACACATCAAACACATATCAGGGAATGGGATTTTTGTTGGAGTGGGGAAAGACAAAGACACAAACACACAAACATAAACAAAAATATTTTGCTTTAGGCAATCTAAGAGTTGTTTTCTTTTCTAGAGATCTGGGTGGCCCTGAAAAGACCCGTTGGGGTAAGAAGTTTTTTTTGTTTTACTTCTAGTAGCAGTAGCAGTAGCAGCAGGGCTGCCACGTTTCGCCACTGGTCTCACGGCTGCAGGACAAGGTCTCTTTCTGATAAAAGAGAAGGCAAACTCCGAACAATCCATTCTGCAACTGAATTCTCCGTCTGGTTGTTTCAGCTGCTGCACAAATTGTTGTTGTTGTTGCTGTTATAACTGCTGTTGTTGTTGTTGACTTTGTTGTTGCTGCTGCACTCTTTGTCTCTCCTCCCATTCCTTTCTGTCCCTGATGATTTTTTTCTCTTAGGACTTCTTCCACCAGATCTTGAATCATTTGCAAAAAGATCATCGTCTTCTTCTCTGGGTTCTTCTCCAGCAAATGATGTCTCACCCGCTGCATGTTCACCATCGCTTCGTTCAGTTTACTAATTTTAGCTGCCATGTTGTTGAGATCTTGACGAGTCAACGAGAGTGACTGAACTTGCCAACGCACCGCTTTATATGCTGGAAGCGCGGACGCGATGGAAAACATGTCTCAGATCGATAGTGGAGAAAATGAGACAGAGTCGGTGACCTCAGATCGATATAAAGAGATAGAGCATATTCATTTTCATTTTTTTCAAATCCAATAAACAACACAACACCATTTTTTTTAAAAAATCAACATTTTTTTAAAACATAATAAGAAGAAGCTTCTCTAACATAAAAATGCAAACTATCAACCAACAAGATTAAACATGAACGTATTTACAGGGTTGACAACGTTGGGAAGTCAAACTAGACTTCCACTGTTCTACATCATTGGGTCCTCGATGCACACTACGTTTCTGAGCTGAAGACAAGAGATAACCATAATGTTCACAAAACCATCTTTCTACTTTAGCATCGTTTCGAGTATACTCCCTATCAAAACAAGTCACTAAATGTTCTAAGGAATATCCGAGACTGCGTTGACGAAGAGAATGTATACAATATTGTCCACACACCATAGAATCGGATCCTTGTACTCTGGCATTATTGAATCGAGTGGAGACTGCATTTCTTCTCATAAAGTCAATGATGTCGTCTTCCAAATGAGGTAATCCATAAGAATCCAAATATTCTGCTCTGTGATCATTGCGATAGTACACGGCTACCCAAAGGGTTCCTGGTCGATGACTGTCGTCGGCATTGATGGCATAGGCATGAACGTCTTTTGGTTTGCGATGGGGAAGTTCATCTTTAGCACACACCACAGGATTCCAAGAAGAAGTGTACGAACTGCGAGTCAATAGGTAATGAAGTTCCCAGGTATCCATTTTTTCTTGCTTCACAGGTAATGATAAGTGATCAATTCACACTTGACTTTATGCTTGAATTGGTCTGTCAAGTAAGGCCACCACGAATCACAGCGGGTTGTCTCTGTTCTCTGTCGCAAGAGAGCTTCGATGCGTTTGATCTCCAGAGGTGTGAGTGGAGGTGAGGAACGATCCTGCAAGTCTTTATACCACTTTCTCAACATCTTTTCTACCGAGATCAGAGACCATGCGTCTTTCAAATATTCGTCCATTTTTTCTTCTGCACTCGTCATCAAACATTTGTCGTGTTGTTTCTGGCTTTGATGATTGATTTGAGATGCATGGCAATGTTCGTGGGTTAGGGCTGTAAATCTGGCAGCCAATTCCGTAGCATAGCAGGAGACAAAATGTCCTTCTTGTTAGGGCCATCGACAAGCCATAAATCCAGCAAACTTGGGAACACTATTTTTTTTCTTCTTCTTTTTTTGGTTCTGGATGAATCACATTGTCGTCAGTGGTAGATGGTGGTGACTGCTGTTGTTCACAAAATCATTCATCTCCATAGGTTCTTCGTGTTGCATCTTTTTTTTCTAGAATCACTTCTCTCAAACTGTTGATTTCTAGAGTATTATCAAATTCTGCATACAAGATGACGTTCACCGTGGGGGGTAGAGGTTGTGCAAACTGAAGTTCCACACGAATTTGGCCTGATTTTATAGGGTGGAAATGTCCTTCGTTGTTGTCTTTGTCAGGAGTGAAATCAAATCCCCACAACGCATATCCTCCTGCATAATCGTCGTACGAAATGAAGTGGCTGCTGTTGGTGCCTAACTGTCCTGTGGCTTCAAACAGGGCCAAGTAAAATCGCAAGTAATTTTATTGGGCAAAGTTAGGTTCAAAAGGTCTGGTACACAACGTCTGCCCATCTCGACTGCCTTCTATCTTGGAGACGTTGAAGTGTTTAAACTCGAACGGATTTTCATTCATGACTCCGTTGAGGGCTGCATTACTGACGATGCCAATCATCAAACGTTTGATGAGCTGTCCTTGGAAAACGTGATCTTCGACTTTGGATCGGAGTCATGTGCAATGGTAAACGTTTTCACTTTCACTCGTCGCACAGGATACTTGGCGGTGGTTCTGCTCAAGGTTTGACTGATGTCGTTGGCTACTTTAGGTAAGACTTCCACACGGCGCACGTAAAGTCTGGCTTCTTCGATGATGGTTTTGTACTCGTTAGCATCGGCCATCAAATGGAAGACGGTACTACTGCGATTCAGTCTCAGGCGTACATTCACTCCATTCAACAAATACTTGTCTTGCAACCAAATGTCCAAATGTGCACAATCTATCTGTTCTAAAGTGCGCCCTTCTTTGATTTTCTTTTGACGGTCGTTAAATCCCACATTGTGAGGATTGTCAGCTGCAGTCAACTCTGTGTCGCCGAAGGCACCCGAGGTGTCAGGTCTCCATACCACCAAAGCATCCAGATGGGTGTTCTTGGCTTCGTTTCCGTACGTCAAGAGATTTTCCAAGTAAGTACGGTAAGGGTAAGTATCCATGCTGCTGCTGACCAGTTTGTTATTCAAGTACAAATCCATTTTGCTGAACAAGGAATGCATGAAATTATTGACGGGTGCGACTCTGGCATCGGCCCCAGGATTGCTGTTGTCCGTTTTGATCACTTTGAGTTTCAGATACAAGTGGCTGCTATTCAGATCGATGTAATCTTCGGTTTGTCCATTGATTTCAAATTCAATAGGAGCTGAAGCCGTCAAAGACGATACAGGATGAAATTCGACCCATTGGGATTCTTGCATCGTCATCATGGTGGGGGGGGGGGGGCATGGTAAACAGATTCACTTCTGACTTGGTACATTCGCAAGAATCTCGGTGCATCATTTTCAACCGTTAGTAATCAAACACGTCTAATTTTCTGACCGTTCTTCTTTTCTTATTCTTTTTCTGAACACCGTGTGGTGGATGAGCTCTGAAGGGATTTCGACGTCGTCTCTTTTTGCCTTGTCCTTGCTGTGAAGTGAAGGAAGAAGTAATGCCAGGGCCAGAAGCGTGAAAAAATTTTATAGGAGTCTCTCGGCGACCCAAAAGATCTTTTCCAGTTTGCATCAAAACATTTTTACCTGCTCTCATAAAGGCTTCTTTTGGCTTTTGTTTGTCGATGAGGACGTTTTGCAGAAATTCTTTTCCTTGCGTCAAAGCGGCATCTTTTAAAGCATGCAATCCTCGAGTCACCATGGTTTTCAAAATGGGGGCTACCGTCCGAAAAGCAGATTTTATCATATCTCCTAAAACATGTCCTCGTTATCGAGCCACTCCTTTGTACACAGGATACATTTTTGGGTAAGTTACAATTCGCTGGAGAACCTTTTTCAAAAATGTAGTTTCACCGTCACTTTTCCTTTAGTGAATAGAACACTTTGTCCCATATCTCCTTTTATACTAATGTTGACACTGTCAAAATACGATTTACTGACTGGAAGATAATGAGGATGTACAAATTCAATACGTGTTTCCACCTTCCTCGTACGCGGTGACAGAAGAATCCGCTTTGAAAAGAATGACTCTCAGTAACGGAGCGGCTGTGTTTCCCACCACATTGTACTCCACCACATCCGAGTCTACAAACAATAAATTCAGTCCATCGTTCAATTCGACAGGGTAACGAAAATACTTTCCGAATCCGTCGTTGCTGAGGATGTTTTTCATGGGAACCAGTTGTGTGTACCCACCCAAAATATCAAACAACCCAGGACAAAAAGTGATGGACAATATTTTGTCGTCCGAAAATTGCAATACAAGACCACGTGTCACGGTATGGTAACTGATCTGTACCAATTATTGACTTTGTCTAAGGCTTTGCCAAATTGGGCGTTGAAGATGGCCGCAATCGTGTCCACCAAATGTCGAGAACCCAAATAATACCCCACAGGAAATCGCATGGTATAGCTCGTCAGGGGAGGATTGGTAAGTGGTACCTTTTTGGATTCGTAAAGGCTAGGATCATTATTGTCCAAGTGTTCTTGCACTTGTTCGTTTAGGATATCCACGACGAAAGTGCTTTGGCCTTCATTGATGTTGAGGGCTTGCGTAGGATGAATGATTTCTACCAAAGCCACTTCCCAATGAGCTTCGTGATCCAATTGGATGGACTGAGGTAATTTGGCCGTGAAACAACATAACGTGTTGTTTGTAAACACATCCGTCGAATTGTCACTAGGTAAAGTTAAATACAATTGGTTATTCATAGTTCAAAGGTGGTTATGGTTTCCGAGGAGTCACTCGCGTTCAAAGGAGAATGATGTTCAAACGGTTCCAAAAGAGGGCTGCTGTTGTGGTGGTGACTGGACGAAGGTGGACTGGAGTTGGCTGTACCGTTGTGGCTGCTGCTTTTGATTTTGTTGTGACTGTCCGTCGTAAATTTCAAGGATGGACTGGGTAGAAGATAACCGATGCAACTGCTGAGTAAAATGGTCCACAATTGTTTGTCCCCTTGTTGTAAACTCAAATTGGCAATGGCTGCTCCGATGACACAATACACCACAAAGATTTGGCAGAAAAAGACGATTTGATTTTTAGGCACACGTTTTCCGCACCACACCCACAAAGGTTGTTTTTGTAATTCTCGAAGAGAGTGGTCGGTGTTGTGTTGAACGCATGTGGGTTACTTCTTCTTTATATAGTCGACGACTTGGGAAGAGGCAATCCAAGAATCAAAACTAGGGGGATATCCATTCCAACGCACTTTGACTTCTTCGACTCGACGTATGCCCACTTTGCGTGTTCTTCGTTCGAGAATGCTTTCTTTGTCGTACAAGTCGTCTTATTTTTTGGTCACTCGTTGTAAGTCAGGCAAGTAAAAAGTTCCTTTTAACACTTCTCCGTGCATGTCTTCCAATTTATAGACGTGAGGATCACGTCCACGCACTGGTCCAGTGACACGAAACAATTCGGTCGTCCAGTTGGGTAAATAATCTTTGTCAAAAGTGCGTTTGATTTTTCCGATGCGAACCCAATCTCCCGTCTTAAGCACCAGGGTTTTCTTCTGGTGTCCCATCTTAGGTGTTTGGGTGTACCAAACAATTGATCAAACACCTTCACTTCGTTTTCATGGGTAACCTCCTCGGGGGCACATTCGATGCTACGATGGTACGATTGATTGTACGCTTTGACCAAACGTGGTAACACGTCGATGTACTCGAGAGTGTGATGATGTGTAAAATATTTCCACATGGGTTCTTTCAAAGTTCTTTGAAAACGTTCCACGACACTAGCTTTAGTTTCAGGATTTTCGGTGGTAAAAAAATGAATGTGCCTTTGTTTCAATTCTTTTTGAAAAGCTTGGTTTAGAAATTCGGTGCCTTTGTCAGTTTGCCATCGTAAACGGTGACGACAACTTTGTTTCAACACCAGTTTTAAGGCACGTACCAACTCGGTACTGCTTTTAGAAGTCAAAGGCACGACCCAAGCGAATTTGGAAAACACGTCGATGACACAAAACAAATATTTGTGACCACGATTGTAGGCTGCGAAATGAGAGACGTCCGCTAAATCTGCTTGTCATTGATGATCGATGCCATCCACTTTGGTTTGACTTCTGGAAAATTTTCGTCGAAAGGGTTTGTGTAACGTGTACGTAGATTGTTCTTGTAACCATCGTCGTACTTCTCCCAAACGTACACTTTTCAATTTAGTTTTAGCAGCCCGATAAATTTTTGAACTCTTACGTAATCAGCAGCATGGGCAGGATTGTCGTATAGGCTAGCTAAAAGTTTCTCTATGATTTTGTTGTAGCTTCTCAATAAGTCACCCACTGTTCGATGCTACTACTTTTCGTGTCGTGAGGTTTGGACGAAGCGGCTTGACGCGTTCGACGAGCCCATGAGTCGGTGGTGAAGAAGGGGTGATGGTAGGTTTCTTCTTGGTAGTGTCTTTTTTCACTTCAGTCTTGCTTTCTTTCTTTTTTTTCTGCTGAAGAAGGTGTGTACATCATCTTTTTAACCCAAGCTTTCATTTCTTCTCGTTGAGGTGTATGAGAGGGTGTCAACAAGCCAGCTGCAATCTTATTAGAGATGGGAGCAGACGGAGTTTGAAACACTTCTCGGGGTTCGTCTTCTTCTGCCGTCCCCATGGCGGTGTCTGTTTTAGAGGTGGTGGTGACTTTAGGTTCGCTTTTCATCAGAACCTTGAAATCTCTCCTAGTGCATTTAGCTGTTTCGTCTAAAGCTTTCTGGTGAAAGAGACGAAGACGTTGTAAGAGTTGACCGTACCGTTGCGATTTTTCTGTTTCTGACAAATCGCTTCGATCCATAAGCGATTGTGTTTCTTGTTGTAACTGCGACATCTCGTGGAGATTGGGATTGGGCGGTAAATGAGGTATCCGTTGTTCGTTCCAACGATGGAATTCCATCCATCTTTTGTAAGGAACTAAAGTCAGTTTTCGTCCTTCCATTTCATCCAAAGGTACAAGTGTGTCGTCTTTCCAGTGAAGGATGTCATTTTTAACTTCTTTTTTTTCTTCCCGTCTTTATCGCATGACTCCTCCTAAAAGTGGTCCAGCAACCGATCCTAACAAAGGAGCCGCTATTTTTAACAACGATCCTATCAGCATGGGCAGAAATCCTCCTTGTTGCACCAACATGTTTTTCTTTTGACGGAGAGGTATTTTCATTTTAAGTATTTGGCGAAGAACGTTCCGATGTTTACCTAATTTCTGTTTCTGTATCTTGGACAAAGGTACCGTTCCTTTCAGCACGTTCAAACAACATTCACACACGGTATCGATGATTTCTTTGGGGGCTGTTTGAATGAGTTGCTTTCGATTGGGAGGATTGGATTTGGTCAGGACAGACAAGACGACCCAATGTTTGGCTAGACGAGGTGGAAGTCCGTTTTTGGTTTTGCCTTTCTTCTTTTGGTTGTGGTGGAGTTGTGCACGTTTGGGGGTCATCTTGGACGTCAGGAGCAAACCATAGCACTCTGGTTTCTGGGAGGTCACACTTCTATTGTATACTGGAACACGTCTCCACTCATTTTCCGCACGGCATACCATCTTCATGACAGGCATCACTCGACGTTGAGGTGTTTTCAACGGACTAAATCGTCTCAGTTCTTCTTTGGATAAATCCACTAAACTTTGTAACACGCCGGTTCTGTCTTAGACTTTGGTTTTAGGGGATGGTACTTTTTTAGCAGCAGCGGCAGTGGCCAGATCATCTGATGTCGATGGCCCCGGAGTGGTGACTTTGGAAATGGGTTTCCAGTTTTGCATCAAATTAGGAAATACTTGTCTTAAGTCCGGTTTGGCAGGCATCATGACGAAGGGGGGTGAAGACGAAGAAGTGGACGGAGGAGAAGGAGACACCGTCACTCCCTCTCGTGGCTTTCGGGTGTACTTGCGCGTCCTAGCAGTAGTACCTCTCTTTCGGGTAGTAGTGGTTGGTGTTTTCTTGGAAGGGCTTTTCCTTTTTTTCTTCTTTGGGGTTTTCTTCTTAGGGTTTTTCTTCTTGGGGCTTTTCTTTTTGGTTTTTGGATTTTTGGTTTGGGAATTAGGATCCCATTTCAAAAGTGAACGAATCATGACAACTCCTAAAGAACCACTACCACCAGGGGTTAACATGATTTGTTTTTTAGTCCGTGGATCGATTCTAGGATCGGCTAGTTGTGACTTCGCCACTTTATGTTTTAAAAAAAACGTTTGGTTTGATGAGGGATGTGAATGATGCCTTGCAGTAATTGACGTGCCGTCAAAGTAAACCATCGTAACACTTCTTTGAGACTAGCTTCTAACAAATGGTCACGGACTTGTTGATTTTTTCCGTGACTGATGCCATACAAGGCACGAATCAATTTGGCAGGAGGATGAGATTGAAAGGATGTCACCTCGAAGACTGTGAGAAAGAAAATGACGTGGTTGATGTTTTTATAGTTTCTTTCTTTCAGAGAGTTGCCGAAGGGGACGTGTAAATGACGGGACCTCCATCTTGGCACCAATGGTGAAACAATTGGGTAAGAAATCTCAAATTGTCGGGAGTAGTAGGTTTTAAGTCGATGAGTAAATACGCATGAGGTGTTTGAGTGGCATCGTCGTACGCATAATTCAGCCAAGGAGTGCCTAACTGTTTGGCTAACACTTGCACTTGAGATTTGTCTCTGGGGCTTTTAAATAACAACACGTAATGAGCGTTGAGACTGATGGTACGATGGGCTTTACTTTGTTGAAATAAATTTTAAGTAAAATAAATGATGCTGGCATTCTGATGATGTCCTTTTCGTGTAAACCAAAGTTTAATTTCTTCTTCGTCTTCTCCTAACATGTCTTCGAAGATGACCAGATGTGTTTGACTCACATCAGACACGATCCAATCCTCTTAGCGAGGAATGGCTTCCACAAACGAAATGGCATCTCCTTGACTTTCACGAAGTAATGTGTAAGACGATTGCCACTCTTTGTAACACCACACGATGGGTTGAGGAGGACGATCCAACACATGAGATTTGTGTTCGATCAAACGTTTTACAAATTCGCTTTTGCCTGAACCACTGGGTCCAGCAATCAACATATTAAAAGGATGGCGCAGATACAAAGCTTCCCAACTTACAATATCTAACTTTTCGTCGATCACTTTGACCACAGAAGAAAAAGAGGCAGATGAGGCAGAGGAAGAAGATGTAGCCATGACTGAGGTAGGAAGAATTTTGAGAAGAATACGAAAGACACAAGACATTTTAAACGTTTCATACACGTTTAATGTTTTTTTTTTCAAAAATTGTCAACACAACAAACAAAAACATATTTACAAGTCATGAAGTACGCAAATGTATACAGCAAAAATGTTGAGGTACAACAATAAGGCTACCACTAAAAGAATCAAAGTTCTGTGTAAACAAGTCAATGTACAACAAGAACCGCACACTTAATGAATAGGTGTCCTACGAATGGAGTGCACATGCACTGGTAGTATTCTGGTCTCTGTGGTGGTGGTGGAAGAATGAAATGTCTCTGGCGGAAAGGTGATTTGTTCCTCACGTGTTTCTATTTGGACGACGGTGTGGTCTTCTTTTTCTAGAGGTTCGAGTGTCATAGTGAACTTGGGTTCCAAGTGGTTCACTTCTTTTTGTCTTGGAAAATTAGTGACGCGCCAGGTCCTTGGCAAAGTGTGCCATTCTTGTAGCCAAGCATCGAAACCAACACTTTTCCAGTCACGTACATCTTTCCAGTCGTAAAGTTGTTGGTGTAACCAACTAGCGATGCACACTTCTTGAAACGTGTGAAGGGTAGATAAAGTTTGACTAATGTCTTCTTCACACGGAGGTACACCACTAGTGTTCATCACGAGTCTCAACACTTTGAGCATAATTTGTCTTTCGTGTGCCGATAAAGCGTGAATGGTCATGTTTTTGGTTGTATTTACCGTTCATCAAAATTGTCCACCACCAATACTGTTCTTCCAAAATAGTCCACAACGAATGTCCTGGAAAACGAAATCCAAGAAAAGTAGTCACGAGCAAACACACGGCATAGCGTCCAAAATTCAATGGAAACAGTTCCTGTATCAGGTGTTTATAATCCTATAAGGTCTGAACACGATCATTGACTTCCTTCCACGGAATACGTTTCACAAGTGAAGACAACGGTCTTGTCATGGTTGGCTTTTATATCCAGGTTCCCAAGGTAGGTATCTTTTATAAAAGTCTACTCCGAGGCACCTGTGATAGTTTCTTCCCAGAATCAGTCTTCTTATACTGTGGAAGTAGGCATAAGTTTAAAAATCGAGGAATGACTGTCACAGGATGAAGCCGGGTTGGGACTGGATTAGTGAAGACACCGAAAGCAACTGCGTTAATAAGATGTTTATTTATAAACGCAAGTTAAAGATGAACAAATCTGACACCATTATAACAAAAAGATAAGGAAAATTATAAAGTTCCTAACATGGAACAATCAACAACAAGTAACTTAACGAGAAAAATCAAAGATGAATTTAACGAATGGAATTTTAAACAAACGTGAATAACATCCTATCACCAATCAACAAATATGATCTACACCCCAATATAAAAATGGTCTTATTAAGCACCAAGGGTGACCAAAGCATGTGATTTATGCACTTATCAATATAATACTCATTTATTCATCAATCTATTAATTCATCAATTTATCAATTCATCAAGCGATATTGGAATATGTATGAATTTATGGATCTATCGTTCATATAACGATATTGAAATGGGAATGCATGAAATTATGAATCTATCACACATATAGCGATATTGAAATGTGAATACATGTAATTTTGCTCAGATAGCAATAGTGAAAATAACAATAAAATGGAACACGTAATATATATAACTATCGTGGCGCCCATTTGACGTCCAAGATGTATCTCCGGTTTCACCCGCTCTAGTCAATGGTCAAGGAGCCACCACGCATGGTTCACCCCTCCCAGTCTGTTGAAGGATCCCTCGAGAGCCTTCACATTCAACACAGACCCGCTGGACGCGAAGCCTTGGTCCCTCACATCAAGAACACCAGTACACTCTTCCGAGCCAACGTCACCAGACACAGCGTACACGTCACAAGAAACCACACAAAGTTCAGTGACTCCAATTCACCACATCATACATAAGGCAGCTAAAATTATAACAACTAAACCGTGTAGTACTTATGACACGGTTAGTACTTTTGCAGTGATATATGTTGCGCATGTGCGCACATGAATTACATCTCGTTACACATTACATTAATCATTCAATGCATGCTGCGTATAATTAAATAAAATCCGCCTGTTCAGTTACAACAAATTTGCTAACTTGAACCAGGCTATAGTATTTCTAATATCATGGCGTTGTATAACCCAGGTATTGACTCTCTGTAGAATTTAGAATAAATTCTAAAACATCTAATATATGAAACAATTCTGTCATATAAAACGAATAGTGATAAAGAATACAATCTTAAATTTCACATACCTCTACAGCTGAAGATTTGCTCCCGTAAAGAGGTAAGCTTTCTGACAAGACTCGTCGTAGTGTAATTTGTTTATAGAGAATTTGGTCTATATGTACCCTAACTGTGACAGATATGCACAGCTAGGTGTTTGGGTTTTCACTGCAGGCAATTTGCACATGCAGCATGGGGTGAATCGCGCTCAGTATTTCAAAATAACTAGAGCCGAAAAAATAAACCACCCTCGGGTAACGCTGTACGCGGCAACGAAACCCGAATACATTTGCGATCACATATACATATTTATATTAATTATACACAATTCCGTGACAATGAATCTGAGTTTACGTTTCACTTGTATCTTGACAAACTCTCTGTAAATGCGTTCTCGCAGCTCCAAAGGCTAGCCACGAATGTGCTCTTGTAAAGTATCCGACGTGGAAAGTTGGTATCTTTTGTGATAGTCTACTCCACAACACCTGTGATAGTTTCTCCCCAGAATTAGTCTTCTCATACGGTAAAAGTAAGCATTGTTTGAAAATCGAGGAATGACCTTGAGTTTGCGTTTCACTTGTATCTTGACAAACTCTCTGTAAATGGGTTCTCGCAGTACCAAAAGCAAACCACGAATGTGCTCTTGTAAAGTATCAACATGGATTACTTCTTTGGACCGAGCAAAGGCAGGTACTGACAGCGCGGAGACCATCTGGCATGTTCCAAGTAAGCGGAGTCTTTATACTCCCATTCGTGAAGCGTCACACCGCAACTGAAACACTGAACCTTATCTCCTTCTCCCAAGGAGATAAATCCAGATCTGACTAAAGCTTTGGAAGTAGGTCCTTGTAGATATTTAGGCCACTTATCTTTGAACGTCTGGAGTCGACTTTCAAAATCGGAATACCCAGCCAAAGTCACAGGCAGCGTCAATTCTTTACCCATGTAGGGTTGGCATCCGCAGGTAGGGACACGCTTGGCATCCCCAATAAAGAAGAAAGGGCGGTCTGCATCGCTAGTGAGACGGTTAGGCACACGCACGGCAGCATCGCTGATGTCAAAGCGTACGGCATCCGACTCGTCGCAAGGCAATGCATCGCACTCCAGGTCGTGATGGTCCTTGGAGTCCACAGCAGTAGGTTCTTCGCTCGGTGGCTGTGTCGAGTTCGTGAGCATCGGTTGCCTGTGTACTGGTCTCTGCATTGAAGTTCACCGTGAGTTCCTCACTCGGTGGTGGGTGGGTGGGTATAGTATTCATCTTCTTCTTCTTTTTGCTCGGTCAACGTTTGAAGTCACAATGAATGGTTAGGTTTGGAAGTGGTCCCTTTTTAATACTGAAGATCGGCGTGTCCGCACGGCAAAGTGGTGTGGTCTGGAAGTCTCACTCGTTTGTGGTACACAATTTGGTAAACTTTTCCTACAGGACGACTGACAATTTGGTGATTGGGTAACCGTATGATCTTGTGAGGTTCTAACGTTTTCACTCGAAAGTCTTGAACTTGTCCAGACAGCAAAGCATTTTTCAAAACCTCAAAGTTGACCACTTGGCTGGTTCGATAGTTCATGGTTAATCCTTTGACTTTGCATTTGGTGTGAAGTTGGTCTTGTCGGTCACGGTATCGGTACCCGTAATATTTAGGGCCACAGCTGGCAAAACTCAGAATCGTTTCTTGAGGATGCTCTTCCGTCAAGGCTCCTAAGCGATCTCCTTCAATGGTATGGTGTGGGCAACCAGGGCGATGGATGTACATGCGACTGTCGGCGTCAAAGTACAGGACACGATCTCCCAACACTTCTAAAGCTTCGGCGTACAATTTCAAGCGAGCATGGGCTGTCACCTAGGCTGCAATGACCACGTTGCTAGAGTTGTCGGGGTGTACAAACTTGCATTCTTCTTCAAATTGACTAAGATCAAATCTTCACGGACGATTTCTACATGTTTCATCAGTTTACTTTTGTCGTCCACCAGTTGAAAGTAGCAACTGGGATCTGCCGAGTATTCCGTCTTGGGTAAGATCGGACGTTGTGCCATTCAACATGACTTTGGCAAACGATCTTCTTCTTTCGTTCTTTTCTACGTCTTCCAAAGTGATTCCTTCGACGGCACGGTACTATTCTTTGAATTGGACTTGGTCTTCGGGAGTCTGGCACCACGAGGATAGCCGCTGGCTTCTTGTTTGAGTTTTAAAAATTGGTTGACGTACCCCGAGAAAATGCCTGGATTCGAGGCGTCGTCCTTTTGGTATTGTGCTGTGGTAGGAAAGTGTCAGATCTCGTTCACTTTCAACAAGCGGTATCCTCGATCCAGAGCCCGAAACAATTCCGCGCTGAGCCACGTCCCTGTCAAAGCGCGTTCTTCCTCGATGTGGTGACAGGGGTGATCTTGGTTACATGTTTCGGCACACGTACGACATAAAGGAAACATCAGTTTTCCTTGGCAATGATGGGGTAAGATCGGATGGTACAAGTTGGTCGGGGGTAAGACTTTGCATTTGATCAATCCTTCGTATTGACGAATGTGTTCCACATCGATATGTTCTGTCAAGATTTCAGGGTGCCCGGTATGTAATCGTTTGTATTTGCACACCCAAGGATACAACGAACACACGTCGATGTATTTGATTTCTTCTCCTCTTGATTCGTCTACGTCGTACAGCAAGCGTGTGGCATTGGTTCGTCCTCCAAACAAACTGTGGCGTGGGTCCAAAGTTTCGATGTCGACCACGTCGTAACTTTCGGCAATGTGCCTAAATTCTTGATCGGTTTTAAAACGTCGATCGTACTCGTGCTCCCACATTTCTACCACTTGGTATCCTTGACTTTCTAACTTCAGACGGCGTTGGTAAGTGCGTGCGTACAACTCTTTCTTGATGGAATCTGAAAAAGGACTTTTCAGGTGTCGTTGAGGAAAACAGATAGGGCATCCGTGAAACAAGCATCCCTGAAATTCGTACACCGTCTGAGGGTTTTCTAAATAACAACCATCCACTCACTGAAAGACTGCCTATTTTCTTATCTCCTCCTCCGTTTCTTGGATCTTGTATCCATTTGTCTTCCTTTTGGCAGAAGTAATGTAACCAACGGAAGTCTTTGGCCGAGTATTGCCGACTGGCTACGAGAGAAGTGTTAGGGTCTATGATGGCTAGTTTGTTCTCAGGCATGAACCTTTTGGTGTACACTAAGGTACAGGCTTCCTTCAAAGGATCGACTTCTCCCTGTTCTAGAAATAGTTGTCGAAACGTTCCACAGCAACAGCGTAAAATGTCCACATCGGATCGACAATACTTGAGCATTTCTTCTTGAAAGTCAAACGGTTCTGACTCGTGAGCGTGGTACCAAGCGTGAAAGGCTTCTCGGTGTTCGGTGCGCACTCCGTTGGGGTCGTAATAGTCAACGTCAGGCAAATGCGGTAGTACGACGTATTGATTGGCTTCCGAATTGAAGAAGTGGGTAAAATATCCTTTGGCCATTTCTGTCATACCAATTGTTTTAGGCATTCGACTCAAAGGCATGGCTAAATATCTCAGGGAATCTTTGAATTGCACTTGTCCCACTTTCATGTAGATGAGTTTGGCTCCGTTCATGGTGACCATGGGGCATTCGGTACCTTGTTGTGAATAATATTTTAACAAACACTGTCCATCGTATCCCGAGAAATTGTGAGCCATGACGGTCGCATAGCGAAGACAGTCCCTGTAACGTTGAATGTCCTCTTCGCTCCAAGTGTCGTCGGTAGGGTCTAAAATCCATTGAGCAAACTCGGTCAAAGTGTTGGGACCACGAAAGATTTTGTCACGTCCTCCTGGAATCCTACTGCAATGAGGACAGGGAACATGGATAGGTTCTTGTATGCACTTCTCACAAGCCCGATGAGCGACGCAGAAATTTGGAATGTGAATGCCCGTCTCTTGCATGCATTCAAAGTCAAAAAAGATGAAATCTACTTGGGTCTTGTTCTGATCACTTCGTCAGTGTATTGTCGTACTTTTGAATGAAACATTGATGATCATAATCCACGATCTGGTGACAAATGCGGCATCTTTTCTTTCCGTCACAAACGTGTCTCTTGGGGTCGTTGGTTCGAATCAGGTGTTCACACTTGGAGCACAATTTCAATATGTCGCAAGCACTTTTTTGCTAGTGAGTTTGTGCCCTGCGATGCTGTTTGTAAATAGAGGGACTGACAAAGGTTCGTCGACACGTCGCACAATGCACGTGTTTTTTTCAGGAAGGCATGGCTTGGCAGCTAAACAGCACCGACATCTCTCTCTGCAATGAATGTGTGTCTCACGACTGTTAAATCCTTGCTCAAATTTCTCGCAGTAGTAAGAGTATCCCAGAAAGTCTGTGATACTGGTGATGGCATCAAAATGTTCATGGTGATAACAGATGTGAATGTATTTTCCCTCCGCGAAATCGGGTCCTCGAAACAGCAGAGCTCCGCGAACTTCTTAAGGGTGTACTTTCAAGACATCTTGAAGTTGTTGCATTTGAGAAATGCCACACACGGTGTCTTTGGGTATGCCTGCTTGTTGTAACATGAGTTCTGCTTCGTTTCGTTGCTTGGCTCTGTCCGACTTTCGAATATTCTCCCAGGCTCTTTTCCATTCTGCGGTCTCGTTCTTGTCGGCATACGTTCGCCCCACCACGATGGCCCGGGCTAAGCACATCTGGTCCTGAGAATTGTGAATTTGAACGACACTGCGTTTAATACTGCGAAGGTCGTCAACCAGTAACGCTTTCCTGCTTCGTCCGATACCTCGAGGAGGGGATACGTGAGTCATGTCAAGTGTGGTTTTTCCATCCGTGATGGTAAACTCTTCGTTGGATTGTTTAACATGTTCGATTTTGTCCATGACTTTGGCTGGTGTTAATTCTGCTGGCGTGCTAAACTCGACCCAGACAGGTGACTTCAAATTGTCGTGATGAATGGACAGTCTCAGCCGATCATCCTCTTTGGCTCCACATTATTGTTTCAAGTTCTGTAACACAGAATCCCACAAATCGGTAATGAACCCTGCAGCTTTCTCGGGAGGCACTTCAGACTTGAAGTCTTTAAAGTGGACGGTGCAAGTGTAAGCCGTAGTTCTAAATTTTCTTGAGGTCATTTTTTGCGACTCTCGAATGCGATATTATTTTTCGGGAGCCACGGTAGGACTTTCTTGGTGAGGGGTGGTGGATTCTTTGGGTTTGGTGAAAGGTGGTGTGGTTTCAGGCTCACTCATCTCCTCTTCGAAATCGCTAGCATGGACTTGAGCTAGCACTTCAACGAGCGGTGTTTTAGGCGGCACGGAAAGTCTCTGTCGCCACGCCCTCTTCGTTTCTTCTTCTGTTTTCTCATTGAGATTACGTGATCTTTTCATCTTGATGTCTTACCTGAATCTGATTCAGTTTCACACAGGGTCTCTCCCTATATATAGAGAGACCTTCCTACCCTCAGAATCACTATTCGTTATTCCACTTTAAAGCAGTGAAGATGGAAGAGTCAAGAAGACAGATTGCCTTTCTGGTCAGAGATTTGCAGAGAGTCCTTCGAAAGTATACCACTTTCAAACAAAGTAAGGACTACTCCTCCATCGCCTCTCGAGATAAAAGTCAAGATACTTGCTATATCTCCCAAGAGAAAGGACATTTCCACAACGTCAATGTCCACAACGTCAAAAAAAAAAACAAAAAGAAAAAAGAAAAAAAAAACCAGGAAAAGAAAAAAAAGACAAAGGGAAAGATACCTGCTATCATTGTCAAGAAAAAGGACATTGGTCTTCAGAGTGTCCTAAGAAACAAGAGAAAACACAAGAGAAGGAGGAAGTAGAGGAATCTTCAGTCCCAGAAGAAGAAGAAGAAGAAGAAGAAAAACTCATCCCCGTTGTCAAGAAAGGCAAGAAAGCTCGACGACTGGAAGACAGTGAGGAAGAAGAAGAAAAAGAACCCTTAATCCCTATGAAGAAATTCAAGAACAAGAGAGACAGACAGTGAAAGATGAACTTTGTATGTGGTGTTATAAAATGTTCATTGTTATTTTTTTTAAAAGAGAATATACCAGAATGGAAAAAAGTAAGTGTCTTTTGTTTTTTAGAGCATGGACGTACGCACGCACGCACTCACTCACTCACTCACTCTTACACAAAACCAAAAGATGGGATTTAAAATTTTTGTAAATTTTTTGGGGGCAAATTGGATTATGATCTTTTCTTGGTAAATGGGTGGCCCTGAAAAGGACCGTTGGGGTGTTGTTTTGTTTTTTTTTTAAACAAACTTATGGACTGGACATGATCAGCTTCAACTGTCTCAATCCCTTTCCACGACCAAGTCCTATTCCTCCTCCTTCTGCTGCTGCTTTGGTGGTAGTAGTAGTAGTAGTGAATGGTGGTGGTGGTGGTGTTGTGGTAGCATCTCAGTAGTAGTAGTGATGGGTTTAGAATGTTTCGCCCGTGATGGTCTCTTTCTCTTGGGTTGTGTTAAATAAATCTGATACATGTTTCTCAGATGCTTTAACTCCGGTAAAATGTCTTGTAACAAACTCACCGTTTTGTTTTCCTCGCTCCATTCCTTCTGTCCTTCATACTTCTCCTCTTCTAACTTTCTTATTTCTTCTTCTTGTTTTCTTCTTTCCTCTTCTTGCTGAAGAAAAACTTCTTCGGCTTCTCTCTGACGCTGTACAAATTTTTCCAATTCTTCTTTTTGCCTCTTTTTAAAATCTTCAATGACAGACAAAGAGGGTGGTGGTGGTACAGCAGCGGTAGTGGCTGTTGTGGTTTCAGGCAAAAAGTCTTGAGAGGATGACAGAAAATCCACAAAATCTAAATTAAAATCTTCCGGTTGAAAGTTCACCACGGCATTCGCTGCTGTCGTCTTACTCTCACTACGAACATAAGAACTTTCCGTCGTCGCAGGCTCACCCCAATATATGCTCTTCGTAGTATCCATCATACTTATGCCGCCCAAGATAAAACCCTGAGAACGCTGTGATGCCTATATAATAAAGATGACGTCACACCCCGCTCTATTCCGATTGGAAGAAAAACCTACCCGGTTGTAACGCGCCATTGGATTGGTAGTTCATTTCGATCCGTTTCAATCCGCTCTTAGGCTATATAACCACCGCTTGTGTCACATATCTTCACCGGTTCTCAAGACCACTCCAGAAGAAAAAAAAGATGTAGACAAGTGTAGAGTCTTCCAACATCGTATCGGGAATGTTATTCAACCCAGACTTCCCGATGTACGTCAAAGCATCATGGGCGATTACCAAGATTAACACTACAACGATATGGAAAAGAAGAATCTATATCGAAAGACAAGGCTGCCTGAAGCGAGTCCTTCTCTACGGACCTGAAGTCCGTCGAAGTTTAAGAAGAAGAAGGCCCTCCATGAGATGCCATCTGTGTTAACTTGATTGGTTAACACTACCCCAACGGCCCTTTTCAAGGCCAACCACTTTACAAGAAAAGATTACTTTTTCATTATTGCCTTTTTTAAAATTTGTGTGATAGACCTATGTGTCACTTCTATCCCTCTCCAAATACTTCTGTCCCTCCCTGTTCCTTTTCCCGTTCCTTTCCCGTTTGTCCCCAAAGTACCCCCATGTTCATTTCCCATTGTCCCTGTAGATGCCCCATGTTCAATTTCCATTGTCCCCCAACTGCCCCCCTCCATGTTCATTTCCCATTGTCCCAGTAGATACCTCATGTTCAATTTTCATTGTCCCCCAAGTGCCCCCTCCATGTTAAATTTGCCTTGTCCCTATACATGTTTTACCCTGTTTAACATAGGATGTCCCCCTTGTCCCCCAATACCCCCTTTAACTACTAATACATAGTGCTATTATAGATGGTGGCTGCTGAGGAAATCAAACATTAAACATTACAAAACAATTTTGTTCCATTTTAAAACTAATATTCAAAGTATTACTACTCCAATGGTCCAGAATTATACAGTTTAATAAAAACACCCTCAAGTAGCTATTTGCTGTATGATTTTGCAACTGACAGTTTATTCCCGACAATCGCAAACAAAATCAACATTAAGCTCTTAATTTGCTACATTAAAATAACCCTCAATGCCTCAGTTCAGTCAAAAGGTACAGTAACGTTAGATGATTACAATTTCCATCGGATCATATTTCTGAAATTGGGAACGAAAATATGTGCTCCAGACTTTGATTATTGGCATAACTGTCTTTAGATTTCTTAATATTAACTAAAAATCCTAAAGTTTATAATAAGGTCAAAATATTGAATATGTGTTATATTTTATTTTGCTCTTCTTGGGATGGGAGAGCGTGTAATTATTGAGCATTGCCAAATGTAGAAGTCGGAACAACTAAGCTAAATCGTTACAATAACTTATCCTACCTCATAAGTGTACGAAATAGTTTATAATAGAAGTCACAATGTCAAGAAAGCTAAGAGTCAGCAGATGGCAAAAAATGGATCTGATTTTGAAGCATGTGGTACAAAGACAAGGCTTGGGATATGGAGAGAAATGCATTCCAGCGACAATATTTTATTTTATTAAGTATGCAAGTATACACATAAAATGGACAAGGAACATCTTTATTGTTCGTGTAAACGAAATTTAAACAAAAATTGAGGTATAAATGTTACACACAATTTATGAAGGACAATAACTCAAGAAAATATTGGTTTGGGCTTGACATGTTGCAAATATGTACTACGATTGGAAAATGAAAGTGAAAAACCGATAAGCAACTACATTTAATTTTTACAGTGTTTCTACAAAATCTATTTAATTAAAATTAAACAAAACAATCTCTATGATTCGAGAAACCAAACAGGTACACGCTGACAAATTAGCATAAAAACGGAAATCATTCACTACCTTATCCAAAGAGTCGTGGTCAGCCCTTGATGTATTCATTAGCCCTCAATGTTCACATTCTATTCCATACCTATAAAACAACTGTTCTTATTTAGTGACTTTTTAAAGAGCAAACTATGCTAGCTGAAACAATTGTTAACCTTCTAGATATACCTTTATATACGGATGTAATCTTCAGGATCCGGTTTAGCTCCCTTACTTTTTTGATATACGTAAATGATATTGTACATGATATACACTCAGATACAATTTTATTTGCAGACGATACAAGTCTCTTTTTTACTTGTAGAAAAGCCCGTCCTAACCGCTCATAACCCCAACTCTGACTTGGAACAAAATCTGAATGGGCAAATAATTGGCTTGTATCTTTTAACCCTTTTAAAACTGACAATTTCGAAGAAAATTAATAAGCCCGTCCATCCACCACTATATATGCTCATCGATCGAATTAAGGGAGTTCACCCATACATATATCTCGCACAATTGCTCTCGAACTACTGCTCAAGGCACAAAAAGATAGACTATATAAAAGCAAAGGCATGGTCAAGAATCAATATATTGCGCAGACTCATTCTGGAATATGGTAATGAAGTTTGGGACAACTGTACATTACTTGAGAAAAGCGAACTCGAAAAAATATAAAATGAGGCTGACAGAATGGTGGCTGGTGCAACAACAATAGTTATGTTGAAGCTTTACATGGAGAAATAGGATGGAAAAATCTTGAATCCAGACGAGTAAAAGATAAACTTACACTTTTATATAAAATGACAGCTGATTATATCTCTCCCTATCTCACGTCTCTGATTCCAACAGCTGTTAGTATTATTACTTGCCATAACTTTCGTAATGTAAATAATTTCAATTCAGTACAAGCTAGAACAAGTCTTTATTACAACTCATTGCTTCTTTCGGCCATTCGTAAATGGAATACCTTATGCATCGAGACTCGTAGAAGTGATTCCATTAATAACTTTAAAATCGCATTAAATAATCGCGACACTCATTTTCCCATCCACTTTTATTAGGGTAGAATGAAATTTCAAATTCTTCACGCTCGACTTAGAGCAAATTGCAATTCACTGATTCAACATTTATTTACAAAGAATATAATCGGATCACCTCTTTGTAGATGTGGACATGTAGAAAGTACACAACACTTTCTTGCGTTTATTATTATTTCTCTATCACCGCATCCAGGTGTTTTAATCCTCAAACCATATGGCAATTTACCTTTCAATACCTCCCTGTATGGCGATACAACGCTCCCATATGAAGTAAGCATTCGCATGTTTGATGCCGTTCATACATGTATTGAACTGAGTAGCTGGGGCGGGGGGAGCGATCAGATCTCGAGTTTCGTTAAAAAACGGTTCAAAAACGCTGATTTCGACCGCCCGTTACCCAAAGAGAGCTGTCCACTGTTTAATCCTGCCCACACTTGCGAGTCAATAATGTGCTGTTTTCAATACCAAACAGTTTTTATTTGAAACAAGATAGTGTTAAAATACACCAAAATGACTGTGGGTACAAACACATCTTCTTGGATACTACTGGGAAGCATTGAAAGGTGCGGAAAAAGGTGCATGAGCAAATTCTTGCCAAGTAAAGATTAACTCTCCGTTGTGCTACTATATTTTCCAGTTAAAGATCAGTGTCAAATTTACATTACTTATGATTGAATATTATGCCTCTTTTACATCTTTTTCATACTCGCAAGTAATCCTGCTTTTGGTTGTATACCCTGATTTTGTCATTTCACCCATTATGATACCAGTTCAATTTCACCATGTTTGCACACGTTGTACACTTTTTGTACTGAATATTGCAAACTTCCATCTCATCTTCGGGCTTTTTTTTCAATAGTTATAATTGGAATCATGTATATTGATCTACTGTAGTTATTATTATATCCTTCAATAAGGTTAGACAATATGTCTACCCATTTTCTAGTTTCATTTCCAGTAAAATACTTCGACGATCAAGTTTTCAGAGTCGTACTAAATGTCTATTTTTCCAGAATATATTGAAAAGTATATAATATTTGTTTTCTCCAATAACTCTTTAACACTGGGGTTATAAAATTATTTTTCTTCATCAAACTGTAACTTGTATGGTGTTGGCTCTTTAAAAATTTCTATAAATGCTTTACATTTATCATGTCCCTTTTTCGTTTTAATTTTCACAGCTCAAACGTAGTTTATAAATATATTGTTATGTATATCAAATTTATAATATGTGTCCATGATTGTAAATTGAACTTTCGTCATTTTCTAATCAAGATATTTACATTGCATTTGAGTTCAAGGCCGGTTTCGTTAGCAGCTGGACCGTTATTTCCATATCTTGTTGTGACAAAAATCAGGTACACAAAGTAATTTTCCATAAGAATTACTCATATTGTGATGTGACATAGGTCATGTAGGCATGTGTATTTAATATAGATTTTGCTAAACAATCTTCATTCTTTTTCTAGAATTCTAGTTCTAAAAGATCAGTTTGTAAGGAATCTATATTAGCTGTGTTGTTGAAATCATACATAATTTGAGAGGAATTATTTATTTACAATATTCATTGGAAATGCTATAGTACTCATAGACGTTTCGCTTAATATATGATTTGGTCATTTATGTGAACTCATTCAAATACATTCTGGATTACATCTTTGTGGTACATCAGGACATTCAAGGCTATTAGAATTATATTATATAATTTTGGATTTGTGATTAGGACATTTGGGATTATTTGGAACTTAACGCACAACTTAACTCACAAACTGTAAGTGTCTTTTGAGTTTTCACTTTAATTGTCTGTCAATAAATTGCTTGTTGATTTTACTTACATTGTTGGTTTCACTTTCTTTCTGTTCAATATTTTTGAGACCTAGAGTCGTAACAAAAATTGGGGGCTCGTCCGGGATTTGAATTTGCTTAAAACATTTCAGAGATATTAAAAATTGCCTTTAAAATTTAAATTGACTTTGTTTCTGATTTTTCATTGTCGCCGGTAAAGATTTTTATTTCACCCATTTGAAAATATTTAGTGAAACCAGCAAGCACTCACAATGTCATCTAAGGTTGAGAACTTTATTTCAAGTCTTACCCAGATTGGGTTAGAATCTATGAAAAACGACAAAAGGACGAGTTGCTTGAGCTTGCCAGATATTATGATCTTTCTGAAGCAAAAGCGTCTTTGAATAAGAAAAAAGTAAAGAATATTTTATTTCCATGTTTGGTGGGAAAAGAACTTTTGGATAATAGTGCTTTGGGTTTAATTTATAAGTCTGTATCTAGTTTTGATTGGAAATAAGGGAATTTACACATAAAAAACCAGATGCAATTAGAATTAAGAAATCTTTAGCTTCAAAAAAAGGAAAGGGAAATTGAAATACAGAGGCAGAGAGAAGAAAATGAGATGCAGAGAGAGAGAGAGAAAGAGGAGAGAGAGATACAGACGAAAGACGAGAGGCAAAACGGAGAGAGAAAGAGGAGAGGAAAATGAAGGAAAGGGAAATGCTGATGCTACGAGAGAGAAAGAGAAAGAGGAGAGAAGAGAACAAAGATAAATGCAATATAGATTTAAAGAATTAGAACTGGCAAGTGGAGCACTCCCCCCCCCCCTTTACACACAAGTTCAGGTTTTGATGCTGCCAGATATATTAATTTAGTATCCGCTTTTCGAGAAAAAGAAGTAGATAAATACTTTCTTCACTTTGAGAAAATTGATGAAAGCTTGAAATGGCCCAGTGAGCATTGGACTTTGTTACTACAAAGTGTACTTATTGGCAAAGATCGTGAAGTCTACAGTTCACTGTCGGTACAACAAAGTATTGAGTATGATTTGGTTAAGGAATACATCTTGAAGGATTATGAGTTGGTACCTGAGGCATATCGACGAAGGTTTAGGAATAGTATAAACGAAACTGGACTAATTCATGTCGAATTTGCAAGAAAAAAAAAGAACAACTATTTGATATGTGGTGCTCAGCCAAGAAGATTGATCAAGATTACGATACCCTCAGACAGCTCGTATTATTTGAAGAGTTCAAGAGGTGCATCCGTAGTTATGTGAAGACCTATCTTGACGAGCAAAAAGTGGAAACTTTGAAGAATGCTGCTGGCATGGCTGATGATTATTCCTTGACTCACAAAATTCACAAAATTTCACTTGTTAATAAATCTTCCTCTCAGCAGTTTTATGGTAAAAAATCATCTCAGTCTCCATCGAGTACTTCTAAATTTCAAAACAGCACAACTGTTAGAAATGAAACATCTGAGATGACTGATCTCTTCCTACGTGTACTTATTGTAAAAAGAAGGGGTACGTCATTTCTGATTGCTTCAAGTTTAAAAAAAAAACAACAACAGAATATAGATAGACCTATTCCAAATGATCTTATTTCAAAGAGATCAAGGTCACGGACTTGTATTGAAAGCAATACAATTGTTGGGTCAAACAATCCCCGGTCTGATTCTCTTTTGGAGACTTATGAACCATTCATGTCAGAAGGTTTTATATCACTTACTGGTGATTCTGCCAAACATATCCCTATCAAAATATTAAGGCACATAGGAGCTTCTCAGAGTCTTTTGTTATCAGGTACTTTGCCTTTGTCTGAGAAGTGTACTTCTAGTGAAAGTGTTGTTCTTATTCAGGGATTAGAGTGCGGTTTTGTAAATGTTCCTCTCCGTTGTGTCAATTTGGCATCAGACTTAGTTTCCAGACCTACGGCTGTTGAGGCAGTGACTTATTAACTACAGAAGGTATTCATTTGTTCCTAGGCAATGAACCAGCTAGAGATAAGATCGTGGTTAATCCATTTGTAACTGACAACCGTTGTTTGCATGAAAAAGTTTCTCCGACTGAGATTGAAATCCCTGATTTGTATCCTTCATGTGCAGTTACCAGAGCTATGGCTAAAAGAGCTCTTGAGATTGATGTTGATCACGTAATTATTCCTTTATTTGACACATTTATTGGTCAGTCTGTTGATGAGGTCACTTTCGCTCCTGATATTGATCCGTCAAAAGATATTGATCACAGTGGTCCTCTTTTTACAACTCATTCTCGCTATTTTAATCAGGGTGACAAAAGACAATCACTCGTTTTCTTACAGGAACAAGATCCTGAGATCTCCTGTTTGTTTCAGAGGGCTATTAGTGAAGCTGAAGCCATACAAGTTCCGGATTGTTACTTTGTGAAAAATGGGGTCCTTATGAGAAAATGGAGACCACCTGAGATACGCGCTGGTGACGAGCGGTCAGTGAGCTATCAAATTGTCGATCAGAAGCCATATCGACAGGAAATTCTTAGTCTAGCCCATGAAACTCCCTTGGCTGGTCATTTAGAAGTCAGTAAGACTTATCACAAGATCTTGAATCATTTTTATTGGCCGAAACCTAAAAGTTATATTTCTAAATACTGCAGATCATGTCATACTTGTCAAATGGTAGGAAAACCCAATCAGAAGATACCTAAGGCTCATCTTTAACCCATTCCTGCTTTTAACGAACCATTTAGCAGAATAATGGTAGACTGTGTCGGTCCCTTACCTAAGACTAAGTCAGGTAACCAATACTTGTTGACCATAATGTGTGCGTCTACAACATTTCTAGAGGCAATTCCTTTGAGAAATATTAAAACTAAAACCATTGTAAAAACCGTTACACTTATTGGCTTTCCCAGATCTGTTTAGTATGATCAAGGGACAAATTTTATGTCTGGAATATTCCAACAAATTATGCATGAATTAGATATACAACAGTTTAAATCTTCTGCCTATCACCCTGAAAGTCAAGGGGCTTTGGAAAGATTTCATCAAGCTATGAAGACTATGATTCGATCATATTACTTTGGTAGAGGAAAGGATTGGGATGAGGGTGTTCATTTGTTGTTGTTGCTGTTAGGTAATCAGTTAAAGAATCATTTGGTTTCAGTCCTTTTGAACTGTTTTGTGGACATACTGTCCGTGGACTATTGAAGTTATTAAAAGAGAAACTTCTTTCAAATGCGGATCCAAAGATTGATCTTCTTGATGATGCCTTTATTTTCAAATATAAGTTGTCAAAGGCTTATGAAGTAGCAAGGACTAATCTTCACTCTACTCAGTCAAAAATGAAAGTAAGGTATTACAAAAATACACAGGGAAAGAATTGTTAGCCTGTTGATAAAGTTTTCGCTCTCTTAACCATACTTCAAAATCCTCTTCGGGTTAAATTGTATGGTCCTTATACAGTTGAAAAGAAAGTACATGATATACATTATATCATTAACACACCTGTGAGGCGAAAACATAAACAACCTTTTCAGACAATATGTTAAAGGAGTATCTTGACAGAGATAGACAAGTTAATTATTCAATCAATCTACTTGTACCTGTCCCACACAGTGAGGATATCAACGAATACAATCTGACCCGTAGTGACTCTAGTTTAACGAAACTTCAGAATTCAAACATATTAATCAATCTGGACCAGAAATTGTCACATCTACAACAAAAGAAAGGAGTGAACTAAATCAGCTATTACATGAGTATGAGCACTTGGTTCCTGATGTTCCACAAAGAACAAATAAAATCTATCATGACGTTGACATTGTAGATTCTACAGCTGTGAAACAACATCCTTGCAGGATGAATCCTCTCACACAGGAATATTTGAAAAAAGAAATTCAATATTTACTGGAGAAGGATTTTATAGAGCCAAGTAAAAGTAACTGGAGTTCACCGTGTATTCTTATTCCTAAGCCAGATAATACGTACCGCATGTGTATTGACTATAGAAAAGTCAACAGTATCACCAAAACAGATTCATTTCCAATACCAAGAATAGATGATTGCATTGATAAATTGGGAATGCGAAATATGTCACCAAGTTTGACCTTTAAATAGGATTTTGGCAAGTTCACTCACAGAAAGAGCAAAAGAAATTTCAGCATTTATAACTCCAGATGGGCTTTATCAATATAAGGTGATGCCTTTTGGGATGAAAAATTCTCCGGAAACATTCCAGCGTCTTATGAACATGAAAACGTCTGGTCTAAATAACTGTAACGCGTACAACGATGACGGAAACCATTCGGAAATTCTTCGACCGACTCAGTGATGCAAATCTGACTATTAATTTAAGCAAAAGTGAGTTTTGTCATGCTTGTGTCACTTTTTTAGGACATATTGCGGGACGAGGTCAAGTTAAACCTGTAGAACCTAAGGTCAAGTATATCTCTGTGCTTGTTTGTTAAAAGCAACTGATGCGATTTTTTGATATGGCTGGATATTATCGGAAATTTTGTTCCACTTTTTCCATAATTGCCGAACCTTTGACAATTTTTTTGAGTAAGACATTCCAAGTTTCATTGGTATGACCAGTGTCATGAATCTTTTAACAAATTAAAGGCCATGTTTAATTAAGAATGCACCAGTTCTTTCTGCTCCAAATTTCAGCCAATTATTTAAACTGACTGTTGATGCAAGTGATGTAGGGGTTGGTGGAGTATTGCTCCAAGATGATAAAAATGGTGTGGATCATCCAGTGTGCTAATTTTCTGAAAAACTAAACAAACACCAGAAAATTATTCCATAATTGAGAAGGAATATTTGGCTTTGATATTGGCTTTACAACATTTTGAAGTGTATATTACTTCGGCTCTTTCTCCGGTTATTGTATTCAGTGATCACACTCCCCTTACTTTTATTAATAAAACGAAAGATAAAAATCGAAGATTGTTGACATGGAGTTTAAAACTGCAGGAATACAACATTGACATTCGACACATCAGGGGAAAAGATAATGTGACTGCAGATGCACTATTTCGTGTATAGAAGTACCATATTGCTTTATTGTTTTGTATATTTTCTGCAATTCAGCTGAGTGTCATTCATAGGACATTTTCCTATGTAATTTTGATTATTATAGTATCAGATGCATATTTAAAAGAAAGCATTATTGCACAAATTGTTATTTTCCTTTATGGGGTAAGGTGTTATGTATGATGTTTATATACTAAACATTTGTTAATGATTGTACATTTTATGGTTATTTGAAAATACATACTTAACTTTTGTCCATGCTTATAAGTTGTGACATGTGTTAGGTAGGCGAGTATTTTCATAGGCATTTCGCAATTAAACTTTTGTGATATAAGGCAAGTAGGCCAGTATTTTTCCATTATTATTACTCATATTCTAATGTGACATAAGTCATATAGGCATGTGCATTTATATACAGATTTTGGGAAACAAATTAATTCCTTTTCTAGAATTCTGGTCTGAAAGATCAGTCTGTAGGGACTCTATTTTAGCTGTGTTGATTAAACCAGATATATATTGAGAGGAATTATTTTTTTACAATATTCATTGGAAATACTAAAGTGCTCATTGACTTTTGGATTAATACATGATTTGGGCATTTATGTGAACTCATTAAAATACATTCTCGATTACATTTTTGATATATCAGGACATTGCAGGATATTGGAATTCCTTCGGAACACTATTATTTTGGACTTGTGATTAGGACATTTAGGACTATTTGGAATTTAATGTAAGTGTCTTTTGAAGTTTCACTTTAATTGTCTGGAAATAAATTGCTTGTTTAATTTACATTTTGGTTTAACTTTCTTTCTGTTACATATTTGTAAGACCTAGAGTCATAACAACATATATATATATAGTTGTATTGGTTTTTAAACAGTTTAATAAAAAAAAAACTCTTAATTGTTTCCTTTAACTTATCCACCTTCTGCTATGGCCCTGACATATAAACAGGATTTGCGGTCAGCGTAAGCAATGTGTAAGAATTACTCACTTGTTTCGGTTTCAGCCATTAAAATATACTTCCAGTTACTTAGACTGCTGATTCAATGTCAATACGCAGATTATTTGCAAAACAATTATATTTCTGCACAATAGCCTGTATTGTACGCAACCCCATATCATGTTTATGTCTCGCTGATTACATCGAACATCGTTACATATATAAATTGAATAGAATTTAAAATGGGGACCACGATCATAACTTAGATTTTATTCTCTGATATATAGCCCACTGACTCATTATTACTCAAACTGTTTTGATATGTTTCGGTTTCAACTTCAAGTTTATTCATTGATTTAGTATTTGTTCCATGTTATACAGTACAGAAACACTGGTCCAGACTAATCATAACATAAGAATCAAACCTGTTCCCTTGTAGTTACGAGTTCAAGGGCTTAACCACAGAGTCACCGCAACCCTTGAAGGCCATAGAAACACTATATAATAAGGACTAATAATCCTCCTATTTGCAAAATTTGAAACACTTGCATCGGTTCACCTGTTCTTCTCTTATAACACACACTTACAGAGAGTACTGTAAATATTCTATTGTAGCTGTATTATAGTACGTATATTGCACACATACAGATAGTATTTTAAATACACAAACGCTCTCGTATTGTCGTGTGAATAAATCACACCTACATACAGTAGTATAAATATACTAATGTTCTCCTCTCGTCTTGTGTATAAAACACACCTACAGACAGTATAAAAGATACACTAATGGTAATGTATATTCTAGCGTATCATGTATCACTGCTCTATTTGAGTTAATCAGCTTTTATTTTATCATACTGCAGTTCCCGAGGAAATATTTGGTATTTTTCTCTGATATTTCCAGGACATTGTCTGACCAATACACAATGTTGCCTGCATTAAATGCATTAAAGCTTAAACAGAAATAAAATGTAATTGACTTCAGCCTATCAGCTTTTACTAAGGATGACACAGCAAAGGGGACAATTCTTGGAGAACACATTTTTTCGAGGGATAATTAGCCGTCATGGATGCATTAAAAGCTAATTATTTTAAATATGCAAATGAAAAAAGTAAAAGAAAATCAGTTATTTGGTGCATATTTCAAGAAAGCAACGCTGAAACATAAAGCTCATTTCCAGGATGCGCTTGTGAAGTATCAGATGTATTTCTTAGCTGTGCATCTACATTAAAAAAGCCCTGTCTATAGATCAAATAATAAAAGTATATATTGTTACACGCAAGGAGTCTCACTACCGAGCGAATCGAACAAATTCTGCGTGAGCCTGGCTTTGAGGCCCATTGTTTCCCCTATTTCTAAGGACCTCAAGACAACAGTCATTGTCAACTGAAGGGTTCTCAAACGCGCGAATACTACAAATAAGTGTCCTCTAATTACCTAATGACCACACATCACGAAACTCTAATTTCAGACTTGCATGGTTTTTCTTTGTTTCACATTTGTATGACTCATCAGTAAGCCTTTCCAAGCCGAATATTACCACTTCACGCCATGCAATACAAAATACGACCTAAGCTCCCAATACAATGAATTCTTGCTATCTCCAAGTACTAAACATGTATACATAAAAATATCCAGAAAATTCACTATGTTAAGAAATTAGGGAGGGGGAATTTTACGAAACTAATCCATACTGTCATAAAGTCTTCTGAATACTATACATTATGACGTCTGCTCCTAGGCATTGGTTAATTGCACGGTTTGAGAAATGTCTTCCCAATACCGACTCCCCATAATCAACAAATAATCAATAAAATCTAAGAAAACTATCAACGGAGATGTAAATACAAAAAGCACATACACTAGGTTTGTTACAATATTAAGTCCTGTACAGTTAAGTCTTATCTTATCCAACTTTAATTGTGATTTCTTTTCCTGTGATTTTGCTTTTTTGCTGACTTTTATTTTCCAGTGAAATGTTTTCACAGGTAACAATGTGACAAGGGGACGCGGGTGACCGAGTCATGCGCTCGCCTTAACAGACCACTCACCCATCTCACCTCTGTCCGCGTGAGTTCGAGTCTCGGCTCGACCAGCGTGGGTATGTGAGAAAGCTTTCCAGTAGTTTCCCGTGGGTGTATGGTTCTTTCTGGGTTCTTCCTCCACCAAATATACTGGCCGCCTATCATGTGCTGAAACATGGCGTTAAATCCCTCAACCTCTTCCCCCCACCCCTCAAAAAAAGATAATTATTAGTGACTTTTTCCTCTGACTTTCTTTCCGTTTCCCAAATATAGAAAGTATATAATATATGAGCATTTACATGCTTATGAGAATAAATTATTGAATTGAATATAAAAGCACTTAAATTGAACGTAAGCGCTGTATTTGACTGACTTGCTGGTTTCGATTTCGTTTTCAAAGAAAGTTCCAGTTACTCATACTATTCTGTATAATGTCAATGCGTGCATTGTTTACAAAACAATTGCATTGCTGTACAGTCATGTGTATTGTATAAATAAAAAAGGATCAAATTTTAGCTTTCATGAAAGGATTTACTTTTCCTGCAAGTAATACTGATAATACACCTACATCATGTTACTACGTCAATTAAAACTTTAAACTTCCTCACATGTGTAAATTTAATACATTTGATAACGGAGATCACCATTTCCGATAGCCGATCTCATAATTCATAACTGCACGGCCTATTTTGACATTGTGTGCTTATATATATATATATATATATATATATATATATATATATATATATATATATATATCCCAGTTAATCACTGGAGACTGAAAATACACTGCACAACAAGTACTAGTCATCCGAACTCCACCCCACGTCTATAGTTGTAACACGTGTATATAGCACTGCAGGTCTATGATCCTTGGGCTTAATTGTTTATTAAGACAAAGAAATAAAAAGCACATATCTTACTATACGGCTTGAATCCTATCCCACCAATGTCTTATCGCAGCTACGAAGACAAGCAACAAAAAAGGTAAATACTGTATAAGGAAATGTAGTGGTGTTGACGTGAGGAAGACTGATCGTTATTGTATTTGTGGTGCATGATAGTAGTGTTAGTAATGTTTTGACGGAGATAATAAAAAAAAAAAAAAAAAAAAAAAAAACGGATTTGTAAACAGTACATATTATTGGAAACAGATGATATCACTCCACTCAAATCTAGATCTTGGGTTGTTCATGAATAGCACGAGTTACACGTGTCCATTCCTTGCCGCGAGGCGACCGAATTCCACACCTGATGGAGCGTAGTTTACCTGTTTACGTTCCAAAATGGACTATTTGCTTATGTTTTCTTTTATATCAATTAACTATATGCATCCTATAGTAGTAGTACCGACTATAAAACATGAATTAAACAAAAGAACTTACAATATAACAAATATCAACAGTACAAACAACATAATCGCAACAATCGAGGTACAAATTTCCCATCATACAATGATACATCCATGCATCCATGTATCCATTCATCGATTCATCCATCCATACAGTGCATAACATAAGAGATCCATTTATATGACTCAGAACACATTTCATGTACAAATGAACAGGTACAAATTAACATCATATTTATTTATGATATTTTAATCTAATAAGAAGATAAAAGTAGTAATTATTTCGCACTTAATACAATTTTAGTCCAAGATTTTCAGCTGTCGATTAATTTCTAGAGGAATTTGTTTCAGCATATATCAGTCTGCTTACTCATTATTGATATACTAAATAAAACATCGATAATGCGGAGGCCGATCATCCGGATTAGTCGCTCTTACGGACTACTACCATGTCCACCGAAATTGTTACTTATTACAATGTACATGTATCTGTAAATGAAACTAATTTACAGATCAAGAGGCCAACATAGAAAAGAAAAATATAAATTAGAAACAAACACTATTAAATATAATGTCATATAATTATAATTACAATGGTGTTATGAATAACTAAAATATATTTTTAACGTAAAATACATTGGAGAGAGTAAGAAGAGAGTGATATACAAAGAGATCAAGTTTATTCTTACATCCTGGTGTGGTTTTAAGTGATTGCCGCTATGACAATATGAAATTTGAAATACCAAGTTGATAAAGCAATGCTTAAAGTCTCATGAAGTCTGATCAAAGGCATATTGTAGTCCAAGTGAACGTACGTAACCATCAACAAACGAGCAATGGTGACTTAACGACTGATATAGGTTAATAACCTTCCGGCACAGGTGTGAATAGAATCCATGTCAGCCGAGATTACCTTCATCAAAGCCATTTGACACTTTTGTTCATAAGACCATACATACAATCACCGTTCGTCAACCTTATGTTATCATTTTATCGTGGATAGTCTGAGTAGATTTCCGATAGGTGTGAAGTATTTAAGTAGATTATTAATATTAGTACTGTTTCTATCTTTTCTACACTAAAATATGCCACATTTCTATACACGTTCATATTTACTTAAGTACTGACACATACACAGTCAAAGGTATGATTATCGGAACCATTTAATGCAGATAATTCCATTCACAGTTCTTCTTGTCGACCAAAATTCAATCATCCGGACGATCGATTATCTCGAAGAAACATATCCTGATAATCTACGTTTTACTGTAAATTTTAAAAACAAAGAATAGACATAAAAACACTTTCGCACAATAAATAACTATTGGGTAGAACTAATGATCTTTACAATAAATAACTATTGGGTAGAACTAATGATCTTTAATGACCTTTTCTAATCTAAACATCGAATAAGAGAAGAACATACTTAAAAAGCACTATTACCCGAATAGGATAGCTTTGTGTGTATCAAAATCATTCCCAACAATCGCAATTTGATAATAATAATAATAATAATAATAATAACTCTTTACAGCATAATCATCATCGTTATTAGTGAGTATCTAGAGCGTGTATGATGTGTACGCATGACGTGTTAAAAGATGTAAAGGTTGAATCCAAAACACGTTTCAAATTTAAATGTTTCCAACAATGTGGGCACACATGAGTACACGAATACGCCTAGCTACGGTCCTCTTTCTATTTTTTCTCCTCTTCCTCCTCCTCCTTGTTATTATTATTATTATTATTATTATTATTATAGGAAACCACATTCATTACGAAATTAGATATAACGAACTTTCTCTATCTAACCACGTAAATACCTACCTGCTTAGCAATACATGAATCTATCTATCTATCTATCTATCTATCTATCTATCTATCTATCTATCTATCTATCTATCTATCTATCTATCTATCTATCTATCTATCTATCTTGTATCGTAGAGTAGGAGTAATAGTGGTGAATATTGACATTCGGATGATGGTGTCAAAAATGACCACGATGATGATAGTGGTGGAAATGATTTGGTGGTTATGTATTTTCTCAAGATTGCGTTTTCATTTATATAAACTTAGATGGTAACCATTCTAAAAATCGTTTCAGAATTCATTCAGTAAATAGCGAAATTCAATGCAAGTGAATGGTACTAATAATCATTATTCACAAGCTTTCACCACATTGAACCAGAGACATATTTTGTGTATGTTTTGAGTTTTGAATATTCTCTCTCTCTCTCTCTCTCTCTCTCTCTCTCTCTCTCTCTCTCTCTCTCTCTCTCTCTCTCTCTCTCTGTGAATCCTCTAGTTATGTGTCATCTACAGTTTAAAATATCAAGGATGCCTATACATGGGAATGTTAATTTAAATATGTATTCTGACTCTTATTACTCCTGTTGATTATTTACGTTATATCTCGTCTTGAATATTAAGTGTTTGGTGCGGCTTTACTCTTTTATTTAAATGAAAACCACAAATGGGGACACGTGTTAAGACTCCATAGAAGATACTCAATAAATGCACACAAAATACGCGGTAGAGTTTGCGATATGAATATGTTGAAAAGTTCATCGGTATAAGGGAGGTAACTAGAAAAGGTATACTTGGGTTGCTAAACTATTCTATTTCAAGTCGCTTCTGTTTGAACATTGCACTATACAGAAAATAAGCAAACAAAAAGCATTCTCTAAAATTAGCAACAGGACAGCAGGTATGTTTACACAAGCTAGAAAAAGAAACACGAGTCCCCAAACATTAAATCTCTCTCTCTCTCTCTCTCTCTCTCTCTCTCTCTCTCTCTCTCTCTCTCTCTCTCTCACACACACACACACACACACACACGCCAAACCGTACTTGTTGGAGAATGGGCTGAGATCATGTACTCTGGGGACACTGATTTCTACATATAGGAGAGTGCATTTCCGTATGAAAACTTATGTACCAGACTTTTATTAATCTAATCTCTTCTCAAATATCCTAAATATTCAAACCCATTACGAATGGGGAGTAAAACAGTTCTTGGGACATCTCATAATTTTGGGGACATCTCGCATCCCAAAGACTGTCTGCACAATTTAAATCACAGGTCTCAAGAACTGCTTCTCTCTATGGTTGTCAATAAATACATCGTTGATAAGTGCTCTCTACTTGATGAATCTGACTTTCTTCAGGTTGCTGCTACAGCGACTGGTTTCTGGCTGTTGTTAACTAAAAAAATATGCTGAGATTTATGTGCCTTTTTGTTTTTTTATAAACATTACGTGACTTTCATTTAATATTTTCGAATTTGTTGTACAAAACATTGGAAAGGGTTTCCCTTGTTGATATCACGTGACTATTGGACCTCTGATGTCATGGACATGATGGTTGCGAGATTTTGGTAGTCATGTGACTACCAATGCAAATGGTGAGTACCAGGTCAAATTTAATCAACCCTGTAGTTTCGTCTCGTCTGTCAACGAACTATAGACATAGCGAATATTATACTCGCTTGATGTAATGTCCTTTAAGTTTTCTAGGCCCGCTAGTAAGCGGCTTCCATATGCCGCCACCATGTGGTGGCGGCAAATTCCAACTTTTTGATAGACAATGGGTTGTGACACCACACCCTAACGTAAATGCCAAAATATCTAAAATGGGGTAGGAAGTGTCATAGGAAACTAGGACTAAAGCCACTGTAAATACAAAATAGGAAGTTCGGAAACATTCACTGAATAAAATTGGTGGCACACAAAATCTCGAGGCATCATCAGCATTAGGATTGGTTTTAGAGACATAAGTGAGTAAGACACCTGAAGAATAATATTTCAAAACATAGCTAAAAGCAATATGAAATTGGTGACCATAATGCTCTATAAATGGTAAACTGTCAAAAATATGTATATTTTTCTTGCAAAGATATTAACTACTGCAGAACATACTACCCAACATATCCATGGACAATGGGTATTTATTTTGCTTGTTATCCACAAACAGAACCAGAATTTTGCATATTGTTACGACTCTCGGTCTTACAAATATGTAACAGAAAGAAAGAGAAACCAATAAAATCAAGTAAAATCAACAAGCAATTTATTTTCAGACAATTAAAGTGAAAATTCTAAAAACACTTACAATTTGTGAGTTAAATTCCAAATAATCCTAAATGTCCTAATCAATAGTCCAAAATAATAGAAAGTTCCGAATTATGTCCAATAGCCTTGAATGTCGTGGGTTACCACAAAGATGTAACCCAGAATGTACTTGAGTTCACCTAAATCCCAAAATCATGTATTAATCCAAAAGTAAATGAGCACTTCAGTAATTCCAATCAATATTTTTAAAAAATAATTCCTCTAAATTATGTCGGATTTCAACAACACAACTGTAAATTCAGACAGATCTTTACAAAATGAATTTTTGAACAAGAATGAAACTATTTACCAAAATATGTATATATATATATATATATATATATATATATATATATATATATATATATACACACACATTCTTATATGACCTATGTCACAACACAATATAATTAATTCTAATGGACAAACACTTGCCTACCTGACCCATATCACAACAGGACATGTTGCGAAATACTATGTAAACAACTGGACCGAAGTTAAGTTTGTATTTTCAAATAACCATACAACTTACACGCATAGAAGACAATGGTTAAGTGTATAAAAATCATACATAACACCTCCCCTCATAAAGAAAGATTGATGCAATAAAGCATTCTTTTAAATATAAATCGGATACTATAATAATCAAAATTACATAGGAAGATGTCTTATAAATGACACTCAGCCTAATTACACAACAATAAGGCAATATAGTACTTTTATGCACGTGAGAGTGCATCTGTGATCACTTTAATTTTCCCATGATGTGTCTAATGTCAATTTTATATTTTTGAAACATTAAACTCCATCTTAACAATCTCCAATTTTTAACTTTCATTTTGTTATTGAAAGTAAGGGAATTGTGATCACTGAATACAATAACCGGAGAAAAAGCCGATTCCTAACACTGGTTAGACCAATGAAACTTCGATTTCTTACTCAACAAATTTGTCAAAGGTTCGGCAATTATAGAAAAATTTTATCAACATTTCCGATAATATCCAGCCATACCTAAAAATCGCATCAGTTGCATTTTACAAACAGGCACATGGAATTCAGAGATAGCCTTGACATTAGCTACTACAGGTTTAACTTGACCTCGTCCCACAGTATGTCCTAAAAATGTGACACAAGCATGGCAAAACTCACTTTTGCTTAAATTAATCGTCATATTTGCATCACTGTGTCGATCAAAAAATTTCCTAATGGTTTCCTAGTGATTTTCCTAAGTCAAGGTCAAACTTGGTGACATATTTCACATTTCCAATTGTATCAATGCCATCATCCATTCTTGGCATTGGAAATAAATCCGTTTTGGTGACACTGTTGAATTTTCTATAGTCAGTACACATGCGGAATTTATTTTGTACTTGGTTCTATAAAATCATTCTCCAGTAAATATTGAATTTCTTTTTTCAAATATTCCTGATTGAGATGATGCATCCTGTAAGGATGCTGTTTCACAGGTGTAGAATCTACAATGTCAATGTCATGATAGATTTTATTTGTGGAACATCAGGAAACAAGTGTTCATTTTAATATAATAGTTGTATTAGTTCACGTCTTTCCTTTTATTGTAGATATAAATATTTATAAATTCCGAAATTTGGTTAAAAGCAGAGTCACTACAATCAGATTGTATTCCATCGTTCACATCTTCACTGTGTGGGATAGGTACAACTAAACTGATTGAATAATTAACTGGGCTATCTCTGTCAAAATACTCCTTTCACACGTTCATAGTACAAAATTGTTTCTGTTTCCGTCTCACAGGAGTATTATTGATATAATTTAAGTCATTTCCTTTATTTTCAACTGTATAAGGACCATAACATTTAGCCCGAAGCGGATTTCGAGTTATGGGCAAGAGAGCCAGAACTTTATCACCAGGCTGAAAACTCCTTTCCTTTGTATTTCTGTCCTCCTTTAGTTTCAATTTTGACTGAGTAGACTGAAGATTAGTTCTTGCCACTTCACAAGCCTTTGACAACTTATATTTGAAATCAGAGACATAGTCAAGAAGATTAATCTCTGAATCTTCATTTAAAAGATGTTTCTCTTTCAATAACTTCAATAGTATACTGACAGTATGCCCACAAACCAGTTCAAAAGGACTAAAACCAAATGATTCTTGAGCTGATTCCCGAACAGCAAACAACAGCAAACGAACAATCCTTTCCTTTATTAAAACAATATGACCAAATCATATTCTTCAAAGCTTGATGAAATCTTTTCAAAGTCCCTTGACTTTCAGGTTGATAGGCAGAAGATTTAAAACTGTTAGATGCCTATTCATGCATAACTTGCTGGAAAATTCCAGACATAAAATTTGACCCTTGATCAGACTGGACAGATTTAAGAACGCCAACAAGTATCATAAACTTTACCAAAGCTTTTAGAATGGTTTTAGTTTTAATATACCTCAAAGGAATTGCTTCTAGAAATCTTGTAGACGCACACATTATGGTCAACAAGTATTGGCTGCCTGACTTGGTTTTAGGTAAGGGGCCGACACAGTCTACTATTATTCTGCTAAATGGTTCGTTTGTCAAATACAGGAAGAGATTGCAGATGAGCCTTAGGGATCTTCTGATTGGGGTTTTCTACCATTTGACAAGTGTGACAAGATCTGCAGTATTTAGAAACATCACTTTTAAGTTTTGGCCCATAAAAAGGATTCAAGATGTTGTGATCAGTCTTACTGACTCGTAAATGGCCAGTCAATGGAGTTTCATGGGGCAGAGTAAAAATTGCCTTTTGATATGACCTCGGAACGACATATTGATAGCTCATTGACTACTCGTCACCAGGGGGTACTTAAGATGGTCTCCATTTTCTCATAAGGATCCCATTTTCCATACGAAACAATCGGAAACTTATGTGGCTTCAGTTTCACTAATAGCCCTCTGAAACAAACAGGAGATCTCAGGATGCTGTTCCTGTTCGACAACGAGTGATTGTATTTGTCATCCTGATTAGAATAGAGAAAATGAGTTGTGAAAAGAGGATCACTGTGATCAATACCTTTTGTTTGATCAATAGGCAAAGTACCTGATAACAAAAGACTCTGAGAAGCTCCTGGGTCCCTTAATATTTTAAAAGGGATAGGTTTGGCAGAATCACCAATAAGTGATATAAAACCTTCTAACATGAATGGTTCATATGTATCCATAATAGAATAAGACTGGGGATCCTTTAACTCAACAATTGTATTGCTTTCAATACAAGACCGTGACCTTGACCTCTTTGAAATAAGAGCATTTGCAATAGCTCTGTCTTTATTATGTTGCTTATTTTTCAACCTGAAGCAATCAGCAATGACGTGCCCTTTCTTTTTACAATAAGTGCATGTAGGAAGAGATAAGGATTTCTGATCAGTCTTATCAGATGTTTGATTTCCAACAGTTGTGTGGTTTTGAAATTTAGAAGTACTCGTTGGAGACTGAGATGATTGTTTACCGGAAAGCTGCTGGAGGAAGACTTACTGACAAATGAAATTCTGTGAGTCAAGGAAAAATCATCAGCCATGCGAGCATCATTTTTCAAAGTTTCCACTTTTTGTTCATCAAGATAGGTCTTGACATCACTATGGATGCACTTCTTGAACTCTTCAATTAATACGAGCTGTCTGAGGTTATCGTAATCTTGATCAGTCTTCTTGACTGAGCATTACCTATCAATAGTTGTTCTTTTTCCCTTGCAAATTCGACATGAGTTTATCCAGTTTCGTTTCTACAATTCCTATACCTTTGTACATATGCCTCAGGTACCAACTCATAACCCTTCAAAATGTACTCCTTAACCACATCGTAATCAGTATTTTGTTGTACCGACAGTGACGTGTAGACTTCACGAGCTTTGCCAATAAGTACACATTGTGGTAATAAAGTCCAACGTTCTCTTGGCCATTTCAAGTTTTCATCAATTTTCTCAAAGTGAAGAAAGTATTTATCTACTTTTTTTCCTGAAATGGGGGTACTAACCTAATATATCTGGCAACACCAAAACCTAAACATGTGCGTAAAGGGGGAAGGGGGGAGTGCTCCGCTAGCCATTTGTTATTGTTGTTGTTTTAATCTATATTTCATTTCCCTTTCTTCTTCTTCTTCTTCTTCTTCTTCTTCTTCTTCTTCTCTCTCTCTCTCTCTCTCTCTCTCTTAATCTCTCTCTCTCTTTATTTCTCTCTCTCTCCCTCTCTGCATTTGCCTCTCCTTTACTTACTTCTCCTATTTCTGCTTCTGTATTTCCCTCTCTTCTTTCTCTCTCTGCATCTGTATTTCCATCATTTCCTTCTGTAGCTGAAGCTTTCTTAATTCCGATTCCATCTGGGCTTTTTTTAGCTGCAATTCCCTTACTTTTCTATCAAAACCAGATACAGACTTCCAATCAACCCAAAGCACTATTATCCAAAACTTCCTTTCCTACTAAATACGGAATCAAAATATTATTTATCTCTTGCTTTGTTAAAGATGCTTTCGCTTCAGAAAGGTCATAATGTCTGGCAAGCTCAAGCAACTAATCCTTTTTATTAGATTCTAACCCTAATTAGGTAGGATTTGAAACAAAGTTCTCAACATTAGATAACATTGTGAATGTTTTGCAGGTTTCACTAAAGATTTTAAAATGTGTGAAATACAAATCTTTACCAGGGAGAAAAAAAAATCCGAAATGAATTCAATTTAAATTTCAACGGCTTTTAATATCTCTGAAATGTTTTAAACAAATTCAGATCCTGAAACGGCCACCAATTTCTGTTAAGACTCTAGGTCTTACAAATATGTAACAGAAAGAAAGTGAAACCAATAAAATCAAGTAATATCAGCAAGCAATTTAGTTTAAGACAATTAAAATGAAATTTGAAATTCAAAAGACACTTAAATGTGTGTTAAATTCCAAATAATCCTAAATGTCCTATTCACAAGCCCAAAATAATAGAATGTTCCGAATTAATTCCAATAGCCTTGAATGTCCTGATGCACCACAAAGATGTAATCCAGAATGTATTTGAATGAGTTCACATACATCCTTAAATCATGTATTAATCCAAAAAGCAATGAGCATTTCAGTAATTCCAATGAAAGTTTAAAGACAAAATTCCTCTCAAATTATATCTGATTTCAACAACACAACTGTAAATTCAGACTGATCTTTAGAACTGGAAATTTAGAATAAAAATGAAATTATTTTCCAAAATCTGTGTATATATATATATATATATATATATATATATAAATATATATATATATATATATATATATATATATATATATATATATATATATATATATATATATCCATGCCTACATGATCTATGTCACAACACAATATGAGTAATTCTAATGGAAAAAAAACTTGCTTTCCTAACCCATGTCACAACAGGACATATTGCGAAATACTATGTAAGCAACGGAACAAAAGTTAGGTATGTATTTTCAAATAACCATACAACATACAATCATAGATAAAAGTTAAGTATATAAACATCATACATAACTATATAAAGTAACTTAATTGTAGGTGCATATGTGGAGCCACTGTAAGAATCAGCTGTTATTCTCCATAGGACTTATTATTAATATGGCTCTTTTGGTAAACCTATGAAAACACCATCCTATTAAAATTGTAATAACTTTAAATTTCTGTATACTCATGATAAACCAATCGAAGATGTCTGCGTTTTCTGAGTAAATATACGGAAATATTTCACGAGTGAAGTGTAAACATTGTATTATCCCGAATGGCAAAGCTACGAGTGACAATAATAAATGTTTCCACTTCACGAGTGAAATATTTTCGTATATCAACTCAAAAACCGTAGATTTTCATCTTATTATATATTTTGTTAAGGGCAAAAACCGTCGATTTTCAATAATTTTCTCCATTGTTAGCCAATGCGATTAACAGCTGGATTATTACATCGATAAAAAGAAGGTACTAAATTTTACAATAAGTTTAGGACAGCGATAAGTTTACAAATTTAGCATGCTTCAAATTCTCCATTTTGTCAAATTAATGACTGTATTCGTACGAAAATGAAGAGAATTTGTTTTGTTAACACATTTTGTTAACGCGGATTGATAATGTTGGGGTGGGGAAATGTAGAATTGTTGTGCGACAACTTTAGAAGAATAGGATACAATATATGTGTGCATCTGTAAATCTTTTGGTATGTGCAATGAAGCTGACAGCCTTGGATGGGTGGCTTGTAATGTGTGCTGTCCATGGGCACACTGTGCTTGCATATACACTAGTGACTTAGTGAAATGACCGGTACGCGTCAGACAAAAGCACCCTTTTTCACACAAACATGGTATGGGGTCAAATACCCCCCCCCCAAAATAGGCGCAAAACAACTCGGATGAGCAGGGGCTATTGTGGCGTAATTGTGGTGTCAGTGCTTTAAAAATACACAGTTACACGTTATTTAATATCCCATACAAATATTATAGGGGTTAGATTTGAATGTTTAAATATTGTATTATTTAGTCTGTGAATAAGTTGTGGAAAAAATGTTAAGACGGTGTCATGACGATGTCACGATGTCATTTTCATGAGGGGATTACCTCCAAAAGATCTGAAAAAGTGTGATAACACACACAAATAACTGTTCCTCAACAAGGTTTCTAGTACCCAAATTATTTCCACAAAGATAACATAAAGATAACAATGTGGTTATGGTATTTGCGCAGGTCAAGCTATGACAACTGACTATTTCTGACAGTTGCCACTGCAAAGTTCAATGCTCGGCAGTCCCATTTTTGAAGCACTTGCAGCTTGGACAACCTCGTTCAGACTTGCAACCGCATTTGATTAGCTCAGTGCAAGCTTTTGCCGCTCTGAGTAGATGTAGAGTTTTTCTTTATTGGCTCATTAATCGACTTCATTATATCGTCTAGTACCTCTTTCTGAAATTTGACATACTGTTCTTGCCCCAAAGTCTCCATGTACAGAACAGTATTCACAACAGAGTCGGTCACATCGTCTCGTGTATGCAAGATCAGCAGCACGGGACAAACATCTAGAAATGGGTTACTGTACTAAGTAATAACCGAATGAGTTTGTTAGTTTGGCGCTTGAACAATTCTTGTGACGATAAACCCTCTTCGTGGCGCTGATAATTTACTTCTTGATCCTCCTCTAGAAGTACTCAATTTCAAAATCACTGAGCAGCCGGACATATTCAGGATTTGCAATCATCCATCTCCGTTGACCATCTGGATTTTCCATGAGGTCTATTACACCCCTCGTGTCCTTTACCCTCTTGTATTTTCTTGCCCATGCGCTTGTGCGTGGTCTTGTTAACCACTCAAAAGCTTTGAAAGTTTTCATTAAGAGTTGACGGCAAGGACTGTATGTTGCGGATGTGCACAGCGACCCAGCGACAGTTATTGTGGTGGTCAAGTGCAACCAAGAGGAGCATTAGTGCTTGTAAAGCTCCACGTGGAGATGAGAGTCATTCTGTCTGTGTGCACGAATGAAGATGAGTTTCAAGATTTCTGTCCGGAGCACCATATCCCAGTACTGGAATGTAGGACTCATCTTTATCATATTCTCTCTCCAAGCCCCATACTCAACTGGGTCACTGGAACCTCTTGTATGGCTGACATATGCATCATGTACAGTGACTTGTTAGGCGTGTTGTGTCCGTGTGATTCAATGGCTTTGAGGAATGAATCAGCGGTTTCAGACGTAATCACGCCAGCTTTTGTGAAGGCATTAGTCCAGCCACTGCACTCCAGGAAATCATTTCGTAAGCTCTTTCAACAAGGAGCCCTCCAAACATGATTACAAGCTTGTCTTTTTCGTAACTGGACGTACTTTGAGTTGGGAAATGTCGGGTAATCACACATTTGAACAGGAACTTGACTGGGTTGAGAAACTCAGTCATGGACCTCAAGACATCCATCGCATGCTTAATCATTGCTGGAGAGTCATCCTTCTTAGAAAATGAAGGATGGCGGTTATATCAGATGGGTTAGTGGGAAGAGATTGGAAAGAAGCAGGGTAGGCATTCCAAGACAATGCTTTGCATTCCTTTAACTTCACTATCCCGAGAAGTTGCACAGCATGATGGACCCATGTATATTTTTTAGCTTTTGCTGCCTCTAGATTTACCACAAAGCGTGTCATATTGGCTTTAACAACATGTGCTATCGATGTGCGTTGATGTACTATTGGGACTATGCTGAAAGAATCCGTCAAGTATGGCTTGCTCTTTGCTTCACTGTTAGAGGGAATACCTTGGGCCTCTCTGCAAATGCCAGGGTTCTCATGAGTAAGGAACTGGATTACACTGATACCACTCCCATGAAATGATCCCTTAGCTGTGGTGGAAGAGGGGTTGTGGTCAATTTTATATAGGGTTCCAATTGTAAAGAGTCCCTTCCGAAGATTAAAGAGACACACCACGCCATCGGTCTTGAATTGTTCACATATGGACAGGGCTAAGTGGTTTTCTATTTAGAGAACAGGACTGTATGGGATGCTCAAAACCAGACTGGCTAATCGTTCAACTAGTGTTTCGCTTCCGGTTACAGCATGAATGTTCATACCAACACACACTGAGAGAGGGGACTCACGTTCCACAGAACGTCGACTGTAAGTAGCATCTGCTTTGGACCCTTTCTTTGAGTCATGAAGCAACATTTACGCGATGCTGAGACAAGCTTGAGAATCTTTCATGTCTCCTTCCAAGGTTATCCCATATAAATCATTAATGTCAGCGGTTTGGTGCGGCGTAATATGTTTTGCTAACAGTTACGGGGAAAGCTTCCAGAAAATGTGACGTTTCCGTCTCTGAACATCTTTTTTCATCAAATGTTTGCAACTTTTGCAAACAGAAGAGCTTTCGATTTACCGTTATGTAAAAGGAAGGCATTGTTAATCAGCTGCTGCATTCTATATGGAAAGACAAGAACGGTATTCATGCAATGTGACTGCTCATGTAAACCCATATCAGAAAAGTGTTTGAGAACTTTTATTTTTGAAGCGGGTTTTACTGACAGAAATGTTTGCTCAAGCTCTTTCAGTCCACCTTCATACAGCTGACGGAGATCCCATAACTTAAAGAGGTGTGTACCCACTTCTACTGACTACTCAACATGATACACCAACTCCACAAACGTTTTAGCTTTCTCTCTCTCTCTCTCTCTCTCTCTCTCTCTCTGTCTGTCTCTCTCTCTCTCTCTCTCTCTCACTCTCTGTACTTGGAGGGATATGGCTTTGTCTTAAATGGGCACGATAAAGATTTTTGCACAGTGGCATACAAAGAAAATCGGTACTTTCCTTCTAAAGCAATTAAATCCCCACCTGCTATTTTAGCAAGGATGTTTTCATCCTTCATGTCCATAGCCATCTGTCTAAGAGACTGATCCGCATGGAGTGTTGAAAATTGATGAAGCTTGCCAGGAGTTGTACTTTCACAGAATAGACAGCATTTTTAACACTTGCATTGGTTTTCTCTTAGAACTACGGACATATTATACATCAGTCAATTCGTCTTGTTTATGTTCATTTTCCTTTCCCGTTCTAATTTCAAATTATTGAACTTCTGCTTACAAGAGCGATGCCACGAGGAACTTTTTACTTCTAGAAAGTTTTCCGCAGTTCCTTCTGTCCCAAAGTCCACATCGACTGGCAACGCATTGAGCTTTCCGAATGTTTCAATATTCTCACGTAAGTCCTTGTACAATGAGAGCATCGTGTCCTTGTCAGTTTAGTGGACAACATAAACTCTCTGGAGTAGTTTTCTGGCAAATAATACAGGCTGTCTAGTCCATATTATTCATCAGGATCTTGGCAGCGACAAACACCTATACAATCCAGAAAGCATGCATAGGAAAACATAAAGGATAGTTTATGCACTGTAAAATATAAAACCGGAGAAAATTTATAATTCTGATGTTTGGAACATAATTCCATTTATGAAGGTAATAAGATTATTTTACTCAACATGCACATTTAAAATAAGCAAACATTGCTTGGTATTAAAAAATACAATCTAAAATAATTTTAGGATAATTTTTAAGTACATCCCCCATTGGCAGATCATTTGTCTTAAATTATATTAAAAGTTTATAAAATTATATATATAAATTATGTATATGGAATCTATAATGTGCCTAAACCTTTGGTCTATGACTGTACTTTAAAATTGTGTCAAATAGTGAGTCATATTTAAGTTGGGTTTAGTTGTACTATTAATCAAATAACAACATGTTTACTGGCCTTTTGTTCAAGGTCATAGCTGTTTGCTATATCTGGAGTAATTTTCCATGAAATAGACGCATTTATTATTGCATTCTAGGTCGTAATATGACACGTTTTCTGTTGTGAAATGTGCCAATTGCAAGTTGTATAAAAGACCTGAATATACGAATTATTTCCATTCCATTTTAGATCTTGAGTTGAAAAGAACTGTTTTTTATGATCATCTTTTGGAATCATCCGATTGTTTTAAATAATAGCCGTGCTGCTGTAATGCCATGCTGTATAGATAATCTGAAAGGAATTAGTTATTGGACCACTCATCAGAGCTACCTGGAGTTATATTTAAGACTTTCTGATGCCTCTGAATATTCTTAATGATGATCTGACATTATCGTTGGTTCATCGGAACATTGCAGACTCATTCATTCGGAACCATCATCTATCGGAACATTACAGACTCATTCATTCGGAACCATCATTCTTTAGGAACATTCGCTCATTACGAAGATTCATTTGGAACATTCATTAACTTGGAATATTAATTCATTTAGAACATTGTATAGTTTCTATATATACAGGACTTGTGATTAGGACACTAATAATTGTTGGATTATTTGGATTATAATACACGATATTGTAAGTGTATTTTGATTTTCACATTAATTTTTTAGAATAAATTGTTTGTTGATTTTTACAAAACATTGTTGGTTTCGCTTTCTTTTTGTTACGTTTGTTCATACCATAGGGTCGTAACAATATATATATATATATATATATATATATATATATATATATATATATATATATATATATATATATATATATATCTTCATGACATGCCAGTCATATTTATCAAATAAAACTGGTTTACGCTTGTTCACCAAGAATATGTCTTAATTGAAATAAAACTCGAATGTTCCTATTGTATTTTCACTCAATAGAAACATATTGGAAGCATTCCAGAAGGTATTATACAAACATAATTGTGTATTATTAGGATATTATGTAGCGGGATTCATATGGTCATATAAAGATGTCACAGCCCTTCCGGTGTCACGTTGTTCGTTTAAAGCTTATCATTTTGAATCTAATTTGGTGCTTTTGTACGGCGCGCAATACTTTGGGCCATGTTCCTCCTTAAACCACATGACTAATAGGCCAACACAGATATAAGCACTATTAAGTGAAAGCGTTCAAATGTGGGTGTGATAGAATCCGTTTATTTCGATTGAAACAGTAAATGAAATAAGCATCATTCTTGTAGCCTTGGAATATACACTTTTGAAAAAATTGTTCTATAAAGTGGTATTCACTGAGGAATAAATCCCTGTTATTTTTGCATAAGCTTTGAAACATTACTTACATAATGCGTACAATTTTCAATGCATAGAATTTGTGATGATAATGTTCATGATGATCATTGATATATTAATTAGGATAAGACTCTACAATGGCTACATTTTGTTAACTTGTAGGTTTCAGGTGTAAAATAATATATCAAAGTTCAAAGTTGTATTAAAAAAGCAGAGGTCAACTCAAGGTAGGTAAAAATTTCTGTTGGCAGTGGATAATATTTTTTTCTTGCTTACAATAAAAAGCATAACACGGGTCAGTGGTAATAAAAAATATTTTATCAACATAAGCCGGTATTCTGCATTTTTGTTCACAAGATCCTTAAAATGCATCCCTTTGAGATAATATTATAACAGAGACTTATTAACAGTCCCTTTAGATCTTGAACACTGTCACTGAATTGAATGTACTAAAATGTATATGCATTATATATGAACGAAAATGAACACGGCTTTCGTTACCGCGTAAGGTGTTACAAGAAGGTTGTTTGGGGTTTAATCTTACAGTAATGAGTTCCGTTAACCGAATGAAGCAATGAGAAACCAGATTACCTCAAGTTCCCTGGCCGTGGATTTGACCATAACCAGGGTACTTAGAGAGTAAACTCTCGCTTTATTAACGCAATATAGATGGGTTTCGTCAGGAAGCTGTCCACTTTACGGAAGCAATCTTTTGCTATAAAGATATTTCACGGGGAGCAGAAAACTCTGTGGGGTTTCGTGTAACCCTGATGCTGCAGTCGATGGTGACTTTAATTCGGAGGACAGTATTGGTTTACTCGCAGTGAGGGGCCAACAGTTCGTGGTCAACGGGTCAGCAGGGATTAAGGAGGCTCTAGAGGGATTCTTCGCCAGACTGGAAGGATCGGGCCATGCGTGGTTGTTCCTTGACTATACGACGAGAGCTGTGGAAGCAAAAATCCACCGTGATCGTCGACTAGACGCCACGAGATACATGCCATATGTTGGAGTTTTTTCTCAGTATAATATAATATCACTATATGGGTGAAAGTCTAATTCAATATCGCTATATGAGTGAAAATTAATTTTACATACATAATACTTGTATATGAACCATGCATTGTTCATATTTTTGCATAAATTCTATAGATTCATCATCCTTGTTCATATTTGTTTATAAGTTCTCTACATTAATCATAAAAGATGAGATAACCATATATCAATCATATTTGTTTATAAATGCTATACATTGATCATCCTTGGTGATAGGTCCACATATCAATCATGTGTTCATACTCTCCATACATTGATTCTTGTTTGAGTCCGCGTTGAAGTTACATGTTCTGATTAGCTTCATTCAGGAATGATATAATTTTCTTATATCCGTTGTTGAACTCTGTGTGCATCATTCTGTCAAATCCATTGTTGGACTTTAAATAGACGTTTCTTACCTTGAAAATATTTGTTTAGGCCTAAATTCCAAAAGTTCCATTAGGACATCATCTAATAGCTAGGAGTATCCTTCATTACTGTGAAATATGCCCCTTTTTCACAGTTTTGTCCAACATTCTTAAACAAAGTGTTTTGGTTCAGTCTTTTCCAGCAACATAATCAAAACCAAATTTGTTACAAATATAATGCAATAAAAATAATATTAATGGTTAAATATAGCTAATTGAGTAAATAAATCATTAAATAAATAAAAGGAATTATAAATAAATAAGTCAAAATTTAAATATAGTGTTAAATACTATAAATTTTTTTCATGAATGTTTGAAAAAGAAATATTGTTTTAAAAATGTATGCCATAAAGTATAAAAACGAGATTAACTAAATAAATAATGCTTTGAAAACAAATATGAAATAATTATATAGCTGAGATGAGTACTAAGTTTGAACAATATGAATGGCTAAATGATTCGAGTTCGGTCATTTAAGTTGCTTCATATAGGTCCAACCATTTCTAAAGGCATCTCCGCATTTAGATGGTTGCTAAAGAAGAATTTATTTTGAAAAGCTTTTTTATTCTTATACTTATGTAAACAAACACACACAAACACACACCCATAGGCGTCCGCTGGAATATTTTTGGGTGGACTGCGGGGGAGGAGGGTAAAGCCAAAATGAAAGGGACAAACCTTCAAAGTGATGCCAATAGGTAGTAGTATGCACATATAGGAGTATGGAAACACTATTTAACTCTCGTTGTTTGTGAACTCGCTTCACTCGTTCATAGCCCCTGCTCGAGCAAGAAAAGTATTTTCATTCCTCTATTGCTACGATCTACACTAGCCTTTATTATCAGTTGCCATAACTTGCTCGCGTCCTTGTACATTATATAAGCATTTTACATACAACGCTGCTTACTTTCTAATTAGAGAGATCAAATGTACTCGTATATTATGGCAGGTTATTGCAACGCAAACTACGCACACTGTAACGTTCAGCCCAGCTAGTTATCGCGCACTGTCTTGAAAATGATTACAAACGTAATTTTAAAACAACAACATCTGCCACGATATGGACTGGTGTTGCCCTAGGAACTATTAGCAGGTGTTGCAAAGGGCTGCATCAAGAAACGTTTTCACGTTTGACTGGAACGAAATGATCTTTTAAATATGACACACTAGAAAATGAGCTGCATCAAAATATTTGACTCACATGAGTTGCTTCTCTTGCATGCAAAATCTATTTTTAGCAACAGTCAAATAGGCAAATTTGCCAAACCTTATACTTCATAACGTAATATAGTATGATATATATATATATATATATATGTATATATATATATATATATATATATATATATATATATATATATATATATATATATATATATATATATATATATACCAAGTGAATTCAATGTAGATATAGCTGTATAAATTTCTGGTGTCTCACAGAGTCGGACGCTTTGTCTTGATATCAGCTTTGATGAAGCAGTCAGATGCACACTGATATAACTTAATGACTTATCATGTGACGTCCTAACTTCCGATGTGAACACGACTAACCTAAGTTGTCAGGAAGTTAGGTTTCGAGCCTTCGAAGCCGTTCACACAAGCGACCGGGTGCAGTGGTCAAGCGGTTCGATGTTGCTTATCTGCTGCGGAACTAAAACATTTAGCAGGGCTAGCAATAGGCCTGAGTCAGGGCTTTTGTTTTGGTTTTTCCTTCTGCCTATATACAATTAGATTACACAAAAATGAAGCTTGGTCCACGGCTGTCAGCTTGATGACTCGCGCTCTCTGCCAATTTATCCAATGAATTTGGATAAAAACGTTGCTTGTCCCACCGCTGTCAGCTTGTCGCGTCTTCTACCATTTATATATGGATTTTACACAAAAATGATGCTCGCCCGATTTTGATTTGAAGATGACATACTGTGTAATGGATTTTAAACTGATATTGGAATTGTTCGTTAAGTCACATCAAACTAATCAGAAGTCGCCTGATTGGTATTCTTTATTATCGGCAACAGTTGGTCGATCAGAGCTGGCAACAATTCTAGGCATTTATACTTTTGCAACTGCGCATGATATTGCCAGAAGAAATCTTAGTACACAGCCACAATATGTTACGTTACCTTGTTTATGGGGCCCATTAATTGAACCAGTCATCAGAAAATATGTTGAGATCACTATGAATGAAAAAGTAGTTGGCATCAATATCTGCATTTAAGCTCTCGATGGTTTTCGTTATAGTCCAGATGGCTACATTGTTAGCGACAACAAAATCCTGTTAGTATAATGTCCTTTTACGCGAGACGTTAGCAAGTTGCGAAAATGTTATTTGCTGCAGGTACTGTCTGATCTTGAGGTATATGCTGTTGCGTCATATGGTCTGCTTGTCGATATTATATTTCGTAAGTGCTCGCTGGAACAATTTGGATTTTATCCTGAATGCGACAGACATTTTCATAATAGAGATTACTACCGCTACGACAATGCAAATGGCATCATAGGATTCTTTAACACAGACAACTTTATCACTGGCATAAAAAATGTTGACGACACTGACAGCAAATATGTTGACCTTGGTGAGTCTAACGAGGCTAAATTTGTATCATACTTAAAGAGGGCTCTGCACAGAGAGCATGACTGTTATTGCTGACATTAAAGATCAACCTGGTGAATTGCCACAGCGATTAATAACATCACCAAAAAGTGTCCTGACAAAAAGTTAATCGCGGTGTTACCATGGAACATTTTCAAGATTACTTACAACTATATTGCTAGCGAACCAGGCTACGATAAGACTATCAAAGGCGCTATGTCAAAATTGAAACAGCTTGTCAGCGAATTAGAGACTTGAAAACAGGTCATATAATGTATGATTTTGAATCTGAAAGAATAATGATTACGTACGAGCGTGCATATGTCGCCAAAGTAAAGTTTCCTATAGGCTGGAATATTGAAGACGTCAACTAGATGGTACAGGATATCAAGCCACTAAATGGTGCTTACAAATTTGTCACTGACGCTCTTAAGATGATTTATCAAACATCAAAAGAGCATCTAGAGCAATTTAGCTATATTGCTGACATTGTAGTATATCGTGAAAGATCTTGACGCCTGCTAGGAGAAGAATACAACAAGTTATGCAAGAACAAATCTTTGTACAATTTTGTCAAGACAAGCAGTGATTGTACCAAATTGTAATGATCACCCGCCTTTACTTTTCATCCCTATTCTCTGAGCCATTTTCCTCCTCGTTAGCATCACCAGTACAACGCTTTCACTTCGAAGGCCACAGTGCTGATATTTTGTTTTAAATAAACTTTTTCGTATTTGGCAACGCACATAGGACTCAACTCAGCAACAATATTATCTAACTCCTTGACCAAATCTTTCATGTTAAACGCAGCACCACGCAGGCAAGCTTTAACCTGGTTTAATATTTTTGTGTACGTGATGTAAGCGTATTTGCAGATGGGCATCTTTTTTAAATTTTTGGCTCTAGTTTTCTACAACAAGCTTAAGTTGCAATTGCAGCGCCAGATATAATCCGAAATACTGGCCTACCTTAAATATGTCACAAAAGTCTAATTGCGAAACTGTTAGACCTAATTGGTATGTATAGATGAAGGAACAAAGATTTTCCTCAACAAACCACAGATGTAAATATTTATTTAGTGCTCCAACTAGTTGTGTCAAATGGGCACTCCCATTCCCCACCCCATTCTGCCTTCAGTGTCTTTCTCATCCCTCTCCTCACCATCTTTCTAGATAAAAACATCTTCAAACTGTGTTATTATTTATATATTATTATCATTAGTTATGTTTATTTAATTTATGATGCATATATGAATGTGTTTTTGTCTGCTTCCACTTCCATGAAGATTAAAGCCTAAAGTCCCCATTCCTGTACCAGTTACTAAAGGTGCCCCTCTGTAAGAAATTAATAGTTGGAGCACTGTGTATTATCTTGCTATTAATGTGGGCTAAGTTAAATTTTAGCTTTATGAAATAGCTTGCCATCTGTTGTCTGTTCGTCACCTTTCTATTAGCAAATATCAGTCAGTATGATAAATCAAACATATATTCACTGCTTTTGATCGAACTAATGGCATTGGTGTAAATTTTTGGAGTATATTTCAGAGCATGGTCGTATGAAACTTTTATCTCCGTCTTCTATGGAAGTTCAAAAATAAACAGAATTTCTTATCTCAAGGTTTTACTCCTCTATGCATACAGTTGCTAAGGTATACATTTGCAGAAAAAAGTTCACCCCAGCAAGCGTTTTGAGTGTTATCGTCAATCGTTATGGGGAATGTTTTGGTCAACACTCTCACCGGGATAATGCTCCCTAAAAGTCACACTGGGGTAATACATAATTCATGTATTGTTAACATTTAATATGCAGCATTTTTAAAATAAACTATCTTTAGACACATTTCAGTTCAGTATTGTTACAACAGTAGGGTACATCCGAATAGTTACACTGGTGCACTTGATTTCCGCTTCCTGCATTTAATAGCATTCAGGCTATGCACACAGTTTCTACTGAATTTGAATATATATGTACAGTGCTGCACCTTGAGCGAGCCTATATCTGTCATGAAATTTTAAGTTGCTTGCTACATGAATCAGAAAATAATAATAAATATTCCAAATTGTTATGTTAAAACTTATACTACATGGTTCATTTTTCATTACAGTGGTCATATAGTTTCATTCAGGCAGTCATACACAGACACCCTTGCCATAATTCTAACTATTGTACTGTCTTCACGATAATTTTAAGTACTTGCTGGTAATGCATGTACACTCTCATATACATGTCTAGCCATTCTTACTGACATATAAGAACTCCCAATCTCACTAGACTTTCTGAGACGCCTCATTATGAGCAAATGCAGTGTAGGCCGCTCATGGAACTGACCGTAAGGTTCTGACTGACAAATATCCTCATTCATATTACAGTATCTCAACAAAATCTTGGACCATTAAGATAACTAGTCACATGATCTTAGGTTCATGTCAAAGGTAAAAAATGAAGATTTTTGGAAAAGGACCTAAAGTATTGTAGGATAATAACCCTCAAGCCAAACCCCCCCTCCCCCTGCCAATAACTCCCGGACAATAGCCCCCAGCCAAGAATCCCCTATGTTAAATACCCGCTGGACAATAACCCCCACCCCCATGGATAATCCCCCCCCCCGGGATAAACCGCTCTGGCCAGAAACCCTCCAAAATTGAAACAAAACATTTTATTATAAAATAATACATTTCATTTTTTTATTCTGAACACATTATTATTAATAGATTTGCCTTTAAAGTTTGTATTTGGAAAAATGGTTAACCAGAAAAACACTGAAGCCATGAAATCCCCATGCTATTTTTTTCTAAGGTTTCAATTTGTATCTGATTCTGTACAGCTTCAGCTCTTGCTCATGCCTACTGTTCGACGAACTCTCAGAAAGCAGAATCTAGTTATTCCGGACGAATACAAGAAAACACTTGACGTAAACGACTTATTTTTAGTGGATTCCTGACCTGGACCAACCCGGATGTTAATCCTTGCAACCGCTGCTTGCTAACATTCATCTACTTCTTGCCCTCCCAAACTGGTTCATGGATGGCACCTTCAAAACGGCATCGCTTCTATTTAAACAACTGTACTTTGCTTTCGAAGTTGACAATCCTTTTGATTGAGCGGTGAATTTAATACTTGTTTAGTGCCAAGCAGAGTTCTACAACTTCCTATGCATGTTTGACTTTAATCCCTTAGCTTGTAAAGGCAACACCTTATTTGTTTTACCACGTGACAACCCGTTGATCGAGCTGCGAGTTTGATACTTGTTCAATAAGTGTTACTTACAATTTGGGGTGTTATTGGCCAGGGGGTTTATACCGATCGGGGGATAGTTTCTGGGTAGTATTTACCCTAGAAGGTTATTGGCCGGGGGTATTGGTGGGGGGTAATTTGTCGGGGGGTTATTAACCTGGGTTTTTAAACCGGTTACCGACCTTAAGAATTTAACTTGGACATATCATTCACATCTTGGATGATACTGACGCACAACATTGCGTGACTTTGAAGGTGAAAGATCATTACTTAGATTTTTTAAATATGCTTATTTCTAAACACAACAAGTTGAAGAAAACAGGAATGCATTTTAATCAAACGTGGCTTGTTTATGTACTTATGTCATCAACAGCTAAGACTAGTCTGATAAATATACTCCTACTCCATTTATCTAGGGTTAAAAAGTTCAAAGATCACCATCTGGATTTTTTTAATTACCGCTTGCTTCAATCTCGACCAGACTTGGTATAGGGGTAATGCATTCAATCACATCTTGAATAAGTTTGTTTATCGGCATTCTGTAGCTTAATTGGTCTCAGTGTCAATGATCATGACTTAGGTTTTAAAACTGAACACAATAAATCAAGGAAATGGGGGGGGGGAGGTAATTTTGATCCAACTTCCAAGCTATTTTTGTATATATTCCCAAAGGCTTGGATGAGTTACATTATCTGTCCCCTCATGTCCTTGATTCATGGTCAGTAGTCACAATTTAGATTTTAATTTAACCAACATAAATGGAAAGCATGTTCTCTGATGGTGGTGGTGTTGTCATCAATAATGTTGTTAAGGGTTTGGTAAAAGTTGTTCACTTGCTTTTATTACTTATCTCCTTCAGTGGATTCTTCGTTTGCCTCTATGATGTAGAGGTAAGCTATTATACTACATCCGGCATAAGCGTCGGCACAGATTAAAGCGTATGCACACATATACTCTCAATGAAGGTCATCCATTATTTCTTCCTAGGTCCTAGGTAAAAGTCGAGAGTAGGTCTCATAGCACCTGGCATGCATAGAACAAATCAGGTTTTATAAACATCTAGAATTATATTATGTTTACTTGTATTCCTTTGCAAGGGCAGAAATGAATAAGAGGACGGTGGGGAAGCTTAAAGCAACACTGACAACTATTGAACAATTAGCTATGTTTATATGAAGAAAAAAAAGAAAAAAAAAACAATGATAATATAACTCAGTACCATGCTTGTTGATCTATATATTACTAGATTGGGATATCAATTCCTTGAATATAATTTATTGTATTTAATATTAGCGCTATATGATATAACAAGTTATACATGTAAGTGTTTTCTGTGTTTACTTTGTTTTTCTACCCAAATGTCTGACATGTTTGTGCATACAATCTTCATTTATATCGGGAATTTTGACAACTGGAATGTTTACTCAGACATGAACTTTAGCTGGAAATGTAATATATAACAGAAATATCATTTAAAATATCAACTCTTAGTGCTGCACCTTTAGCAAGCCCATGGGACATCTTTCACCTGAAACCGCCAGTGTCACCCCAAATGTAACAAGTTTCCATATAATGAACATCATAGAAAAAAGAGGCACACCGCCCCCACCCCGACAGTTCAAACAAAATGCAACACCAAGTGCATCAGAATCCATATGTAAACTGTACAGATATATTCTAAACTAACAAGTATATATATATATATATATATATATATATATATATATATATATATATATATATATATATATACATATATATATATATATATATATATATTTATATTTATATATATATATATATATATATATATATATATATATATATATATATATATATATATATAGATGTATGTGTGTATATGTGCATATATATGTTTATATATGTATATACTATATATTTTGAAAATTAGCAATATACTTTGTGTATGTATATATCTTGCCCAAAAAAACAAAAGGGTTTCATAGCGCCTACCGTCTAGGGAGGGTGCTGAGAGGGCTAACTTTGTACATACATGTACATTTACTTGTGCGTTCTTGGTTACGTTTTTTGTGTTTAGCTAAGGTTTTTTGCACATTGCGTAAATACTGTTATAACTAGAATCATACAACTTGGTAAGGGGATGTATCTTGATGAATACTACACCATCATCATAAAAGTAGGTTCCTGTGTTCTATGTTTCATGCTTCACTGACTTTATTCGAGTTTTGTGGTTTACATTCATTTATAAAACTATGTTCATGCTAATATAATCAAACTATGTTAGTACCACACCCTTACTACAAAAGAACGTCACTCCAACCTACATTTCATATTTTACTGTCTTAGGTTCAGTTTTTTATTTAGCTCATTGTCAGATTTATTTGCACTCTGTATACATACTGTTATAGGGATCGGACCACTAATTCATTTCCCATAGAACTTAATGTTAATATATTATAAAATAAAAATAAATTCTTTACTAGCTTGGCATACAAACCACACATGGATCCATTCATTAAAGTTAGAGAATTTTTTTTTCAGCCTTAAAAATCAGATGCTTCGCAGCATGTTTTCGAGTCTCGTGATGCTATACAGGGGGGATCCCTGGTCTGCACCTAATAACATAGCCTCGCACCAAGAGTACATATGCTATTTTGTCAGTAGGAAATGAAATACAGGCTATCAAAATAAAAGTAAATATTGTTTGTCAGCTATAGTACATAGATTGAAGTTTGTGAAATTAATAATGGAATAAAATTGAACCCATTTATTACGCAATGGGCACATCTCAAAAGATTTAGTACTCTATTTTTTATTCCCCCACCAGTAGACTGGTTCCCTGGCTATAAAATAATTAGTGGTCCGATACCTATACCGAACATACATTTTTGCAATTTTTGTATATTGACAACCTTAGGCACCAAGTATGTACTATACTAACTTGGGTGATATTCTAAGTGCACTAAATGGTAATAATGAACACTTATGTAATGCCTATAGATGATAAGAATGAATGTTGTATTTCAAGAATGTTTACCATGTTCCTATATTATAGATGTAGATAACTGAATAAATGCAGTGACTGTAATAGCTTGTCTCATGTTTTTTTTTTATTTCCTGTGTGTCTGCTATTCAGATATGCATGCATGAAATATGCACCTATAAGCATTATGTAATAAGAGGTATCAAATTACACAACCCCCTATTTTCATCAATTTCTGGTATAAAGATCATATTTTGGTTGCCTAAAATTTCCTTAATTGGAGATTTTGTTTTCTTGAATCATATATTAAGAAGTATTTATGGCACCTAACAGGTTTATTTTATTTTTCATCACTTGTCACATGAAAAATTTATCAATGTAGAGGTCTGGAACCTGAGGCCAAATGCGAGTCTGGCCTGACTGTAAACTGATACTAGCTTTCATTGATGTAAAGAAACAATATAAACAGTGCAGAATGTAGTTCTAACAGTGCTAAGCAGGTACTGAATTCACACTTTGAAACTCAAAACATAAACTACAGTTATTTGACTGTGTCAAAAATGTCAAAAGTACAGAGGAAAACCAAAGGTTGTCTTCATGCGAGAATTTAGTTTTACATCAGACTAGGAAATATTCCTCGTAACAAGTGAGAAAACTGTACAGAGTGATGTCACAAAAACACTATATAAAAGACTTTCAGAGGAAAAGTACAATATTATCACAAAAATACCAAGTTCACACTTTGATATTGAGAAAGAGGAAGTTTCGGTGCTATACAAGTTCCTATGGCCAACTCAAACCAAAGATTTAGAGGCTGATCTGCATGCCGGTGACTCTGAACAAAAGACGTAAATAGAAATTCAACATTGTTCAATGTTATAAAAAACATTATCACTCAATTTGGTTTCCTATTTTTCATTACATAATTCATGGAGGAAAGTAATGTAAAGAAAAAAAAAAATGATTAACAGGTAAAATTTAATTGTAAACAATGTATCAGACAAAATATGTGCATAAATACCATATATTCTGAGAGGCAGATCTCTTCATATGATTACTAACTGTCTGTAATATAATAAAACAAAAATCCCATTTGAGTGTTAAAGTTCAGATTTTGTTACTATGAGATCTGTTTGCTCATTCTCAAAAAATGGACTAGGGGAGCTAACCTATCCAAGGAAACTTATAACTTGACACAGAGAGTTGTTAATAAGAAATGAATGCATTTAAAAAGCACCCGGCAACATAAAATATGATAAATGTAAGATTATATGTCCCAAAAAGGGTAATACATTCATAATTTTTATGTCAGGTCTGGTGAAAAGAGTCCATACAGGCTGGTACAGATAAAAAAAAAAATTGAAGAACTGTGGAATGCAGTGTTCACAGAACACAAGAGAACATATCCCCTGTGTGATGGGAGCCTAGAATGGGAGACATCATTAAAAATTCTAATGCACTTACAAATCTGATGCCAGGAAAAAACTAAATTGAATGCGAGACGATGAGAAACAATTTTGCAATAGACCTGAGACAGTGTTGTCATGCAGAGTTTAATTTTGCCTTTCAGAAATACTGTGGGGACACTTCTGTGATAATGAGGGCCATGTCAAAAGCAGTAAATGCCATATAAAGTGTTCTGTTATCAGGGTGGTGATTCCCCTTTGCAAGACAAAGTCATATGTTTGCACTGGTAAAAATGAAAACTGGGTAGTTAAAAGCTCATAGTTGTCTGGCACATTTAGAATAGCAAATTCTACACACACCGAATCAGTATATTAATGCTTGTTAACTACCGGCTGGGGAAAATAACATTTCAGAAGACATTTCTCAACACTAACACACAAATGTCTGAAAGTGTAAATATAGTAATTCAAAGAAGTTTACCTTGAAATGTAACATTCATGAGGAATTTCCATGCACAATGTCATAGCGCAGTACATTACAGCAACAATGGGCCTATGGAGTCTAAAGTGAAACTGTGCTGAGCTTCTGAGTGCCCCATAGCAGTAAACTCCAGTGTGGCTATGCAACTGAAAAGAAGTCATAGAAAACATATTATTGATAGGACATTTTACAACAAAAAGAAAGCATACAAACATAATAGATGTAAAAAAGGGAGCACTTTTATTCAGATTCAATGAGAAATATCAAGAGGAGATGAATTATGCAAAAGGCAGATTGCTATGTAATATTAGCTCTTTATAGTGAACTCTCTCTCTCTCTCTCTCTCTCTCTCTTGGTAGAATGGGGTTTCAAAACTAAATGGTCAATGTTCACACACATTTTTTCATGACACAAGGGACTAACATTAAGAGACTGATTTTTCACTAAGTCACGTGTAATTTTTTTTTTATCATATATGAAAATCTGTATGCAGGTAAATAGGAAATAGTGCCATCAACTCATCTCAGTTAATGCTTCCCATAGCCAGATTACACAACCATGCTTGTTTTCCATAATTCGTTACTTTTTCACTAGTATCTACTCTAAATTGCTCCAAAAATGATCCATTTTACTATAATTACTCTTAAATCAACCAATGATACTCAAACAGACTCAGAGATGCACGTGGTTGTCATGGATACACACACTATCCCCATCCCTATAGGGATCAGACCACTAATTCATTTCCCATAGAACTTAATGTTAATATATTATAAAATAAAAATAAATTCTTCACTAGCTTGACATACAAACCACACATGGAACCATTCATTAAAGTTAGAGAATTTTTTTTCAGCCTTAAAAATCAGATGCTTCGCATCATGTTTTCGAGTCTTGAGATACTATACAGGGGGGGGGGATCCCTGGTCTGCACCTAATAACATAGCCTCGCACCAAGAGTACATATGCTATTTTGTCAGTAGGAAATGAAATACAGGCTATCAAAATAAAAGTAAATATTGTTTGTCAGCTATAGTACATAGATTGAAGTTTGTGAAATTAATAATGGAATAAAATTGAACCCATTTATTACGCAATGGGCACATCTCAAAAGATTTAGTACTCTATTTTTTATTCCCCCACCAGTAGACTGGTTCCCTGGCTATAAAATAATTAGTGGTCCGATACCTATACCGAACATACATTTTTGCAATTTTTGTATATTGACAACCTTAGGCACCAAGTATGTACTATACTAACTTGGGTGATATTCTAAGTGCACTAAATGGTAATAATGAACACTTATGTAATGCCTATAGATGATAAGAATGAATGTTGTATTTCAAGAATGTTTACCATGTTCCTATATTATAGATGTAGATAACTGAATAAATGCAGTGACTGTAATAGCTTGTCTCATGTTTTTTTTTTATTTCCTGTGTGTCTGCTATTCAGATATGCATGCATGAAATATGCACCTATAAGCATTATGTAATAAGAGGTATCAAATTACACAACCCCCTATTTTCATCAATTTCTGGTATAAAGATCATATTTTGGTTGCCTAAAATTTCCTTAATTGGAGATTTTGTTTTCTTGAATCATATATTAAGAAGTATTTATGGCACCTAACAGGTTTATTTTATTTTTCATCACTTGTCACATGAAAAATTTATCAATGTAGAGGTCTGGAACCTGAGGCCAAATGCGAGTCTGGCCTGACTGTAAACTGATACTAGCTTTCATTGATGTAAAGAAACAATATAAACAGTGCAGAATGTAGTTCTAACAGTGCTAAGCAGGTACTGAATTCACACTTTGAAACTCAAAACATAAACTACAGTTATTTGACTGTGTCAAAAATGTCAAAAGTACAGAGGAAAACCAAAGGTTGTCTTCATGCGAGAATTTAGTTTTACATCAGACTAGGAAATATTCCTCGTAACAAGTGAGAAAACTGTACAGAGTGATGTCACAAAAACACTATATAAAAGACTTTCAGAGGAAAAGTACAATATTATCACAAAAATACCAAGTTCACACTTTGATATTGAGAAAGAGGAAGTTTCGGTGCTATACAAGTTCCTATGGCCAACTCAAACCAAAGATTTAGAGGCTGATCTGCATGCCGGTGACTCTGAACAAAAGACGTAAATAGAAATTCAACATTGTTCAATGTTATAAAAAACATTATCTCTATTTTTTATTCCCCCCACCAGTAGACTGGTTCCCTGGCTGTAAAATAATTAGTGGTCCATGTTTGTAAGTTGTGACATGTGTCAGGTAGGCCAGTATTTTCATCGGCATTTCACAATTAGACTTTTGTGACATATTTAAGGTAGGCCAGTATTTTTCCATTAGAAGTATTCATGTTCTGATGTGACATAGGTCATGTAGGCGTGTGTATTTATATACAGATTTTGAAAAACAACTTCACTCTTGTTTTATAATTCTTGTTCTAAAGATCCGTCTGGAATGAATCTATTTTAGTAATTACAGCTGTGTTGTTGAAATCAAATATAATTTTTCATAAGAATTATTTGTGTACAATATTCATTGGAAATACTAAAGTGCTCATTGACCTTTGGATTAATACATTACTTTGGGGTTTATGTGAACTCATTCAAATAAATTCTCGATTACATCTTTTGTGGAACATCAGGACATTCAAGGCTATTGGAATTCATTCTGAACATTGTATTATTTTGGACTTGTGATTGGGACATTTAGGATTATTTGGAATTTAACTCCCAAATTGTAAGTGTCTTTTGAATTATTTCTTTACTTGTTTACTTGACTTTATTAGTTTCACTTTCTTTCTGTTACATATTTTAAGATATAAAGTCCTTATAATATCTACTGGCGAATGGGCTACATCTAACGTTTATAATAATTTTTGGATCAGAGTTGATTGTCCTGTGGTGGTTACTATTTGGCGCTTTCAGCTTAGAGGCAGAACAGCTGCTGTTGAATACATCAAATTTTGGCGTCTAGAAGCATCCAATGACAGCGCTAACAGGACCACGCTTTACACAAATACGGCTACATTAGGATCAGCTCTGGCTTCATTTGATTTTGCAAGCCCTGGCACGACAAATATCGTCTCTACAGATTGTATTGCATTTCTACGACGCCAATCAATCCCGGTCTGGCTTATTTTCGGATCTTTACGTTAGATGATGTTATGTAAACAAATGTATAAGATGACAAAATTCGTGAAAATTGCACGGGAGTTTAACACTCTTTTTGTTTGAAGAAAAACATGATGATGTTGAATTTGATGACGCGAGATTTAAGGCGTATTATGACAACATTGCTGAAAATAAACAACTGTATAACACGTTTTTGGCAGATCCAGAAAGCGTAAAAGTAAATGATAACGTGCTCAATCTTTTTTCAGTTACTCGTATTGAGAGCGCCACAGTTAGGGACTAGCTGGACAAGTTTGACAAGTGAAGAAAAAAAATTCTGCAAGGACAAGGAATTGGCCAACGCTGCTAAAAACGTAAGAGTGCTCTTTAAAACCATACTGAACGAGTTGAGTAGGGACACCTTACAATTAGTGAAACTAACTAAAAAAAAAAAAATTGAACGGAAAAAAAAGAAAAGATTTAGATGCTGATTACGCATGCATGTACAATCAAGTCTGGCAAAAAAGTTTAAAAACCAAGAAAAACTTCAAGAACAAGTCGACAAGCGGTATTTTTACAGAGAGTTTGGCTTGGATTATGACGACGTAGAAACGATTATGGGAGTGATGGCACTACCTGATAAAAATCCGCAACCACAACCTGAAGCAGAATAGTCGCAGCCTCAGCCTGTTGAAAAGAAACCAGTGCTACCACAATAAGATCCAGTTGTTGAAAAACAAGATGATATAGAAACGAAAAAGGCAGCAGAAGCATTTTATAACATTATTAAGTATGCAAAAGATTCTAGGAAACCTAAACGATTAAGGGAAATTTACTATCTTAGAGCAAAGGCTAAAGTAGGCTTTATAGGTTCATCCATTGTTGTTTCATAACTAACTACAGGTTACTTTTGTGAATCTGAACTAACAAACAAACACAAAAAACAGGTGTGTGAACTTGACCCAATACCAGACAAGCCAGCAACATTTTATCACTTTTATGTTAAGGTAACGAATCCAACGCTTTACGATCAGCTGATGAGCAAACTTGCGGTAGAATATCCACAAGATGAAGCTTATTCCAACAACCACTACCAGATCCTGAACCTAATCCAGAAAACCTACGACGGAATGAAAAACAACCTAAGCCAAAACCTGAGCAGCCACAACCTGAACCAGACAAACCTGCAGCAGATATTCCACAACCTGAGACAGAACAACATGCGGCAGATATTCCACAACCTGAAGCAGATAACCAACAACGTGCAGCAAATATTCCACAATGTGAAGCGGGAAATACTGTGGCAGATATTCCACAAACCTGAAGCAGATATTCTACAACCTGAAGCAGAAAAACATGTGGCAGATATTCCACAAACCTGAAGCAGATATTCTACAACCTGAAGCAGAAAAACACGTGGCAGATGTTCCACAACCTGAACAGTAACAAAATATTATATAAAATGAACGATATCGTGGATTTCAATCACGTTAGCAATCATCTTGACAAGGAAACGCGTGATGCATTTATTGCATATTATCACAGCTATCATAAACGAGCTTAATGTTTTTAGAAGTCATACAGGCATTAGAAGAGCCTATTGTTTTTCTTGTCAGCTGTTCGGTTCACGATCACTACAGCCAGAGTTGCCAGTACTGGTGCTTTCTTAAATCTATTTTTTTCGGATTATATCTGGCGTTGGAATTGCAACTCAAGCTTGTTGTAGAAAACTAGAACCAAAAATTAAAAACATATGCCCATGTGCAAATACGCTTACATCACGTACACAAAAATATTGAACCAGGTCAAAGCTTGCCTGCGTGGTGCTGCAAGAAGAATGTAGATGTTATCAAGATGCATCCACTCAATTTTGTTTATGCTTCTAAGTATGATAGTATGCATATAACATGCCAAAAACTCATGTGGCCATGAGCTAATGCAATTACTTAAACAAACCCAGTAAATTTGAAATATAGGTCACAGCAAGTCTCTTTGGTTTTAAAGGTGTGGTAGTAACAGAGACACATATCATCATCATTTGTACGATTCTAGCATTAACAGTGCCTGCAAAATGAACATCAAACACAAATTTGAATCCACATCAGTGAAGCATACAATATGATAAAAAATGACCTACTATTGAACTGAGGAAGTAATCTTCATGAATATGCATTCCCAAGTTTCACGATAGATAGTATAGTATGTATATAGCATGCTGTCATGAGCTAAATGTAAAAACGTAACCTAAGCCAGCAAAATGTGAAATATAGGTTTCAGTGACATTTTGTGGTATAGGTGTAGTACTAAGAGAGATGTACACAACCACCTAGTTTAATGAATCGAGCATGATGAGTGAAAGCATCAAACTAAACCAACGCCAGTGAAATTTGAAATATGGGTCACAGTGACCAAGTTTTAAGACAAGGGTGTATCATCAAGATGCATCCTCTCAACAAGTTGTGTGATTCCGTGTATAACAATATTTTGCAGTAAATAACAAATCTGGTTATGAGCTAAATCTTAACACAATCCTGAAACTTTTGAAATGTAGGCCACAATGACCTTCTTTTGTTGTAAGGAGGCATACTTGAAGAGATGCATAAAATCACCTAGTTTGATGATTCTGACATGAGCAGTGCTTGAGAATGAACCCAAGACAGTGAATCATGAAATATGAATTGCAGTGGCCTATTTCTGTAATGAGGGTGTAGTACTTAATAAGATACATCCCCTCACCAAGTTTCATGAATCTTGGCATAACAGTATCTATATGGGGTACTAAAAACCTACATGGTTATGAGGTAAATTCCAAAACCTAACCTAAGCCAGTATAATGTGAAATGCATGTCACCATGGCCTTCCTTTGTATTATGGGTGTGGTACTAACACAACAGAGTTGTATACAATCATCTAGCTTGATGATTTTAGTATGAATGGAACCTGAGAAATAACCTTAAAACACATCAACATTTGTCCCTTTACAGACCTAAATAAATCTAGGTATAGGTATCAAACCACTAATTATTTTACAGCCAGGGAACCAGTCTACTGGTGGGGGAATAAAAAATAGAGTACTAAATCTTTTGAGATGTGCCCATTGCGTAATAAATGGGTTCAATTTTATTCCATTATTAATTTCACAAACTTCAATCTATGTACTATAGCTGACAAACAATATTTACTTTTATTTTGATAGCCTGTATTTCATTTCCTACTGACAAAATAGCATATGTACTCTTGGTGCGAGGCTATGTTATTAGGTGCAGACCAGGGATCCCCCCTGTATAGCATCACGAGACTCGAAAACATGCTGCGAAGCATCTGATTTTTAAGGCTGAAAAAAAAATTCTCTAACTTTAATGAATGGATCCATGTGTGGTTTGTATGCCAAGCTAGTAAAGAATTTATTTTTATTTTATAATATATTAACATTAAGTTCTATGGGAAATGAATTAGTGGTCCGATCCCTATAACAGTATGTATACAGAGTGCAAATAAATCTGACAATGAGCTAAATAAAAAACTGAACCTAAGACAGTAAAATATGAAATGTAGGTTGGAGTGACGTTCTTTTGTAGTAAGGGTGTGGTACTAACATAGTTTGATTATATTAGCATGAACATAGTTTTATAAATGAATGTAAACCACAAAACTCGAATAAAGTCAGTGAAGCATGAAACATAGAACACAGGAACCTACTTTTATGATGATGGTGTAGTATTCATCAAGATACATCCCCTTACCAAGTTGTATGATTCTAGTTATAACAGTATTTACGCAATGTGCAAAAAAACTTAGCTAAACACAAAAAACTTAACCAAGAACGCACAAGTAAATGTACATGTATGTACAAAGTTAGCCCTCTCAGCACCCTCCCTAGACGGTAGGCGCTATGAAACCCTTTTGTTTTTTGGGCAAGCTATATACATACACAAAGTATATTGCTAATTTTCAAAATATATAGTATATACATATATAAACATATATATGCACATATACACACATACAGGTATATATATATATATATATATATATATAAATATATATATATATATATATATATATATATTTATATATATATATATATATATATATATATATATACTTGTTAGTTTAGAATATATCTGTACAGTTTACATATGGATTCTGATGCACTTGGTGTTGCATTTTGTTTGAACTGTCGGGGTGGGGGCGGTGTGCCTCTTTTTTCTATGATGTTCATTATATGGAAACTTGTTACATTTGGGGTGACACTGGCGGTTTCAGGTGAAAGATGTCCCATGGGCTTGCTAAAGGTGCAGCACTAAGAGTTGATATTTTAAATGATATTTCTGTTATATATTACATTTCCAGCTAAAGTTCATGTCTGAGTAAACATTCCAGTTGTCAAAATTCCCGATATAAATGAAGATTGTATGCACAAACATGTCAGACATTTGGGTAGAAAAACAAAGTAAACACAGAAAACACTTACATGTATAACTTGTTATATCATATAGCGCTAATATTAAATACAATAAATTATATTCAAGGAATTGATATCCCAATCTAGTAATATATAGATCAACAAGCATGGTACTGAGTTATATTATCATTGTTTTTTTTCTTTTTTTTTCTTCATATAAACATAGCTAATTGTTCAATAGTTGTCAGTGTTGCTTTAATCTTCCCTACCGTCCTCTTATTCATTTCTGCCCTTGCAAAGGAATACAAGTAAACATAATATAATTCTAGATGTTTATAAAACCTGATTTGTTCTATGCATGCCAGATGCTATGAAACCTACTCTCGACTTTTACCTAGGACCTAGGAAGAAATAATGGATGACTTCATTGAGAGTATATGTGTGCATACGCTTTAATCTGTGCCGACGCTTATGCCGGATGTAGTATAATAGCTTACCTCTACATCATAGAGGCAAACGAAGAATCCACTGAAGGAGATAAGTAATAAAAGCAAGTGAACCACTTTTACCAAACCCTTAACAACATTACTGATGACAACACCACCACCATCAGAGAACATGCTTTCCATTTATGTTGGTTAAATTAAAATCTAAATTGTGACTACTGACCATGAACCAAGGACATGAGGGGACACATAATGTAACTCATCCAAGCATTTGGGAATATATACAAAAATAGCTTGGAAGTTGGATCAAAATTACCCCCCCCCCCCATTTCCTTGATTTATTGTGTTCAGTTTTAAAACCTAAGTCATGATCATTGACACTGAGACCAATTAAGCTATAGAATGCCGATAAACAAACTTATTCAAGATGTGATTGAATGCATTACCCATATACCAAGTCTGGTCGAGATTCAAGCAAGCGGTAATTAAAAAAATCCAGATGGTGATCTTTGAACTTTTTAACCCTAGATAAATGGAGTAGGAGTATATTTATCAGACTAGTCTTAGCTGTTGATGACATAAGTACAAAAACAAGCCACGTTTGTTTAAAATGCATTCCTGTTTTCTTCAACTTGTTGTGTTTAGAAATAAGCATATTTAAAAAATCTAAGTAATGATCTTTCACCTTCAAAGTCACGCAATGTTGTGCGTCATTATCATCCAAGATGTGAATGATATGTCCAAGTTAAGTTCTTAAGGTCGGTAACCGGTTTAAAAAACCCAGGTTAATAACCCCCCGACAAATTACCCCCCACCAATACCCCCGGCCAATAACTTTCTAGGGTAAATACTACCCAGAAACTATCCCCCCATCGGTATACACCCCCTGGCCAATAACACCCCAAATTGTAAGTAACACTTATTGAACAAGTATCAAACTCGCAGCTCCATCAACGGGTTGTCATGTGGTAAAACAAATAAGGTGGTGCCTTTACAAGCTAAGGGATTAAAGTCAAACATGCATAGGAAGTTGTAGAACTCTGCTTGGCACTAAACAAGTATTAAATTCACGGCTCAATCAAAAGGATTGTCAACTTCGAAAGCAAAGTACAGTTGTTTAAATAGAAGCGATGCCGTTTTGAAGGTGCTATCCATGAACCAGTTTGGGAGGGCAAGAAGTAGATGAATGTTAGGAGCGGTTGCAAGGATTAACATCCGGGTTGGTCCAGGTCAAGAATCCACTAAAAAGAAGTCGTTTACGTCAAGTGTTTTCTTGTATTCGTCCGGAATAACTAGATTCTGCTTTCTGAGAGTCCGTCGAACAGTAGGCATGAGCAAGAGCTGAAGCTGTACAGAATCAGATACTGGAAACCAATACAAATTGAAACCTTAGAAAATAATGGCATGGGGATTTCATGGCTTCAGTGTTTTTCTGGTTAACCATTTTTCCAAATACAAACTTTAAAGGCAAATCTATTAATAATAATGTGTTCAGAATAAAAAATGAAATGTATTATTTTATAATAAAATGTTTTGTTTCAATTTTGGAGGGTTTCTGGCCAGAGCGGTTTATCCCGGGGGGGGGGGATTATCCATGGGGGTGGGGGTTATTGTCCAGCGGGTATTTAACATAGGGGATTCTTGGCTGGGGGGCTATTGTCCGGGAGTTATTGGCAGGGGGAGGGGGAGGTTTGGCTTGAGGGTTATTATCCTAGAATACTTTAGGTCCTTTTCCAAAAATCTTCATTTTTTACCTTTGACATGAACCTAAGATCATGTGACTAGTTATCTTAATGGTCCAAGATTTTGTTGAGATACTGTAATATGAATGAGGATATTTGTCAGTCAGAACCTTACGGTCAGTTCCATGAGCGGCCTACACTGCATTTGCTCATAATGAGGCGTCTCAGAAAGTCTAGTGAGATTGGGAGTTCTTATATGTCAGTAAGAATGGCTAGACATGTATATGAGAGTGTACATGCATTACCAGCAAGTACTTAAAATTATCGTGAAGACAGTACAATAGTTAGAATTATGGCAAGGGTGTCTGTGTATGACTGCCTGAATGAAACTATATGACCACTGTAATGAAAAATGAACCATGTAGTATAAGTTTTAACATAACAATTTGGAATATTTATTATTATTTTCTGATTCATGTAGCAAGCAACTTAAAATTTCATGACAGATATAGGCTCGCTCAAGGTGCAGCACTGTACATATATATTCAAATTCAGTAGAAACTGTGTGCATAGCCTGAATGCTATTAAATGCAGGAAGCGGAAATCAAGTGCACCAGTGTAACTATTCGGATGTACCCTACTGTTGTAACAATACTGAATTGAAATGTGTCTAAAGATAGCTTATTTTAAAAATGCTGCATATTAAATGTTAACAATACATGAATTATGTATTACCCCAGTGTGACTTTTAGGGAGCATTATCCCGGTGAGAGTGTTGACCAAAACATTCCCCATAACGATTGGCGATAACACTCAAAACGCTTGCTGGGGTGAACTTTTTTCTGCAAATGTATACCTTAGCAACTGTATGCATAGAGGAGTAAAACCTTGAGATAAGAAATTCTGTTTATTTTTGAACTTCCATAGAAGACGGAGATAAAAGTTTCATACGACCATGCTCTGAAATATACTCCAAAAATTTACACCAATGCCATTAGTTCGATCAAAAGCAGTGAATATATGTTTGATTTATCATACTGACTGATATTTGCTAATAGAAAGGTGACGAACAGACAACAGATGGCAAGCTATTTCATAAAGCTAAAATTTAACTTAGCCCACATTAATAGCAAGATAATACACAGTGCTCCAACTATTAATTTCTTACAGAGGGGCACCTTTAGTAACTGGTACAGGAATGGGGACTTTGTGGAACAAAAAAGCATCGTTTATTGATGACAACATTTAGGCTTTAATCTTCATGGAAGTGGAAGCAGACAAAAACACATTCATATATGCATCATAAATTAAATAAACATAACTAATGATAATAATATATAGATAATAACACAGTTTTAAGATGTTTTTATCTAGAAAGATGGTGAGGAGAGGGATGAGAAAGACACTGAAGGCAGAATGGGGTGGGGAATGGGAGTGCCCATTTGACACAACTAGTTGGAGCACTAAATAAATATTTACATCTGTGGTTTGTTGAGGAAAATCTTGGTTCCTTCATCTATACATACCAATTAGGTCTAACAGTTTAGTTTTCATAGACCATGTTTATTTCATCGTTCATAAAAATAACCGACTTCTAGCAGTATGTTGTCTTAAGCAACTAATTTCTGACCAAATGTGTTTCTGCACATTTCTTTTACTACAGTTTCTGTTTGTAATTTCTGAGACAAATTTTTTGAGGAGAATATTTTTTTTATTTTAGCCTTTCAAGTGTCCCATATTATACGCAAGAGTGTCTATATTACAGGCAAGGCTATAATGGATATTCTTTGCACATAACCACGTAATTACTGGGCATTTTTAATGTGAAATGACAGCTCTCCCTCATCATAGCACGGTCGCTGAAAAACTAATGACCATGTTATGGACTGAATCGCAGTATAGTGCAATGACTGAAAATGAGATGACTGTGTGCATGGGTGTTGGGGTTTGGGGGGGGGGGGTATAATTTCGTTTTTATGCAGCAACCAAGCAAGGCATCGAGAACAATAAGAGTGACAGAAGCGATTAAGCTCTGTTAAGTAAGAATGGAAGATGGAGGCTGTTGCATACATATGGTACAAGAATACCATGAACGGCGCATTATAAGTAAGCCTGCTCTGTGTTTTATACCCCACCAAGCGGATAACTGAAATTTTTTTGCAGAGACCTAGTTTTTACCTGTCAATCGCAGTGACCTTGACATTTTACCTTTTGACCTCAAATCTATAGGTTCTTTGTTTGCCACAGTACAAACTATCCAAACACTTTGATCCAGGTATGTGATGTAGAGATTATGTCATTGTGCAGAAACCATTTTCCCTGATCCAGTCACAGTGACCTTAGCTTTTGACTCCAAAATCAATACGGTTTTTCTCTACCGCAAGTGCAAGCCAGCTACAAAGTTCGTAACTGTACATGGTGGAGAACTACAGTTATTGTATGGAAAATAGTTTTGTTTCAGTCACACTGACCTTGACCTTTAAGCTTTTGACCCCGAAATCTACAGGCGTCTTCCTTGCCCCAAGTGCATGCCATTCACAAGGCTTGGTCACTGTAGTATGTGGGCAACTTGAGTTATTGTACAGAAACAAACCTGGTAACAGACAAATGGATGGACAACACCATGGCATAATACAAAATGTACACTATGCAGTGCATACAGCTGGATCTAGGTTGGAATTTGGATGTTATGCAAGTTCAGTATTGGGAGATAGATTCTGACTGGAAATGGAATGGTATACAAATGAGGCTGAAAATTTAAATATTACATTGCATCAATAGTCTTGTTCCAGCCATTTACAAACTTTTGGTTTGATTTTTAATGCTTATGCAAATTAGATTCAAATTACAACTCTATCCATGTTGCAATTGATTTCCAGCCCACAAAATTCCAGTCTCTCTTGATAAACCGGACCATAATGTTCCTAAATAGGACAATTAGCATGCAGTTGGTGACAACATTAGCTGCTGGAGGTTCTAGTCCTCTGAAAGATGGCACAAAAATATACAGGAATTTATTAGTTTATTGTTTTTATGGTTTTAGTAATTGCAGCAATATTTGAAGATTGTCAGAATTTGTATAAAATGGAAGCTATTGCTATTGATAGGGCCTTTTTAGAGAAGACATTGACAATACTTGAATTAATATACGTATAAGTTATAGTCAATTGAGCTCAAAGTGAAAGAAACTTGAAGCAATTGTGTCATGCGTCTGTCTCAGCTGGGCAACTTCACCAGTTCATTTCTTCAGGATCTGGCTGTTTGTTGTTCAAAGGTGTCTTAGTGCCATTCTCAACTCCTTGAACTAAAAGTAAGACAAAAAGGATCAACTTCTGGGTTTCCTTTTGTGGATTTTTTTTTTTAAAGTCCTATAAAAAGTTCTCATATTTTTGTATGACACTTTTTGAAGTTCCAAGTAGATTTTCACACATGTTTGAGTCTGGGATTCTCCATATTGGGTCAAAGAAAAACATTGAGTTCATTGCCACATTATGGAGCAGTGGTAGAGGCTGATGGTAAGTGGATAAAAGTCCACAAAGCAAACACTTTCTATTATCATGATGTTAAGAGTTAAACTACATAAGTCAACAAACAAGGTTTACTCTATAAGTTCTAACTTTGGATGGGGGTAGTTGAAAACGATCATTCATTTCTATAGAGTGAATCCAAGGAAATCCAATTGTACACATTGTTCATGCTAAATGGTTTCATATGTATCGGAAGTTATTTCATATTGACTGTTTTGTCACGACATGTGCAGAGAGGTGAAAATATTTATTTTCTATGATTTCATAATCTCAGACAGTTTTTGACAAATTTCAATCATATCCTTATTACTGGTATTCCAAAGCTTAACCTATCTATGCTATTGTAACCAAAGTAATAATTATGTGAGGAAGACTAAAATCCAGACATCTGAATCTGGAAATTGATTTTTTTATACTGAGTGAAATATTAGTCACAAAATGTATGTTCCCTTGTGAAAAATCTTGTGCCAATTTTCAGATCAGATTTGGTATGTTCGAAAATGTTATTGAATATTACAGCAGTACTAATCATTAGTGCAAGGTATTCAATGACATTTTTTTGGAGTTAACACAGAACTGGTACATTCTAAAATGTTCCATATAATATCAATTGAACAAGGGATTGAATTATCTGCTACAATTTAGAACTGATTAATACCATATTATTCCCATACATACCAATTCATTTAAAATTGGAATTTATTCAATCATTCTGGAACTTTAATTGCTACTCATAGGTTTCCATTGCAATATATTTAATCAAAGCTGGGGTTTACTGAGACTTCTGACATGAACCAACCAACATTAATACATTAATTAGATTATTTTATTTCCCTCTGACCAAAGGATGCTGCAATTGGTTACAAGAATTGCACCTGTGTCAGCAGGCTCGACTACCGCATGCCTACATTATATGATATCATGTGACGGTATGTGATGTACTAAGTCTAGTATTGCCTTCTCCCATGTGAACTCCCCTCTTTCTGTGTTGTCTAGTAAAGAATAGTACCCCAACCTTCCGCTCGGGCACTACCCCCCACCAAACAATACTATAAGAGAAAACAATACTATAAGAGAAAAGTTCACTTGGGAGAATGCCACAATGAAATGGAAGATCTTGTTCATACTTGAACACATTCAAGATCTCAATGACATACACCTGCATATAAAAATTCATTACAAATTCTAAGAGAGGAATTATTTTAAATATTCATTGGATTATAACAGTGCTCATAAACTTTTGGATTTTGGATTTTTAATTACTGATTTTGGAATTTAACTGAACTTATTCAGAGATTTTTGGAATACTTTACTTTGACATCAGCACATCTAGTAATAAATTGCTTGTTGATTTTTTGCATGATTTGTTGGATTCACTTTCTTTCTGTTACATTTTTCTTAGACCATAGAGTCGTAACAGAAATTGGGGGCTCGTTTGGGATCTGAATTTCATTAAAGCATATTAGAGATATTAAATTTATCTTTGAAATTCATATTGATTTTGTCTCTGAATTTTTTTTGTCTTTGGCAAAGTTTTTTTAAATAGAGAATTTTTTTTTGTGTGAAACCAACAAGCATTTACAATGGCATCTAATGTTCAGAATTTCATTTCAAAACCTATCAAGGAGGGGATAGAGTGCATGAGAAAGTTAATTGAAGAGTTCAAGAGGTGCATCCATAGTGATGTTAAAACCTATCTTGACGAGCAGAATGTGGAAACTTTGGAAAATGCTGCTCGTATGGCTGATGATTATTCCTTGACTCACAAAATTTCATTTGGCAATAAGTCGTCCTCTCAGCAGTTTTCTGGTAAGAAACCATTTTAATCTCATTCGAGTACTTCCAAAGTTCACAACAGCACAACTGTTAGGAATCAAACATCTGATAAGACTGATCAGAAATCCTTATCTCTTCCTACGTGCACTTATTGTAAAACGAAAGGGCACGTTATTTCTGATTGCTTCAAGTTGAAAAATAAGCAACAGAGAAAAGACAGAGCTTTTCCAAATGCTCTTATTTCTACGAGGTCAAGGTCACGGTCTTGTATTGAAAGCAATACATTTGTTGGGTCAAACAAACCCCAGTCTGATTCTATTTTGGAGGCTTATGAACCATTCATGTCAGAAGGTTCTATATCACTTATTGGTGATTCTGCCAAACCTATCCCAATTAAAATATTAAGGGACACTGGAGCTTCTCAGAGTCTTTTATTATCAGGTACTTTGCCTTTGTCTGAGGAGTCTTCTTCAAGTGAAAGTGTTCTTGTTCAGGGAGTTGAGTGCGGCTTTGTAAATGTTCCTCTTCATTGTGTAAATTTGGCATCAGACTTAGTTTCTGGACCTGTGACTGTTGGGGCAGTGACTTCTTTACCCATAGAGGGTGTTCATTTATTACTAGGCAATGACCTAGCTGGAGATAAGGTTGTGGTTAATCTACTTGTAACTGACAAGCCTTGTTTGGATCAGAAAGTTGATCCTGTCGAAACTGAAATCCCTGATTTGTACCCTGCTTGTGCAGTTACTAGAGCTATGTCAAAAAGAGCTCTTGAGAGTGATGTTGATCAGGATATTATTCCTTTAGCTGACACATGTATTGGTCAGTCTTTTGATGAGGTCACTTTTTCCTCAGGTATTGATCAATCAAATGGTATTGATCACAGTGATCCTCTTTTGGCAACTCATTCTCTTTGTCCTAATCAGGATGACAAACGACAATCCCTTGTCGTTGAACAGGAGCAAGATCCCGAGATATCTTGTTTGTTTCAGAGGGCTATTAGTGAGACCACCTGATGTACCCGCTGGTGACGAGTGGTCAGTGAGCTATCAAATTGTTGTTCCTAAGTCATATCGACAGGAAATTCTTAATTTAGCCCATGAAACTCCTTTGGCTGGTCATTTAGGAGTCCGTAAGACTTATCACAAGATCTTGAATCATTTTTATTGGCCAAAACTCAAAAGTGATGTTTCTAAATACTGCAGATCTTGTCACACTTGTCAAATGGTAGGAAAACCCAATCAGAAGATACCTAAGGCTCATCTGCAACCTATTCCTGCATTTGATGAACCATTTAGTAGAATAATGGTAGACTGTGTTGGTCCTTTACCTAAAACCAAGTTAGGCAACCAATACTTGTTGACCATCATGTGTACATCTACAAGATTTCCAGAGGCAATTCCTCTGAGAAATATAAAAACTAAAACTATTGTGAAAGCTTTGGTGAAGTTTTTTTTACACTTGTTGACCTTCCCAAATCTGTCCAGTCAGATCAAGGGTCAAATTTTATGTCTGGAATTTTCCAACAAGTTATGCATGAATTAGGCATCCAACAGTTTAAATCTTCTGCCTATCACCCTGAAAGTCAAGGTGCTTTGGAAAGATTTCATCAAACTTTGAAGAATATGATTCGATCATATTGCTTTGATACAGAAAAGGATTGGGATGAGGGTGTTCATTTGTTGTTGTTTGTTGTTAGGGAATCAGTTCAAGAGTCGTTGGGTTTAAGTCCCTTTGAACTAGTTTTTGGTGATACTGTCCGTGGACCACTGAAATTATTGAAAGAGAAACTTCTTTCAAATTAAGATTCAAAGATTAATCTTCTTGATTATGTCTCTGATTTGAAATACAAGTTGTCAAAGGCCTGTGAAGTAGCAAGAACTAATCTTCACACTACCCAGTCAAAAATGAAATTAATGTATGACATAAATTCACAGGAAAGGAGTTTTAAACCTGGTGACAAAGTTCTGGCTCTCTTTCCCATACCTCAGAATCCTCTTCAGGCTAAATTTTATGGTCCTTATACCGTTGAAAAGAAAGTAAATGACTTAAATTATATCATTAACACTCCTGGGAGACGGAAACAGAAACAACTTTGTCATATAAATATGTTAAAGGAATATTTTGACAGAGATAGCTCAGCTAATTATTCTGTTAATTTAGTTGTACCTGTCCCACACAGTGAAGATATCAACGATGGAATACAATCAGACTATAGTGACTCTGGTATAACCAATCTTCGGAATTCAGAAATATTGAACAACCTAGACCAGAAACGTTCACATCTACAACAACAGGAAAGAAATGAACTAAAACAGCTATTACATGACTATGAGCACTTGTTTCCTGATGTTCCAACACGAACAAGTAAAATTTATCATGACGTGGACATTGTAGATTCTGCGCCTGTGAAACAGCATCCTTATAGGATGAATCCTCTCAAACAGAACTATCTGAAGAAAGAAATTCAGTATCTACTGGAGAATGATTTCATAGAACCAAGTAAAGGTAACTGGAGTTCACCATGTATTCTTGTTCCCAAGCCAGATAATACATTCCGTATGTGTACTGACTATAGAAAAGTCAACAGTGTCACCAAAACTGATTCATTTCCAATCCCAAGAATGGACGATTGCATTGATAAAATTGGAAATGCGGAATATGTCACCAAGTTTGACCTTTTAAAAGGATTCTGGCAAATTCCACTGACGGAAAGGGCAAAAGAAATTTCAGCATTTGCAACTCCAGATGGACTTTATCAATATAAAGTTATGCCGTTTGGAATGAAAAATTCGCCTGCAACGTTTCAACGTCTGATGAACATGATAACATTTGGTCTTGATAATTGTGACGCTTATATCGATGACGTCATTATCTACAACAACACCTGGGAAGATCATTTGGAAACCATTCGAAAATTCTTCGATCGACTCAGTGATGCGAATCTGACAATTAATTTGAGCAAAAGTGAGTTTTGCCATGCTTGTGTCACATTTTTAGGACATATTGTGGGACAAGGTCAAGTTAAACCTATAGAAGCTAAGGTCAAAGCTATCTCTGAATTTCAAGTTCCAATTTGTAAAAAGCAACTGATGCGATTTCTAGGTATGGCTGGATATTATCGGAAATTTTGTTCCAATTTTTCCAAAATTGCTGAACCTTTAACAAGTTTATTGAGTAAGAAAACCAAATTTCATTGGTCTGACAAGTGTCAGGAATCTTTTGACAAGTTAAAGGCCATGCTTAAGAATGCACCAGTTCTTTCTGCACCAAATTTTAGCCAATCATTTAAATTATCTGTTGATGCAAGTGATGTAGGGGTTGGTGGAGTATTGATTCAGGAAGACAAAAGTGGTGTGGATCACCCTGTGTGTTATTTTTCTAAAAAACTAAACAAGCACCAGAAAAATTATTCCACAATTGAGAAGGAATGTTTGGCTTTGATATTGGCTTTACAGCATTTTGAAGTGTATGTCACCTCAGCTCTTTCTCCAATTATTGTGTACAGTGATCACAATCCCCTTACTTTCATCAACAAAATGAAAGATAAAAATCGGAGATTGTTGAGATGGAGTTTGATATTGCAGGAATATAACATTGACATCAAACACATCAGGGGAAAAGACAATGTAATTGCAGATGCACTCTCACGTGCCTAGAAATGTAATATTGCTTGATGTAATTAAGTCCAGTATCATAAAACATGTTCTTATGTAATTTTGGTTATTGTAGTATTAGATGTATATTCAAAAGAAAGCTTTATTATATAAATCTTTCTTTTTCTTTATGAGGGGAGGTGTTATTTATGATGTTTATATAATATTATAAATATTTTAGGAAATTATAAATGTTTCTTCACTTTAATATTTGCTTAAATCTTAATGTTTATCAGGAAAAACATGTTTAACTAGTGTCCTTGAATTAGGTTGTTTCGATCAATATGTTTTCTCAATTTGAAGGTCAAGGTTGATTTTTGTTTACAAGTAAAAATTCCATTAAGATGACACACATTCTAGAACATTCTGTCATGTGACCAATCTAGAACATTTTGTCATGTGACCAATCTTTATATATACCATGTTTGGTGGACATTTATTCAGTTTTGACATTACCATCAGTCTTGTAAAGAGCTATTACAGTTGTGAAAATTCAGTACAAATTCTAAGAGAGGAATTATTTTAAATATTCATTGGATTATAACAGTGCTCATAAACTTTTGGATTTTGGATTTTTAATTAATGATTTTGGAATTTAACTGAACTTATTCAGAGATTTTTGGAATACTTTATTTTAACATCAGCACATCAAGATTTCTAGTACATCAGGACTTTGGAGACCATTAGCACATCATAACATTCAAGGACACAGCCGTGAATTCGGAACATTCTATATTTAGGACTTGTGATTAGAACAATCATTCTTATTGGATTATTAGGATTTCAAAACACATTACTGTAAGTGACTTTTTGAATTTTTCATTTTAATTATCTAGTAATAAATTGCTTGTTGATTTTTTACATGATTTGTTGGTTTCACTTTCTTTCTGTTACATTTTTCTTAGACCATAGAGTCGTAACATAATAAAATTGATATGTATGTGCCAAGAATCATGCGATACCCTATTCCCATCACTATGCATGTATATGTGATGGTATGCAATTCCCCTTCCTCCTGTAAATAAAAAAGTCATGTTTATGCACTTGATTTGGGTGGACATTACCAAAGACCAGTAAATTTTCAGTGGATATTTGGTCAGGGCTTGAAATTGATGCTAGCATGGTAAAAGTTTGCTATTTATAATTCTGATATGCCAGTAAATTGCTAGCTGAAAAAAGGAACTAGAAGTTTCTTGCCTATGGTATTTTGTATTCAAAACATGAAATATGCTAGTGGACATTGAAAAAAGCCTGAGTTTTGCTAGCTGAAAATATTACAACTATCAACATACTGTTAGTACTGAAAAAGGTTAATTTCAAGCCCTATTGGTGGAATCAAGGAGTTGAATGGAATTTCAATTGCGCAGTGAAATACGTTCCTACTGAACCAACTGTCTGTTGACAGTGGATTTGATAAACCCGGCACAGTCGTTTGTATGGTGCAGTGCCCATTGCTGGTGGTATTTTAAAGTAGATATAACAAATCCACTTCCAATTTTATTTTGCCATAACTTTTATAAAACCCACTGCCAGTGGTTTTCAGTAGCAAATAATTTATCTCTTTAATTGACAAAATATAACTTTGTTATATAGTTGGCAAATTTTATTCATGTCAATCAGCAGGGGGTACAATGAATATTTGAGTTATCTTGATTAGCTATTTTAAATGACAAAGACAACTTTTAATTTAATTTAAAATGACAAAGACAACTTTTAATTTTTAGTCCACTGGCCAGTATACAATTCATGTTGAAAATTATATAACTTTAGTGCCTCAATACGTATCAGTGCTAAGTTACCACTAAAAATATTCTTATAAGAACACAATACATGAAAATGCACCTTATTTGTATTTACATAACCGCTGAAACTAATCAAATTCGTCAAGTACACTGAAGTTTTCATGTTTGAAAAGCATGGTAAAAAATCAAGATAACTTTCCAATAATATTAGCCCTAGTGGTCTGCAGAAGTGAATATACAATTTTTTTTCTATAGGATAAAATTGGCAGAATGATATAGAAATAATATGAACAGATCATGACTAATTGATTTTCATCTTCTGTTTGCAAAGAATCACACTGGTACACATATGTTCATTTACTGGTATTTTATAGTGCCATCTACTTTCAATCATCAAAGTATAACTTAGTGGAACTACTATCTCACTTGATTAGGTAGAGTTTACACAATTACATGTAGCTATAAATAACTAGATCTGTGTTTATAAAACATGAATGCACCAAGTGCAGACTAAGTCCAACAAATTCATATGAATTTCCAAGGAAAATGGCTTGCCTCCTCTTCTGTTCGACTCAGATGTTTTCCATTCAAATGAGAGTCACCCTGTATGAGAGTCAGAGGATGGGTAAGACTGAATGAACGCTAATTCTACTGTCCATGTATAATAGTTAAACCTTCCAGTGTTTGGGGTCTATGACAATACAGGAAAATAACTATAACAGACTTCATCAAAATTTTCAAATCACTTTGATCATGCTTTGTGGTAAGAGGAGGTATTGGGGTGCATGGAGTAGAAAGGGCAATGTTTACCAATTCTGCTGTAAAAGTAGTAAAGAGATCCGTTTAATGGTTTGAGACTTGTCACCACACAAAATATCTTTAACTGAAAACTTAACGGCCATTTTGAAATAACACTGACCTAGTCTATTAGGGTACAGGGAGGGTGGTGTGTGTGGAGATGAAAGACCAATGCTTACTGATTGCATTGTTCGTGTATGAAAGTTATCCCTCAAAGGGTTAGATACATGTGGTCACATAAAAAAAACTTGAACCAAAACATTAACCGATGCTGATGATGAAGCCACTGCCACTGCTATGTTGGAATGAGTGACTTCCTCTGTGTGATGCCAATGTTAAAGAAGGAGAGACCAAAACTGTAGGAAAATGTGATTTTTCCAATAATGGTTCAACAATCTAATTAGGTCATCTATATATGCATACAAAGATTGCAGCCAAATTTCACTTTCACTCGTCAACCTTAAGTGATTTTTGCCAAAGTATGCTAAAAAAAACAGTTTCTAAAGTTAAAAAATGTGCTTAAAAATGATAATCAAAAACTGCTATAATAGTCTGAAAATTGAATAACTATCCAATTACAAACATAAATATGCCGACCAAATTTCAATGAGCAGGGCATGGAACTTCTCCATTTTTCAGTTAGAAATAAATCAATCAAAAAGCATGTCAAACAACACGTGATTCCATGAAATCCTAAAGAAGAACTCAGTCTCGAATTATTTAAACCAGGCACATAACCATGAGCTGAACAATTGTTTTTCGGAAACATTTAAATAAATCTAGGTCTGATAATAACTCAAGGTTTGCCAAGAGATATGAGAGCTCTTTATTTTGGCCCAATATATGCTTTGCCATGGTCCCTGAATGGGTTCGAAATCATGGAGTACTGCCCTTTATGATTATAGATATTGATCTTTCTCCACAACGAGCTAGAGAAACAAAGTTAGCTAACTGCTGACTCCCTGATTGCTTAGGGAGAAATACCTTTATCTCTGCATAATCATACGAAACATTACAAAGTCCCTCTGACTTTTCAGATTCTCGCTAAGGCCTTTGGAAGTATGCATTCTTTCTGGAAGATTTTCCTAACATGGACCAGTAGTAATGATTTTATATATTTATTCAGTAATAGCATTCATATTTGACAGTGCCCATCATCATTGATACAAAACTTTAAAAGCCTTCATGACAGAACTGAATGCTTTCTAGTGCCCAATTGGACCAAATTCTGCCGAGTAGTCTCTAAGACTTCCTACAAAGGTTTTTCTATTTTTAGTAATGGTGATCATATTTGATGGCAAATCGGCATAATTTCTACAGATGTTAAAGGCCTTGATGTAGGGGTGCTTTCTTTAAAAGTGGTCACATTCTTTTGGGCACATTTTGAGATGAACTTACTTCATTTTTTTTTTACTTTAGTAACAACTGTATCTGGTAGTTGACCACCACCATTTGAACAAAACTGAGTGATCTTCATACAATGGTGTTTTCCGTCAAATGGGGTCAAATTTAGTCCAATTCTATTCGCCAGTTGTTAACAAGCCATTTCAGACTTTTGTATTTTAAGTTATAGTGGCAATATTTGGAGATGGATCGGCATCATTTATAAAATGTGAAAGGTCTTTATTCCATGATGATTTCTGTCAAATTTGGTCCAATTGTGTTTAACAGTTTTTTGTGAGAAAGTTGTTTTGAGTTTTCTCTAGTTTTAATTTTATAGTAATGACTGCCATATTTGATGGCAGTGTAGCATCATATGTATAAATTAGAAGGTCTCTATGCCAGGATGCTCTCTGCCGAGTTTAGGTGAAATTGGTGCAATGGGTGTTTAGAAGCTGTAATTAGCTATTTGCTGACAGATGACAGATGGATGGTGCACAACAGATATTGGATAAAAACATAAATTCACTTGGCCTTAAGGTGAGCTAATAATTTGACAATTCTTATTCTTCACCATACATAGGCTCTTTGCAATACAAATTTTGGGAGGATACATGAAGCCATTGATTTTCTTTCAGTTGATTGAGAAAGCATTTTCACCTAAGCTTCTGGATCTGGTAATACCAATTCTAATGTCGACAGTTCATGCCTCCACCTTTGCCTGGCAAAAGTCCTAAACCAAAAGAAGTCTTGTCTTCTGTTTTTGTCCCCCTTGTTCACGGAGCTGATTGACCCATGACTTCAGGTTTGTCCAACATGTACAACACTACCTTGTCATGTAGAGTATCTGCCATTATTTAAAATACCTTTGCTATGACCTATCAAGCAATCACATATATGTGTTAGAGGACTCTGCTAGTTGATAGCTCTGGCAAATTCTTCAACAGATATATGTCCCAGTTGTCCGTGCATACTTTATACGTGGCTGGAGGTGGAGTGGATGATTCCTGATGACTGCAAATTATGATTTAGCTACCAACACAAGGCAAACATACAAAATGCACGTGATAAGACTTCAGTGGTCAACACGACCCAATATTCATAGTATCAACATGTCAGACTGTGTAACTTAGCACCTCTTTATCTTACTTCATACTGCCAACACCTCTTCATCTTACATCATACTGCCAACGGGAGGGCTATAACGTGATGCCTGAGGCAACTTGCTATATGTGGTACTACTGCTACTACTACAACTACTACTACTTTATTGTGGTGAACAAGCTATGAAGAGAGCACTGTAGACATTGACATGCCATAGACATTGAGAACGTGCATCTCGATGTCTTGACTACAGCCTCTAACAGGTACTGCAAGGCAGCTGGAGGCAACGATTTCACCATCAACAGACTGTAGGAGGCAGCCTAAAACAGATCGGCATGTGAGGCTATGGTAATTAGTGTCCGCATCTTCAATCCCAAAGCCTCGAGAGCCCTAACGGGAAGACGGGCCATTGATCATAGGCTCTGATGATCCAGAAGGTTTGGGACACAGATCTGAGGGAAGTAGGCAGTAAACCTCATTTACTGCCTTATCAAAGGTCCACAGTTCTTCCTCTTCCATCACCTCACCCGTTGGGTGGGACAAAGAAGGTGAAAACAAAAGATGAGAAGGACCCAATGTCTACAGTGCTTCATATTCAACAACTAGAACTCAGTGCTCCGTAATCAATGACTCGAGAGCAAAAATGGAGGATCTGCACTATACACTATACCTGGTGATCAGTTCTGATTGCCCGGTTGTCTGCACCCAGTGCCCGTTGATGCGGTGCCAGGTGCTCGCTGCCTTGTGCCAAGTCTCAGAAACTTGATGAATGTTACTTGGTTCATAACTAGGTGCCTAGTGTCCAATGGCCGATGTCCTGTATCTGGTTACCGACCTTCTATGACAATCACAGGCACATTTCCCGGTGACCCGGTGACCATTGACCGGTTACCAAACAAGGACTGGTCATATGATGTAGACCTTATTAGAGAATCCCTGTTTGATGAACTCGACTACAACAAATGAGATCTTGCTTTAATTCAAGTTCTAGTGTGAGATGATGACCACGCTTCCCTTGCATCGTGAAGGGGGACTCACTCTTTGGGACTGCAAAATTGCCTACTCCAGGAAGTACTGAAGATGCCTTCCTCGGAGAGCTCCTTAGTGGAAGCAGTCAAGTGCCTAACTCCAGACACCTTTTCGTAGAATTTGCCGACTTCTCTACATCGGGAAGTGCCATATTCCCCTCCTGGGACCGGAGCTAGTAATCCTTAGAAGAAGAGGAAATGGCGGGACCCTTCTTCTTGACCATATCGACCCGGCTACATTCCTCTAAGTTTCAAACCATGTCGGGTCATACAAAACAAATGGGGCATCCGTCTGTACGAAAAATGCTGTGCACGCAAGAGAGGTGGTGTGAGTGTCCCACACTGCCTTTTTATGCCTAAATTTGCCTACACATTAAAGCAATGTTGAAGACTGAAAGGAATATATAAAAATACAACAATGATCCAGAACAGCAAAACGGTAGGAATTACTTACTGTAAGAGGATGAAGCCAGGTTGGGATTGAATTTAGCGAAGACACACCGAAAGCAATTTCATGAATGAGATGTTTGTTTATAATGTAATTGAACGATGAAAGAATCTGACACCATACTCGTGCGCATAAAGTCCAACAATGGATTTAAAAGAATGATGCACACCTAGTTCAACAACTGATATAAGGAAATGATATCATTCCTAAATGGAACTAACCAGAACATGTAACTTCAACGAATAATCAAACAAGAATCAACGTATTGAACTTATAAACAAATATGATTGATATATGGATCTATCACCATTGATGATCGATGTATAGAATTTATACGCAAATATGAAAAATGTATGATTCTATCACCAAGAGTATCAAAGTATAGGATTTACACATGAAATACAAACAATGTATGATATATGTATTATGGATTTTCGCTAATCTAGCGATACTGAATTATTGATTTACACCCATATAGCGATATTGAATTATTGATTTACGCTCATATAGTGATATTGAATTATTGATTTACGCTCATATAGAGATATTGAATTATTGATTTACTCTCATATAGCGACATTGAATAATATGAATATAAAAATGGAACATATGTATCTTGTAGCGTCCAGTTGATGATCACGATGTATTTCCGGTTCCACAGCTCTCGTCGAATAGTCAAGGAGCTACCACGCATGGCCCGCCCCTCCCAGTCTGCGAAGGATCTCTCAAGAGCTTCCTTATTCCATACAGACCCGCTGGTCACAAAGCTTTGGTCCCTCACTGCAAACCAACCAATACCGTCCTCCGAGCCAACGTCACATCGACCCAAGCATACGGGTTACGCAAAATCCCCCAGAGTTCTACAACTCCACATCACTAAATTACAGCCAAAAATATAATGACTGAGCCGTGAAGTACATGAGACACGGTTAAGTATGAATACAATAATATACGTTATGCATGCGCGCACCTAAATTGACTTCGTTAGACATTAAATCATTTCATCAGAACTACTGTACAGGATTATTCCTATAATAACCACGTTCGTACATGAATCTGTGTCCAACAAGAATAATCTCACTGGATTAGAAGAACTCCAACATTACTCAGCATTCAATGCATGCAGTGTATAACTGAATTCAATCTGTCTGTTCAGTTATAAAACTGGCTAACTTGAAACAGACTATTGTCTATCTGATAGCATTGCATTATATGACATAGATCTGACTCTGTGCAAAATTTAGAATAAATTCTGAAACATGCAATATATAAAACAATTCTATCACATAAAACTGATAGCAAGAAAGAATACAATTTTATATTTCACATACCTCTATAGCTGAAGATTGCTCCCTTAAAGTGGGCAGCTCCCTGACAAGACTCGTGTTGTAAACATATATCGAGAATTCACTCTATTAAGTATCCTGTCTGTGATGAAAATGCGCAGCCAGAGAACTCGAGGTATTCGGGTTTCTTACTGCAGGCAATTTGCTCGTGCAGCATTGGATGAACCGAACTCTGTATTTTGAAATGACTAAAGCTAAACATAAACCACTCTTGGGCAAAGCTGTACGCGGCAACGAAACCCGAGTACATTTTTATTCATATATATATATATATATATATATATATATATATATATATATATATATACATACATACACACACATTGACATAAAGTACACACAATTCCGTGACACTTACCTTAACAACAGTTACTATTAGACGGATGAAACGCAGGATGTACCGCTAAGTTAGCAATGTACTCGAAACCTTAAGAATCAACAAAAATGGACACATATACACGAAAATAAAGCAAGGACCAGAGAGAAAATAACAAATACAACACAAAAAGGATACTACTTACAGTGAAAATCCCAAAAGATGATGGTATTAACAAACTGTTGAGCACCCAAGAGACACGTACATAAAAGCACAAAGTCTTAGGAAAAGAAGAGTATTTTGATTGTGGGAGGTTGACTGTGGTATTAGACTGTGATCATGTTGTTTTCTCATTCTATATGTCCAATCACTAAGTGGCGGAGGGAATATTGTCCTAGAAATGGGGACTAGCGATATGAAATTACATAATATCCTTTGGCTGGGGACTAGTCCTGGAAAAGATATAGCAATGCAATAATAACAGGTCATGTAGTACTGCTATTAAATTAAAATTTTTACTTGTCATATACCTTAACTATGGAGAGCCATCGGATTCCGGGTGAAATATACTAATGTAGATAAGAATGTAATCTTTAGACACTAATACATAAATTTGGCTATCCTTGGGAAAATTATTTCATGTATTGGTACAAACTTGATATCATTCACTACATCATGAATATTGTATATGCATAAATGACATCTCTACTTTAGGAACCTGAAAAGTTTTCTTATGTTTAAAACAGAAGTATTACCCAAATTACATTCCAGTAGTCAAGATGTGGCTGAATATATATTTTGAAAAAATTACTTGATACTTAGGTAGCCAAAGATAAACGCTTACTTTGTTTAAAATGAGGTAATGTGAATGGACCAGGTTAGTTTGGTATCTACAAATACGCCTAAGAATTGTATCATGAGGAATCATTAAAAGCACATATAGTGATACACAATTTCGAATTTGTCCCTATCAATATTTGCTCTTTTCTGTTATTTCGTTGTGAGAAAGGCTCTTGTTTTCTATATATATTGTGAATCATATTTTCTTTGCACCATTTTTCATGTCGTTGTAAAGGATTTTTTTCAAGTCTGGTTTTGGTTCAAAACCAAACAGAAAGTGCAAAGTCATCTGTGTAGAGATCAGTGGAAGAAATCAAAATTCCCATCTTCAGGGGCAAGTCACTGATAAATACGACGAATAATGCGTCAGAACCTTGTGTTACTCCATAAACTATCTTTTTTGTTTGGTTTGCTATAGAAAGGTGTTCCTTTAAATCTACTCTTTGCACTCCATCAGTTCAATGTTATGATTTGTTAAATTTTAGGAAGCAAAGTTTCCAACAAAATACCATTACAAGTATCTTAATGAACACATCCAATTGGTCACTTGGTATATTACACATAAACAATAGTCCCTCGAAGGGATTGACGATCTACTGAGCGAAAAGAATTTCCAGGTATTCAAGACAAGACCATTTCTTCCTTTTAACTGCTGAGTGTTGAAACTATCTCTGATATTCTTCAACAATAACAAGATTTCCAAATTAGCTGCTGTGGTGGACATATTAGATGTCAGATTGGCACAATTTTCATTCAGGACAAAGTATACATTATTAGAAGTCTTTTGGTGAAAATCCCATGTCATAATGATTATCCATTCAGGTGGAGCACTGTCAATAAGATGATCAAGAGAGCCATCATGGCAGCCATATTGTATGTATGACTGGCACCATTTTCATTTAGGACCAACAATGTATCATAATAAGTCTATTGATGAAAATCCAATGTTGATATGGCCATCCATTTGGGAGAAAGTGAGATAACAATATTTTTAAAATGGCCACCATGGTGGCCATATTGATAGTTGGTCATTTTCATTTAGGACCAACTAGTTACCATAAGAACTCTTCTGATGAAAACCCTATGGCAAAATGACTTTCAATTTAAGATGAATGGCGAAAACAAGATTTTCAAGATGGCCACACACTGGACATCAGATCACCACCATTTCAATTTAGGATCAGCACACCATTATAAGAAGTCTTTTAGTGAAAACCCCATGCTGAGATGATGTATACTTAGAAGAAGTAGTAATAGCAAGATTTTCAAGATGGCCATTGTGGCAGCCATATATGCAAGTTTCTGTATATATTTCGTCATTCTAGAGAGTAGGGTAATTTTAGATGACAGTCCTTAACAAATCATGCAATATGGCTAATTCCAATGTAAATTATTATCTGTATTACGTACAAGCTTTCCATCTTTGATTTTTTCTAACGATTATTTATTGTGATGTCCTCAAAATCATACATTTTGTTTTACCTTTATTTATTACCATCTTATTTTATTGTGACCAACTTCTTTGAACTCTAATAAAGTCTGAGTCTAACCTTGTTTGGATAAATTCAGTATCAGAACCAGATATATTCAAGGTTGCATCATCTGCAAACAAATCTATATTTGTGAATTTATTACTTAATGGAAGGACATTTACATAAACAAAAAAGAGGACAGGGCCTAAAATAGAGGTCTTAGGGACCTCTGAATGAATAGTGCAAGTTTGCGAAATAATATTGCTAATGGTTAATTGTTGAGACCTTTGATTTAGATATGAGGTAGACCATTTTACAGAAGAATTATAAAACCTGTAACAGTTCAACTTTGCAGCATACTTCCATAATTAACTAGATGAAAGCCTCTGTCTGAAGCAAGACAATTCCCAGACAAAGAACCGTTATCCATTTCCTGTAGCCAAAGATTTGTTAATTTGGTGAGTTCAATCTGGAATGAGTGATATTGCCTAAATCGTGATTGTGCCTTACAAAATAGAAAGTAAATTTCAAAAAGTTCATAGACCTGCTTAACTACGTGTTTTTCAAATAATTTTGATAATATAGGAAGAATGGATATTGACTGGTAGTTCCCTGGATCTTCCTTTTCTCTTTTCTAAAGATAGACATAACCTTCGCATATTTGAAGAAATGTGGAAAGATACCAGTCATTATACTTATGTTTATAATATGAGTTAATAACTGTATTGTTATTTGGGCATCGATTTTAAGAATTCAGAGACCAATACCATTCAGTCTCAAGCATTTATTAACACTCAACTTATTGAGCATATCAAAGTCCTAACTTCACTAACATTGGCTAATGAAAAATATTTGTCATCGGGTATTTTAGCTCTTATAAATGATACAAGGGCATCGGATTACTTGGGGTGTCAGCCTCGTTCTGAATAGAGTGACTAGAGAGGCTTGTGAAGAAATTATTGAACATTTCAACAATATCTTTTAGAGATGATACAATGTCATCATTTTGTGTAAGTCTGTCAGGAAAAACAGCTGTTCTTGGATGAATTTCAGCTCTTTTAGATGTTTCAACGATGTCTTGATAGTCTTACTATCATCAATAGCCTGTTTATACTATTATTTTCTTTTGCCTTATCAATCCGGTACCTAGCTTGTATCCATCCATTCTCTATAGTTCTTTTGTGTCTTTCTTCTTGTGAAATGTATCCATGTATCCATTAGACGTCTTGCTTCATTGATATTAGGGTTAATCCACTTAGGTTTAAGTTCGTTTTTAACCCTTTTTATTTTAATTGTGGCATGATCATCTGACACCATATTTGATAATTGATAGCATGTGTCTAAGGCACTGCTGACATTTGCTATCTTGCTAAATGATTTGAAGGGTTTGCAAATTAGATCATTTAAGAACTTTTCCTCATTAAACTCTTCTGTGTCCTTGTATTGTGTTTCAATGTGGTGACCATTTTTAGATAGTTTCGACACATTAACTTCACTTATATTTTCAGGCTTATTTTAGTATAGACATGATCAATGATAGTACCACTAAGAAACAGTCTGAAAAGTTAGATCAACAGCTTTGGAAACAATGTCCAGAGTGTGGTTAATGTTGAAAGCCATATGACAGAGCCATATATCACAATGATTATGCCACTGTATGCTGCGAGGCTACAAACCACCCCTTTCCAAACTGGAGGAGTCAGTTTTCATTCCCAAGTGCAAGGGGCTTCAATGCATTACTTTTCCAACATGGGTAAAAGAAATTATAAATGTGTAATTTGAACCCTAATACCTTGTAGATGCCGATGGAGACATCTGAATTTGAATATGAACAATTCCACTGCTTTCCATCAGGCAATCAAATCTATTCTTAAAACACAGAATTATAATATGAATCTATAATGTACGTACTAGATCAAACACCAGCAAGAAGAGAGGACAAGCTGAGAATTGAAATCTATTTAAACGTTATTTATGTAATTTTTCATACAAAGCTTATAATGACGATACTGAATGTCTGATTGTATTGGTATTTGTTCAATGATAATAAATGTAATTAAATTATGGTGGTATAGCAGTCATGTCACAATCTGATCAAATATTCTGATTCCCTTGCTGAGAAGGCGGTGTTTCAGACAGTATGATAATTCAAGATCACATGTGCTGGTAGATACATACTGCTTGATAAAGAAATGATTTGTCGAAACGAACATTGCGCATTTTGATACCTAAGTTGTAAACACAATGACTAATCATGTTAAATTGAAGAAAATGATTTTTTTTTAAATTTGCGTAATAACAATATTTAATGAGCTGTTGCAGTATAAACGATTATTTTATTTCACTTAGAAAAGAATTTGACTTTGCTGTCGAGACAAAAAAACCTTCAATTAAAACTTCTCCCAATATCTGATATCTAGTGTAACACAACAATTTCCTTTTTTATTATATATATATATATATATATATATATATATATATATATATATATATATATGTGGAACTGTAAATTGCATAAACAAGTGCAAAATATAGCCTGCACCAGAAGAAGAAGCTGGCCATGGCAAAATATAGCCTGCACCTGAAGAAGAAGCTGGCCATGGCCTGATTCATCTTCTGGTGCCTGCTCCCAAAGCTTTTGCCAAACTGGTGTTTTGCACATTATGATGTATCCGCATACCAAGTCGCATGACTCTGTGGCAAACTATACTTGAGAAGCTGACCACATAAACAAATAGCACTGAGGTTTATCTAAGGTGTGAACAGATGTACTGATGGACGGACATAGAGATGTGCACATGGACACCAAACTAATCACGATGTCAAGGCAGATTTGACAATAGTATGTAGTTTTTACCTTATGGAACAGCATGGACCTGTTTGTCACTTTCACCAACAGCTTAATAATACTATCAATCTTGAAAATTTGGAGAGAGGAATTTATATGATCATGTGTTAAGCTAATATTTGATTTGTCATCTACAGTTACACAACTATGCCAACTACTGCAGTATACTATATTACTCCATACTTTTGTAGATATGCAATACCCTATGGGGATCCCAATTCATGCAATATTTCTAAACATGGTCACAGAGGGCTCCAGAAATGATTCATGACTTAATCCTTACACTAACCTTACATATCGTTTGGTCAGGTGAGCTAAAATGATGTATTTATTTGTATCTGTGAGTCGTATATAGTTCTGGCTTGTTCGTGTGTTTCAAGAACATTTGGTTCAAAACGTATGCATCCCCCCACCTCTCCGACATAACAGAGCTTACCTGTTTTTATCACTCTGATTGTTGTTGATGCCTTGATTGGTCCTTTCATATCAAAGATCTCAATATCACATTCCCATTTGACACCATTATCCTTAGCTTTTGAAATATTGGTAATGGACAAAGTAAAGCTGGTTTTTCTGCATGATGGTTTGTAGCGGTTGGTTTCATAAACAGCTGGTTTAGTTATATAACTGCAGTTCCTTGCATCTATCACAAGGCCAAAACGATCATCATTCAAATACCAGTTTATATAGCTAGGATTTGATGATCCAGTGTAGTCACATTGTAAATCTAGACCTTCTCCATCTTTAACTAATGCTGCTGGACTTGTGGTCACACTCACTCTGTTTTCAGCTGAAACTAAAAAAAAAAGAAAACAACCACAAGTAATATTACTTTAAACCCTGGAATCACTTGCACTGTCTGAGATGTCTTATAACTAAAATTGGGGAAATGACTCCGACTCGAAGCATAGGAAAATAAACTTCATATAGATATTGAAATCAAATGAAGCTTCTGACAATCGTTTTTTTTTTATGTTTACTTCCTTGTATAAACTGCATGAAATTTTACTGGGGTGTTTGGAAATGGGGCCTGGGCTCTTAATTTATATATTAAAAAAACTCTCTCAGTTGGGAATACAATTTGCAGGAGCAAATTGCCGAATTTGGCTATTCAATGTGATTTTTGCATATTTTACATTGGACTGGGGTCTATTTTTGGCCTCAATGGACCCCTAAAATGTTCTAGGTCTATTAAATTACTCTCATAAACTTCAACACCAAATTGTAACATCCCAAATGCCAGCACCAGTGGTTGAATAAATCCAAGTTATTATTTGCTTATGTATGCAAGACGAAATTTGTCTGCAATTGAGAAGCAGCAGACTCTACATGCAGTAGACACTCAAGAGTTCTATCAGGTTTCATAGCTTATCCATAATTACCTGTATGTGTTTTACATGTGAGCAAAATATTAAACCATTAACAGACCAGTGAGACGTGAAGTCACTATCGATCATAGGCCCAAAAATGTCATTAAGCATGTCATATTTACACATGTAAACGAGATCATTCGTGTTACCCTTGTAAACGTTTGTAAAGCCTGTATTCCGTTTAAACAATATATAAAGCTTTCCAACATGAAATACTGAAAGAGAAAATCACAGGGTTCCCACACTTTTTGAACACAAAATTCTGGGTCTTTTCCAGGCTTTTTCCTGATTTAAATGGATTTCTTCAAAGTTCATTTGTGACCCTTACTGAACGGAATTCAAACAAATGGCTTAGAAAACATGCATTTTTTAAAATCAAAAGCGGTTTCTTTGTTTTAGACTCTAGACTCTCCTAGTACATCTCAAGTAGACATTTGACCATGTACTAAACCACAGGATGCACCATTAGAAAGAAGTATAACTATTGAAATTACATAAATTTGCATGTAACTTATTTTAATTTACATAAGAAAAGTGTTACTTTGCTTTGCTTAACTGCATGTGTTGGTATGAAGACAGTATTTTAGTATAGCGTTGTTTTAAGTTTTACAAGAAGCCATTAAAATTATGTATCTTTGTATCAAAGGGAGGGCTGATTTAATTCTTGTTTTTTTAAAATCCACTTATACAGGTCTCAGGGACAATTTTCCCAATCACTTGTCCTAGGAGTAAGTTGCAACAGATATTTATCCATGTTATAACTTTACTAAACACAGTGCATTTACACGTATCACTACACTACTTACTAAACATCCACTGGCATCCGATGCAAGCTTGACACTATAAGGGGTCTAAACCTACTGTCTTCATTCTGAAAATAATATTTGCATGATTTGAACCCATTTGAACCCATTTAGTATCAAGTTTGTATCGTGAGTCTGAGTAGATAACAAAGTCAGATCCCTTTGCGACATGTTCGGAACTGACAGGAAGTAGACAAAATAGACAAAAGTAATTGATAATTGGCGTACGCTAGAATTTTAATCAATGATTAGGTTCAGAGCTTGTTAAGGGCATAAAATGCATGTAGATATTCTTAAGGTGTGAAATAATTGTGATATTTCACTGCAGTGAAAAAACATAATATTTTTTCACTGATATGAAGAAAAAATTTTTTTTCACTGGCCTTCAATAGACATTGATAACATTATGAGTAAGAAATCCCACACTATTTGTAAGATGCTTATGTGGTGTAAAGGCAAAGATAGCCGACTCGCATCCAGGCGTACCAGGTTCAAATCCAGTAATGGGCAAATATATTTTTTTTCATTTTCTTTTTATCTGCTGTTTTAGCTTGAATTGGGAAGGAACATTATGTAACTACTGCTATTTTATGTGCAAATATACACAAAACAGAGCTGAACATAAACGGTAAACCGCTGACATTATCAAGCGGGATACAGCAAGAAATCAGCTACTTCAGTGTGTTATACAAATTGCTAGACAATACGCTTGAGCATAAAATAAAAAGAATATTTGCTTGCTCCGAGCGAATAACGGATATATTTCATCTCGTGGGTGAAAAACTTCATGGTGACCACTCGTGAAAATACTGAGTTTGTCACCCACTCGATGAAATATATCCGTTATTCACTCGTTTCAAGCAAATATCCGCTCTATAGTGCATTGATTGCTTGAAACTTATAAATCAAAACTGAAAACTGCAAAAATTAATAGTGCATTGATTGCTGATATGCCGTCGAGTGTTATTTTCAATACTTATCATTTTATAACAAAATATATTGTTCTTCTCACATCTAGAGGGATCTTCGTCCGCCAAACAACTTAACAATTTGGTAAGTATCACTACGATTACCTCTTAGTCTCTTTCAGAGACTCGAAGATAATCGACTCTCATTGGAAAAAGAAAAGGATGTTCAGTATGATCTTCCACATAAGAAAATATACCGATCTGGACTCAGGTCACAATTATTCCTTCCAGGGTACGAATGTAGTCCCAATCTATTTTAGAGCATTTTTCCTCTCTCTTTTTGCAGTGATCCTTGGCTTAGATTTAGGCATCATGGGTGTCTATTTAAAGGAACTTGTTTATTCTTTATAATATGAGTAGTATGGAGTGATTTTCTGTGTGTATTTTGAGCGACAGTGCACAGTGAATAATATGGTATTGATGCGTGCCTGTGAAATATGTGACCCATGGCACGTTGTTTGCTTACAGATGAGCCTCTCAAAAAATGCCGCTTATGACAAGCGCTTCATCGTGCATTAATGTTTGTAGATACTTTAGATTAACATATGATTTATTAGGATTGGGACATACTTGAAAGTTCAGTACTAACAAACAAACAAATGTAGAAACTATATAGGGAAAATAATTGTGACTTGAATTCTGTCAGTATGTTAACATTAAAACTTAAAATTGGAATGGCATATTAATGAGTTGAGATCGAGATATGAAAGTTTGACTTTTTATGTATACTGATAGTTCTTTAAAAATAAAAATAAAAAACTGAATTTTTTTTTTTAAAATTTTTATCTTAAAATTTAAATTAAAAAAATTTAAAAATAACTTTAATAACATTTATAGTCACTGTGTGGTTAATCCTCATTATTATCATCACGCATGTACTACTACACCCTATAAAAGTTCAAATGGTGGATATTTTTTCAATTCTGTCAGAGAAAATATCTTTGAAAGTCAGAATCAGGCATTTAATCAAAACACATGAAGATATCTTTGTAGTGGATATTATGCCTGGCGGTCATTAACACTATTTATTCTGGGTCCAATCAATTAATGTATATGCTTATGATGGTGTGATATATGTGTAACACATATTTGCTTATATGGCTTACAATATTTGTTGGGGCCCTGGCTGGTCGAGTGGTCCAAGGCAAAACAAGTCAAGCACAAAATGCATTTCTTCGTATTGTTCATTTTGGTTGATTGTCAGAGTGCAGAATTGTGCCATAAGCTAATATCATATTCCAATTAGCCATTCTACTTTAAGCATTATTAATTATTAACAATTAACTGAAAATCTTGAAAAAACACTAGAAATGTTAAAACAGATCATTTGAATTAACGTTGAGCATTTGGTCTATATAAAGTACATGGTTACATGTCCGACATGAGCAAATGTCAATCCTTGTTTAAAATTTTTGGGGATCAAACTTTCACATTTAGTCGATGATATACAATCCAGTTGTACCTATAGTTGATCTGTCAGGCACATAATTGGCTGTATACACTTGAAATGTTAGTTTCATTATGAATTATGTTACTTATGGTAACATATTCTTTTAATTTAGTAATTTTACACAGTATGGCATTGCAGCATAAGGTGATATTATATGCTACTTACTAAATGCTATCTGACACCTTTAAAAATACACCAGCAATGTCCAAACAGATCATTTAAATTAACCTTATACCTTAATCTTAATAAGTGCATGGTTACATGTCTCACATCTACAAATGTCTATCTTTGTTTAGAATTTGGGGGGATCAGAATGTCACATTTAGTTGATGATAATGGACCTAATTGTACCTTTTGTCAATCTGTAGGGCACATAATTGGCTGCATGTACTTAAAATATCCCTAAATGCTATTTATCATGAATTAGCTTACTTATGGTAATATCTTTTCATTTTGTACTTTGCCACAAAACATTCCCTGTATACTGAAATATAATATTTGTTGTGCAAACAATCAAACCGCACCATCCCCTTTTTGCCTTAAACTTTATGATACCTAGTTTACCTTATTAGTTATTTAGCCTGTAAATGGCTCACCATGCTCAGCTAAACATAATCCTGGAAAGCTCATATATTTTTTCTATGAGTGGTCACTTTAGTACATGTCCATTGATTCACATTTCTGAGTTTCACTATGTCTAGTTTAATGTTTTTTTCCTATGCTTGCACACTTAATGTCATTTGGACTTCTCCGTAACTAGCACATTTTTACTTCATTTATCTACATCTTACTGATCTATAAGATTAACATTACATGCCATCTCTTTCCAAGTCTGGTCTGGTACTTGGAACAAGATGGAAGAGGTAGCTTGGAGGTTCTCCAGTAGTCAGGAGGTGATACTAAGGCTTCATTAGTACATGTCCAGTGTACCTGGCCACAATCACAAGGATTAGTTCATACTACCACACTGCTATAATTTTAGTAACTCAAAGACATGATTTAAGTCATCATGAGAGAGACATCATCACCACTGTTCACTCAGGTAGAGCCTCTCAGGAGGTATACTTTTCAACTACAGGGTCACCATTTATGGTTATTAACATATAAACGCTTTGAATGTTTGCTATAGAACAAGGTACTGAAGTACAAACTCCAGTGTGATAGCAAGCAATTATTATCATTATTCAGTCTAATTACAATCAACATAACTGAAAGGCATCGTACAGAATGATACGAGATCATCCTCTGTAAACAATTCGATTAGCCAAAAAATTACATATTTTACATTTATGAAATTGAATAATTTCATTAGATATGTATCGTCTCTTACAATACACTCCCTGACATAAAATGCAATGCTTTTTCTGATAGGTTACTAAATATAAATGGACTGGGGATTCCAAAGATCAGTAGAACATGCACCTTATCGGTGTCTGTTAGATATACTTATTATTATTATTATTATTATTATTATTATTATTATTATTATTAAAACTACCGCAACTACTACTACTAGTACTACATGAATTGTAGTTTGCTGCTCTGAGCAAAAGTATAGAGTGTAGTCGATGATTACATGGCTAGCATCTGAGAAGCTTTTATCAGTCTCCAGTAACAATTGTTAACCGTAATTATCATGCAGAAAATATATTCAGACCAAAATAATGTTGATAACGAACTTTTGACACTTTTACAGCACATGAAATACATATAACAATAAAAACGATATCACACTAGAAGTTCTATAGTACTCATAGTCACCAAGAATTCAAACAGATCGCTCACTTGTCTAGCATATGCCTAATAGCCAAATGCAAGGGCAGCTTCTCAAGAAATCTGGGTCAGGAGGATGTTTCCATTGAAATTTCTTCCAATACTGTTGATTTTATGCGTTATGAAAACAATTGTTTCAAGATTTCTCAGAATTTTGTATTTATACCCATATTTCATGGAATATCAGCATCATTTATCCAATATTAAAAGACACCTATGGGAGTATGCTTTGTATCAAAGTTGGTTAAATTCTGTTCAAGAATATGTTTATTGTTAATTTGTTTGCTTTAAATATATATAACGTTGTGTAAATGTTTTATCTTTTTTTCTTTTCTTTTTTTACTTTTAGTAATGTCAACCATATCTGATGGTGGAATAGCATCACTTGCATACATCTGAAAGGCGTTCGTGATTGAACACTTTCTGCCAATTTTGTTAAAAGTCTGTAAAATGGTTTTCTCTAAGAAGTTATTAATGTTTTTTTCTTTCTAATTTTAGTATTGACAGTCATATTTAATGATGAATTGGCATCGTTTGTATATAATTGAAAGCCCCCTATTCCAAAATGCTTTCTATCAAATTTGTTCAAATTTCGTTCAGCAACTGTTGGTGAATAATAAAGTCATATGAAGAGATTTCTATTTTTAACAATAGTAATTAAACTTGTTGTATAAAGTTTGAAAGCTCTCAATGCTAAGACAGTTGTATAAATGTGAAAAAGTTCTCAATGCTTTCTGCAAAAATGGTCATATTCTTTGATTGTTTTCTGAGAAGTCACCGTTTAAGGTTTTCTATTTTTTAATAATGGCTATATCTGATGGCAGATAGCATCAATGGTACAAAATGTGAAAAGTCCGCATGCCAGGATGCTTTTCTACAATATTGGTCACATGTATTTCATTGGTTTAGGAAAAGAAGTCGTTTAAAGGCTTTTCTATTTTTATTAACGGCATTAGCTCTACCAGTTTGAACCGTCTTTATGTCAGAATGCTTTATGTTATGCTTGGTCAAGTTCTATTAGGTGGTTTTGGAAAAGAAATCATTTAAAGGTTTTTCTATGATTATTACAAACAGGTTTACCATTTTTAGCAATGGCTGCCATATTTGATGATGGATCAGAATCATCTGTATAAATTTGAAAGGTCTTTCTGTTTAATTTGATCAAATTTTGTTCAGCAGTTTTTTTGTTGTTTTTTTTGTTTTTTTTTTTTAATAAAAAGTCGTTGAAAGCTTGTTTTACTATTTTTAGTAACTTTCGAAATGTTTAATAGCAGATCGGTATGATTTGTATAAATCTGAAGGTCTCTCATGCCAGGATGCCCTGTGACAAATTAGTCAAGTTTGGTTTTAAGAAGAAGTTTAAAATCACAATTGTTAATGGACACACGACACACAACGCAAGATGGGCACAAGACCATACCATAAATTCATAGAATCATCACTATTAGAAGCAGAGGACATGCATCAATAATTGCTTGATTAGCAACTATAGCAGAGGCCTCATATAAAATACATGCAGTCCGCACATCTAAACCATATACTCATTCACATGGACAATGCAGTTAGCCTGCTGAAGGTAGATTAATACAATATACAACGTATAATCATTACAATGGAAAGTTTACCATTAAATAAACAGATTTATTCCTAATTTCAGCATTGTTCATAAAAGGCTGTATATAGCATGAAAAAGAATACGTGGCCACGGGCTAAAAACACAGATAGTTAAACTATGATTGCAAAACATAAAATGTAGGTCACAGTTGCCTTCTCTGGTTGTACGGGTGTAAAACTAACAGATGCATCCAATTATCAAGTTTCATGATTCTAACATAAACAACACCAAATAAATGACATTTAAACACACACTTCCAAAGGAGTCTCTGAAGCATAAAATATAGGTAACAAAGACAACTTTATGCAATAAGGGTATTGTACTTATCACGATGCTTCCCTTCATGAAGTTTCATCATTCTAGGTAGGATAATATTCTTGTAGCATGCCAAGAAGAGATGAAATATAAGTCACATTGGGGTTCTTTTGTTGTAAGTGTGTACTACTTACATAGATGCAGGCATCATCAATTTCATAAATCTAGTATAATCTGTGTTTGATAAATGGATATAAAACACAAAATTTAACCCAAGCCAGTAAATTGTAAAATATGGGACGTAATGACGTACTTCAGCAATGAGGGAGTAGTGCTCATGAAGATGTGTCCCCTCACCAAATTTCACGATTTTAGATAGGATAGTATGTACATACCATGCATAAAAGCAATGTTTTCATGAGATAAATACAAAACATAACCTATGCCAATAAACTGTGAAATGCTGGTTACAGTGACCTTTTATGTACAGGTCTGGTACTAACAGCGATGTATACAATCATCTAGCTTAATTACTCAAGCACCAGCAGTTATTTTTGGTTTTGATTGGTAAATATGTGGTAGAGTGGTAGCTACTGGTCGGTATATGGTCTCTTATCTTTTTTCAGTCTACTTTCGTATGATGAGTACTCGTTGTAGCATCCATAATTTTAACATACGGACATATGTCATTTAAAAGGGTCCTACCCTTCAGGCTGACTTAAAATTATAAAATACAGCTATCATAGAATGTCCTCTGTTCCTATAGTTAATAATATGGAATATTTCCCATAGGTGGCACTACGAACACCAGTTTTAAATGGCCAATATTTAATGTTGGTGTCGACACACGCTTCTGTGCAGATGGTGCACAAGTGCCCAGATGTGCTTGTATGTGAATCGGATGGAGACATTGAGGGAAATGGAAAGATCCATTGAAATTCTGGCCTTATCATAGCTGTAGAAGGTTATAAATTCTGTATCATAAACAGAGACGTTTTTACCTTTCCTGAATAAAATATGCACAATTAGTAACGTACTCTCTGCAAAGAAGTACCATATGTAGAGTGTGTACTGGAGTGTACTGATCATGTACTGGAGTGTACTGACCATGTATTTGGCATTTATTTCAACTCTACTAATGTACTCTCTGTAAATAAATACAGTATGTAGAGAGTGTACTGGAGTGTCCTGACCATGTATCGCTCGTCCCCGTGTAGTATTTATAGTCTCTGGGTTACACTACTCTTTACAGAGAATATTCAATGAATAATGCACATCATTGTCACTGTACAGTTACAATAAGTGCCTTTGAATGCCCTTGAGTGAAAACAATTTGCCCCGAAACTATATAAATCCCCACTTGCAACAGATGTGCAGCCTAAAGTAACACTTATGTCAACTAGAACTCAAACAAATATTCATTTAATGTATTTTGATAGAATTTTTAACATTAGTGGATGTTAATGAAGGCATCAGATCCATCCTCATTTTGTTTTTGCCTCTACACTACCACATACCCCCCCCCCCTACACACACACACACACTCACACACACACCACCCCGTCCCAGAGAAGTTGCATTGGAAACACTGTGAACTCAATCATTTAAATAAAACTGATCTCATGGCAATCGCAATGGGGACAGCAATTGAATGTTGACAATACTCCCCAATCCACGCCACACCAGTACCCAGAGACACAATTGTCAGTGCAGTGTGGTGTCAACACCATCCACGATGATTACTGTATGCTTATACTTTTGTATAGAGCTCGTTGCTGTTCGGCTTCTACCAGTTAAGAGGTTTCGGCTTCTTTCATCCTTTTCAGGCGAAAATCTTGTGGGTCTTAGATTTTGGGATTTAGCGACATTATAATTCCTCTGTATGCAGCATGATATGAAAGTATAATTTATCTGTAGGAGTGGAGCTGGCGGTTAGCTTCCCTGCGGACAAGCTCCTCTAACCTGTCACTCTGACTTACCGGCAAGACGGTGCTGATATCAAAGAAAATGTTACTTTGCTTAATATCTCTAGATCTGGAAATAATTCAGTATTCAACACGGCCGCTAACATGTTTGCAAAGTCAGATACATAATTGCCTTCTGTCTGCAGGTGCAGTGAGTGTTTTTCTGGCCACTTAATGTACTGTGGCAGAAAGCGTCTTTTGGAATATAACTTTTTTTTTCGGTTGGTGAGGCAAATGATAGAGAGCCATACATACCAAGAAGGAAAGGTTATCCGTGAGAACAATTTGCCAAATACTGCATTGTCATTGTAGCAGCAAATGCAACCAAAATGTCCCAGATTGCAGCGCTTTTGGTTGTTGTTCCAACAATGAAATCACAATTAACCCTAGCTGATGGCGGGTTGGCTTAGGATCCTCATGGCGGGTTGGCTTAGGATGGTCTACATAGCCTAAATGCTCTCTGTCCATCTGTTTTGAATTCTGGTTCAACCCCAATCTGAATAGGTTCGTGTCAACCCCAATGATTTGCAGATATCTTCGTACCAGTGGTTTTTATTCCTTATCGATGGCATGCACCTTTTATGCGAGCTGCACCAATATTCCGTCTTTCTCTTCGATCTCAGGATTGACAAGCGGTTCTTTGCGTACTTCTTGTTGCTCACCCATGGCTTTGTTTTTCACCAAAAGCTAAGTATAGCACGATTTATAATTATGTAAGCCAAAAATAGTCAGAGTGGCTTAAAATCCCGACGTTTGTGCATTGACGTTTAGACCCTCATGCCGGATGGTGTCTTCAGAGGCAAACATAGACACAAAGCTAGTTGTAAAGCTTTTGTGTGAGACTTTATCGAGTGACTGATTGCTGCTGTCATTATATCCCCATACGACCCCATTTGCACGGATTGAAAGTGTTGCCCATGTTCTCCTACCACGATTCCCATGGAAGTTAATGGAGTGATAGCGTTGTCATTGTTGCTGAGTGTAAAACCACCAACGTTCTGAACCTTTTGTATTGAATCCCAGTGGTAATAACCAGACGGATTCATTGTTGTAACTCCACTGACTGATGTGATATTGTCGACCGACCATCAAGGTTGTACCAGTGCTTGTGCTTGCACTGGCTTGGCCCTCTGTGTTGCCAAGAGCTTCAACATCTGTTGTGCCTAAAGGGCAGAGTTAAATGGGGATAATAGCCCGAAGACGCCTGCAGTGCCAGTGCTTGTGCTTGTGCTGGCTTGGCCCTCTGTTTGACCAAGAGCTTAAACATCTGTTGTGTCTAAAGGGCGGAGTTAAATGGGGATAATAGCCCGAAGATGCCCGCAGTACGGCTACTAAATAAGCCAGGACCTCGTAGACTCATAGTCTGCAAGCACTATTTTTAATCTCAAGGGTGATAGTGCACTACAGCACATTAACCAGGTAATTTCTTTTGTCTAAGATACGTATCGAGAGCTCCTGGATGCTACCGTCATGCAGTCTACACCAGCATTGCATTACATAGGAGACAGTGAGTGACTCCCCATGGGATTCACCACCCACATGAGTGATTTGTAGCAGTGTGCTGTTTTTTCAATCAACAATATTACAAGTTCAGTTTATTTGTTCAGGTGGACATAGAGCCGCAGGACGCAGATAAACACTGGGGCATTGGGTGTCGTGTGCATGCCAGCTCAGTAAAACCCATGTAATTTGAATCCAAAGATGAGGTCGATCGAGTTTAGATAGGGCTGACAGTTTGGGTGAGCGAGTCATGCTGGTCCGCCCGGTCACCGCATCGAAGTCCGCAGTAATTCCACTAATCGAAATCTGCATCATTTTACAAGTGTATCCCTGTTGTAATACTTATCAGGAATGGTGACCTCTACCGTTGGGTTGGTTCGGGTAGAGCTGGCAACATATCTTTTGTTGCCAATCTCAGTCAAAAAGTTGTACCATCCTGGGCTGAATGAAATCTCAGTGCTATATGTGTACCTGCACTGGTGCGGATCAGCTGTCCTGGAGACACCGGTCGAACTAAAGGATCAATCAATACAACATTCATTGTGCTTGCATTCATATATGAAAGGGTATTACCATAAGCATTTCGCTTTAATAGCAACACAAAATATAGTGCTGGTGTCATTTTAACTACACTGATGAGGACCAAGCAAAGCTCAGCGAAGTGTTCCTCAACCCCAACGTGTTTGTGTGAGAGGACCTTTCATTTAAAACGAAATTAATCAAGATAACAGACAAGTATGTGCTGCCTCCTGTGAACTCAAATAAGGTCTTGGATCTTTGGTCAGACAATCCGATGAAGTTTTGGCAAAATCAACTGAACTTTGCCCCCTGGTGTGCGTACACCAGTTGTGGTGTTAACATCCTCGACCATGTCTTCATTCCAACAGTCAGAACGTCAGGGACATCACAAGCTAAGTTGGAAGCAGAAGCAAACGTGTTGTCAGCATTGGGGTGGAGTTGGGGCAGCTTTTACTAGTTCGGTATTTGCTACCAAGATGAGACAAATCCTCAACCAGGTGCGATGGCAGCATTTGACAATGATATAGATATGGCGGCCTACAAAAGATTTTGCAACAAGTTAGTTATGGATCAGGGCGTGAACTGGCAGCAGAAGTACAGCAGCAACATTGGCCTGGGCTCGATTTACTACTTCCACTGCAGAAGATACAGGCCACCCTACCCCAATGTATGGGACCCCAACCAATTTTTGTTTACTGAAATGCTAGACCACCAAACTAGTAATGTTATTCTGGGGGATATATATTATGGTGTGTATTTATATATATATATATATATATATATATATATATATATATATATATATATATATATGCATACCAATGTGGCTGAGGTTGACCAATTGGCAAAACTTCATTATCCACATTGACTATCTCCAGTGGCGTCACTAGGGGGGTGCGGGCCACACCGGGTGACACCATCACAGGGGGGTGACACCAAAATGGAAAAATGCTGTTTTAACTGTAAAGCTTAACGTTTAATGTTAAAATAAAAAATAACATAATTTTGTTGCAGTTCTTAAACGCTGTTACCTCAAATTTTATTGTTTTCTTCTTATGTCCTTTGTAACTTTAGGACTTAAATTTACAAACATTACTATAGGCGATTCTGTATGGTCTGGTACAGGAGGACTCGGAGGAGGTCCATGGGGGAAGTCTGGAGGGAGTGACACCATGAGTTTACCGCACTGGGTGACGCCAACCCTAGTGACGCCACTGACTATCTCAGACGGGAAAGAGCGGGGGCGGGGTAGCAACGGCACTGTATATGTCATGCTGGAAACCTAGCAAGGTTTCACGTGAATTGGTCTAGAACGTATCAACGACAGCACTCGGGCATATATGTGGGCAGTTATAGGCACGCAAGGTCAAACAAAGACCTCAATAATCAGAGTAAATACAGCCTTTAATCCCCTAATATAGTTTCTTGCAAATGTCCAATATATGATCTTCCACTCAAATGACTTCCCGTAGTGGATATGAAAGTATTTAGACGTGCTCCACTATACCAGGCGGCCTCTACATGTTTCTAAGCGACATGGAATTTCGCATAGGTACTTATGAGGAATATAACAAGAAAATTGTTGCGGCAGCCGTCGACATAGAGCTAGGCACCAACTTCAATGTTAATACGAGCTTGCGCAGGCAGCCCGTCGTTAGTAGTAGATGAAACAACTGAAACCAACAAAGCATGGGGAGGTTGACTTGAATCACTATCAAACTGAAATGAGGACAGAGTCTAAACCTTCGGCCGCAGGCAGGAGCGGACCACCATGCCACCTAAACAGCGGTGGTAGTGGGCGATATTGTGGTTGACCTTGCAGCTGTATGGTTTTTATGGGAGTAGATTTATCAAGATTTATCAAGATCACTTTTTTATTTTGTTCGTCTTTCCAACGGCCCAGTTGATGAAACAGAGTGGTAAACATTGCGACTATAATCTTGAGAACAAGTGTACATAATATTCCGGTGGACTAGTCAAGATTGTTGCCAGTTGTTTTTACCAGGTATGATACAATGGTGCCAATGATGGCAGGCAGCGCCACCAAAGTATTTTCTGCGAGCGTTTTCACCATCCCAGTCAGCCGTTCCGTTTGCCTTTTGCCGTTTAATTTTGCCGTTACGGGACGCGGGGTTCGGATTTAGGTACTTGGGGTTGATGTGTTGTGCCTCTCTCGCCTGTGATCGCAAGCAAAATTGTGCTTATGATGAATACCAGAGCCGGGAGAATTGCGGCTATAGTTATACCCTGTTCACAGAAGAGTGTTTGCAGCTGCTTGGCGAGGGTTATATCCTCTTGGAGTATTTCATTGATAGCAACCGTAATCAGGGAAATTATGCTGCGAAGGACTTTTTGATTAGCGTTGGCAGACTCCAGCCGCAGTTCGCGTTCCTGTCGTGTGGGATCTGTTATGTCCTGGCGCGACATTTCGCCTTCCACTTCAGTCAGTTTTTTCTCTTCTGCAGAGATGTGGTTATCGAGATCTGTAAGCTTCGAGAGGTTATTTACTAACTTGCAGCGATTCCTTTGAAGTGTCACATTGAGTCCCAGGACCTCTCTCATCTGGAAGCTGGCATGTGTTTTTGCCATCGCTTCTTTAATCGCCTGTCCCCTGATGCTAATGCAGTGAGCTTGGTATATGACATCCTACTTATATAGGTGGATATATTTTCTATAAATGTGGCAAGCTGCCTCTGTGCTGCTATCAATAGCAGCTCCTCTTTGCGATCTACCACTTGGAGAACCTCAACGCCACATCCTTAGTATAGATGGGGCCAAGAATTTACTCGGGTCATGTTCGTACGTTAGCAAGATCCAGTTCGGTCCCCTCCCCCACTTTACTGCGAGGGCGCAGGATTTGTTTGCTTTGAAATTGAGCATGTGCACTTTTCAGTAAAGCCCATTGCCTTGCGTTACTCATCGAACTCGGCTATGCGTTGCTCTAGTCCCCTTACTGTGGACTATGTTCTTGCTTTCACCCAATTGGCACCTCATCGCCACCAGCTCAAGAAGGGGAATTCAATATGTAAGTCTATTTGTGGTAAGTGTGATTTCATCATTCCCGAATACAACATATTACGACCGCTAATTTCACCATTTCAAAGTCTTCAACCGTGTTTAAACAAGCACTCGTGTCATTCAACGGCAACTTTAAACATAAAGGAAGGACACGTGAACACCAAATTTGAGCAATATGGAAACAAACTCGACCCATTCCACTACCTCCGCCGCGCTTGGCGTAAAGGAGTCAGGAGCACTGTTGATGTGACTAATAACCCGAGCACCATATAGACCAAAACCAGCAGCTTATCATTAGACTTCCAAATTTCACCAGCAGCGATGTCATTATGCCCGGCACAGCTAGAATGGTATATTTAATTGCTGTGAGCAGTTCCTGGCTAGCCCTGGACGCCAATCGTACAATTGCAAAATACTTCGGCCTCGCCATCGTAGGAAAGATCAGTCTGAAATATAAAGGAAATTTATTCCCCTGCAATGATGTTTTGGCGTCTACACGGATCTCTGGCTAACGGAAAAAGAGCGGACTAAAGCTGACAATCAGGGTACCAAAACACCAACACCGCAGCTATACGTGTCAGCACTGACCATGCCGTCGCTGCTACCCAGACGTTGCGTCTATCGCTGCAGCATTCAGGAACGGTTTCTTTGTGCCGCTTGACACTTGACTTTGAGCTGCTAAATCATCACATGCCATACTACCAGTCTGGTCTTTCAGACGTCACTTTAGAGCTGACGTGTAAGAACATTGACATGGTAATCCAGAGCATTAATAAAGACTCAGTGGTATCTCTCTATAGTACGACGTTGTGACCCACGCAGAACTTGCACTCATGCTCAGGCAGCATTACATGAGTAAAGTGGTTATCTTGTACAGCCGAGTGCTGCACCATCACAAGGTGGTGATAAATTAAAGCGACGATACGTAGGACATCAGCCTGAACACAGCGGCAAAAATAATAAAGGCGATTGTTTTACTCTTCGAGGATGCGGCAAAGAACTGCTGCGTGTGGGCATGATGCTGAGAATTTCTACAAACCCTTTATTAACAAGGTGTTGGTGACGATCGAGGGCATACCAAACCAGATCTATGCCCAGATGCATTCAAGATACCAGCAGTGTGAAGAGGCTCTAAAGATAATGACAAGAGAGTGTATCGAAGACAGGGAGCTGCTACCGATTTTGATGTTTGTGCCTTTCACCAAAACCAGTTGTCCTTGACCTCGATATGAGGTGACATCGATATGAGGTCAAAGGAAAACAACGCTCCACGGATCAGGAAGGCGCATCAAAAATCCGAGTGAAGGCGTAACGCTACAAATTGAAAAGATCAGTCAGGTGGCAGGCATGTAAAATGTGTAATTATACATCATCATGAATACACAGCTGAACATATAAAGTGGCCGTTTCATTTGAGCCATCTACTGCACCTCTGTTCCGGAAAGCGAAATGCAGGTGCAGCGCTAATACGATGATCTTAGATAATTCACAGCCACATTGTGCCATGATCGTCGGCCTCCGTGGCTGCAGCAAGCAGCAAGTACTCGAATCGGCATATAAGGGCCACTTTGATTTTATCGTTATCATCTACCCTACTATACGTTTGAACAAAACATAAAAAGGCCATGGGCTTGTTGCAAAATAGACGCCTATGTATTTCTGGTCAACTCTGAGTGATATGATCTGAATGCCTTGTTTTGAGCACTCGCTAAAATGTTCAAAGAAACCACCACGTATTTTCTATTCGACGACTGCGCCTTCCTTTCTGGAGTCCGACAAAAGGAAACGGCCCTCACTAAGCGTACCTATACTAGCCAATAGACTGGAATAATCGTGGGTCATAACGCAAAATTATAACTATGTTACTTGGTTCATAACATTTCATATACACCTCAACACAGGCCAATAACTGTATAATATTCACCGAAACCAAGGTCAATAATTGTTTTATCTCCATGATTTTGTGTAAAATAGTAGACTTTAACTTGTTGAACAATAGTAAAATTAACATTTCAGCTGCATGATGCCAAAACTTTAATTTTACATAACAGTCAGTGACTTCACGACAGGTCGTTGTGGTATTTTACTGCAAATCACATGATGTTATGCCAGCCAATGAAAAGGCACGGTTTAGAAGACTCATGTAATAATGCCTGATGTGAACGTCTGCAGTTGGACGAAAATAACATTTTAGCCCTACTACAAGTCTAAGAAATCATAAATGTACAGAAATCTCTCAAAACTGGGAGTCTGCCTGACTAAGATAGTTGTGGATAGAAAATATTTCTCTGTGGTTTTTGAAAGCACATAGAAGTCAAATGGTTGATGAGAACTTTGATTCAATATGTCAAAAGAAATAACCCTACAAAATTGTAATAAAGCTTATTCAAACATTTTGGGAAAGCTGCCAACCATGTACGTCTTTAGTAAATGTTGAGCAATGCAGAATGGATACCAGGCTATACATAAGCTAAATTTGTCTTTAAACAGGAGAGCTAGATAAGAAAGACATCTTTACAACATTTTTATGTACTTACCTATTGGGAAAATACTCATAAGTACTGCATAAATCTTCATTGTGGATGTCGTTGAGTCTGAAAAAGAAAAGAAAATGGTACTTATCTGCAGCAATACATGGTGACGCTAAATCTAGCATTCATGCCTGCTTGCCACTGCCAGGTGAAAAATTACCGGACATCATGATTATATATATATATATATATATATATATATATATATATATATATATATATCTATATATATGTATGTATGTATGTATGTATGTATGTATGTATGTATCTATGTATGTATGTATGTATGTATGTATGTATGTATGTATGTATGTATGTATGTATGTATGTATGTATGTATGTATGTATGTATGTATGTATGTATGTATGTATGTAATATTTTATTTTCCTACGTTAATACCAGATATATTTCATCGTGTGGTACAAACAAAAACATGATATTTTTAACGAGTGGCGATGCCACGAGTTCAAATATATCGTTTTTTGGTACCACAAGATGAAATATAACTGGTATTTACGGAGGAAAAGACAATTTTCTTTTTATTATATACCAAACTTGCTCCAAAATCGAAGCTTAGAAGATTAAACTCACTTTTCACCACAACACCCCACCCCACCCCTTTTCATAAATTCACCTCACTTTCATAGGCTGATTATATATCGTTCAACGGCCAGTTATCATCTGCCTCCTTCAATCGGGTGCCATGTTTCTCGCCATATAACGCACTTGTTTTGAGATAATGGCATCATTAGCTGTGTCACCAGCGTTCTTTAGAAGCAAAAGAATATAATTTTATAGTAAAAGCATACAAAATGAGATTCAAAAAGGTAATTCATGTAATTTTAAAAATTCATAATGAAAATGTATGTTATCACTATTGCCTTTTTGGTGTCTGACTTTTTGACCTTGAATTTTCTATTATATGCTACAGACAGCGCCGCCAATTACATTTTGGCTTTGTTTACATATTTTGAACAGGATAATCCACTTTGGGAATTTCTACAACTGGTTAGCCAATGTAAATATTTCGTTTTGATCATGTGGAGTTATCATACAACGTAAGAAAAACTTACACTCGAAATGTATATTCACTACGGACTCTTTTGTTTCAGTATTATTTCATAATAAACATATATTCTACATCAAAAGACATTGAATCTATTATAGTAAAATGTGCATCCATTCACCAGTGTCTATTTTTAAATTTCTCTCTCCCTCGTCTCTAAGTATATCTGAATCACACTCCTAACCAGAGAAAATTGTTATGGTTGTCAAAAAATTGCTGATCCTAGTTAAAAACAACACGATCAACTTTTCATGATGAGTCAAGAAGAAAGCTTAGAAGAGAATCTGGAAGAAGCATATACATTTATACCAGAAGAGACGATCTTGAAAGAGTGGTTTAAAAACTTGAGTAATCATTCACTACCTCTATTGACTTCTTGGAGATATGGCCACTAAAGGCAAATGTGGAGAAAAAAACACAAAAATAAACAACAACAAAAAAACAGCTATTTGCAGTGCTAAAACGAAAGGTCTTTTTCAGGGCCACCCAGTTCTCTCAGAAACAGAGATACTACTCAATTATTGACACCAAAAAAGTTTTTATGTCTGTATGTCTTTGTCTTTTGTCTTTCACAGCTAAAACTTAAACCTTCTCCACCCTGCTGTCTTGTGTTTGATAATATGATAGTATGTTTGTGTGTATGTGTGTGAGTACTCTTATCCTTGTTTGTGATGGTATATAAGTATGTTTGTGTAAGTACTGCTAAACTTTTCTGTCCTTACACTCCATGTACGATACTATACAAGTATGTCAAACAGTTAATGTGTACAGTGTGTGTATATTCCTACCCTTTTCAGAACTGATAACATGTTTCTGTATATGTGTAAGCACTCCTACTCATTTTATTGGTTATTAAGTGTAGGTATTGGTCAGTAGATGAGTGGGTGCTGGTCAATCAGACGGAGTATTGGTTAATTAGTGTAGTTTTAACATTACGTTTCCCCTTGTCTCTATACGTTTTAGTAAGCGTATAGTTTTAATATTAAATTTCATCCTTGTTCTTATAAATGTTAGTAGGTATAGTTTTAACATTAGCATTCTCCATGTCCCCAAACAGTTTCATAATGCTAAACCTATGGACTAATGCTAAATTCCTATTGTTCCAAGATAGTCTCATTTCAAAACTGCGGCCTAATGACATAAAAAACATGAAAAAAAGAACATAAATAGTGAAATTGAAAATCGTAAGAATGAACAGAGAGCTGTAAAGAAAAGTAATTACGTAAGAAAACGGGAGAGAAAAAATAAACATACAGGCACGCAAGAGAGTAGATGTGTAATTGTACCTGATTTAGTTGAGGTATGACAATTTAAAACCTGAACAAAATACTTTTCAAGCTTCAAAAATAAACTTTCGTAATAAACATCCAAATCACGTTTAGGACCTATGACTTTCAATTCACTCAGTGTGTATAACCCTTCCACCTAATAAAACAGATCTTAACATTATGACAATAAACTTCCTACACAGTGTGTGTATAAACCATCCACTTAATAAATCCGTTTTTAACACTAAAAGAAAAAATAAGAAACAAAGCTTTTGGTGAATTTCAGACACGAGACCAACATATTTCTACTTTCAATATAAATAGGCAGATGATAGCATAGGCTGTGCACTGTAAGAATTTGTTCTCAACGTATTGTATTAAAATTTGCAACCGATATAATCAAATTATTTAAATGTATGGCAATATTATGCATTACTCATGGAAAATAACTTTTTTCTTTCTTTTTCAAGATTTAAACTTATTTATTTTAGCCATAACAGAAGAGCTGAAATTTCAAGCGCTCTCGTGGTGTAATGGATAACGTGTCCGACTTTAGTCCACAATGACGGTAAAAGTATATGTTCGAGCGACGCTTTCGGAATGTAAAACGTATTTTTCCATTAACCGGGAACGTATGTTTACTCTTATCAGTTCCATGTTAGTATGACACAAATTCTACAACGTAAATAATATACGATCAATGTCTTGGTGCCTCAATAATCGATGTTGCAAAGCTCTGTTTCGTCCACGGAAATGGCACCCAAATTATTAAAGAACATTTCGCCTTGTTGGCTGCCCAGAGTGATACTGTACCGATTAGAAAATAAATACTGTACTTACCGTGGACACGTTTCTCCTGACGGAGATAAATTCAGGCACATAAAAATGACCACGTTTTGTCAATATGTTGACGGCTGTAGTTGTCTTGTCAGTTGCTTCAGTGTGCTAGACATGCCAAGAAGCAGTTCTCATTGATCGTCTTTCTGTTTCTAAAAATATGAACACGTGAGTTTTTAAGTATACAGTTTTCATTATTATTATATACAGCAGTAGGGAAAGAGAAAGTACCAGACTGCTGTACGTATAAAGAAAGTAGCCGCTGAGAAATAGAAATGACCAAAGCCTTGTAGGCAAAATACTTTAAAGAGGTCACAGCCCAACCAAATCAGTTTTTGAGCATGTCTTTCTGACACACACAAAAAAAACTGGTTGATAACAATCATTAAACAATGTATGCAAGTCCATCGTTCAGTAAGCAATTGCAATTTTTCTATAAAACGAAACTTGTTCTAACCAAGATGAATATTCCAAGAAACACAAACTATTCTGTGTGAACGCGAACTGCTGATCATGCGCAGCACTGCATCCAGTGACCTGAGGTGTTTCATTGAAATTGAAAGTATAACTATACCCGCCAAGGGAAGCGATTCAGGTAGAGTCAAGTTCTTATTATTATAAAGAAATAGAGACAAACAATTTTATTTCCCTTTAAATATGTATAGTTGATTAAATATTATGAATTTATCAATGAAAATTATAAATAATCTTAAAATTAGAACTTATCAGATATATCTAACAGTATCCAAACGGTGAATCCAAATGTTTCCTTTAAATAGACATTCCATTTCAGAATTAATATTGAATTATGCCCCTTTTTTGTGCAATTATTGTACAAAGTTTTTGGCAATGTAAAATTTTATAATATTAGATTTAAAAATTAGGAAGATTTAAATTATTTTTTATTATTTTGATAAATAAGTAGTTCAAACGAAGCACTATAGAGAGGATTGTACATTTTTAATTGCACAACATCTTTGTATTTATATTTTTGTCAGCTTTCTACAAATAATAAATAAAATTATAAAAGTTAAGTTTCATTGTTTTAGTATGCGCAATTTTCATTATATATACAGCAGTATGGAAAAGGAAAGGATCAGGCTGCTGTATGATTAAAGAAAGTTGCCCCTGAGAAATATAAATGAACAAAATCCTTGAAAGCAAAATAACTTAAAGCGGGTTCAGCACAACTAAACCAGATCTGAGCGTGTGTTTCTGACATATAAAAAAGCGGTAGTTTTGTTTTTAATATATCTATATCATGTACATATTATTGTGGATACATTTTTGTATCTTTTATCGTGTAAATATGACAATAACATTTTATAAAAAATAAAAAAAATAAAAAAACAGCTGTGTTGTACAGGTTACCGTTGAAAAGTAGAAATACCCCAAAACACCGTAGGCAAAATACTTTAAAGCGAGTTTAGCCCAACCAATCCAGTTATTGATAATGTGTTTCTGACCCACACCAATAACAATAGAAGTGACCAAATCCAATAAATCTGTCAATCAAGTTCATATATAATCGTAGAATTTAAACCTGTTGGATGGATAGTATCCAGATGGTGAATCCAATATGTTTCTTGTAATGAACGTTCCGTTTCCGAATTAGCAATATCAATTACCTAAAATGAAAAATCTTGCAAATTATGAAAGCCATCATTAAAGTGTGTGGAAACATCAGAATAAAAAGTTATTTGTGTCAAATATATGTTTGTTCATGCGTTTAGATACTTGCTGACGGGTTTGTCCTACGTATTTCTTTACCAAGTGATCAAATAAATAACATTAGATGTTTGCACAGTTAGTATTATAACGCATCTAAAATGTTTATTTGGTATTACTGCTACTGAAATAAGTATTTTCATTATTGAAAGAACAGTGCGAACATATGGGTCTATTATATTTAGTTGATGAACCATGACCTTTAAACATTTAACAACCTTAAATCATTTAGTATTGAAATATGCTAAAATTGTGAAATCTGATATCTGAACCAACATTCCCTACTCTCCAGTTATATTTTCATACCTAATATACATACTTTTATTTCATCTTTGCCTCCTGTTATAATTTATGCTTATATACATATGTTAAGTACTTCCATTCATCATTGTTTCATCACTGTGTTCCTTACGGAATACTAGTATGTATACACTTACACAGCAACGTAGTTAACAGTTACCTATCCCTTCTGTAATTACATCTTTCCTTTTACTTCTGCTTCTATCATACTCCTCCTTATGCGTACCAAATATAAGACTTGTATGTCCTATACCACACAACGCCGTTACTTCATATACAAAATAATGTGTTCAAAATTACCATTCATAATAAACCATGCAACAAAAATTATATGCAACACACAAACTAAATTCCTTCCTTTTAACACATTTCATGCATATTAACCTCAGTTACAACTTTGTTACATGCCATTTTTGGTACTTTTCAAAAATATCAACCTTATTCTAGTATTATCACGGTATTTGCCTAGCGTAGGTACGGTAGCGCGCACTCATCATAATAAACATAATTTTAACTTACATATCAGAAGGAATGTCCACGCTTGCACTGGCGGGATATTTCCAACAACAACAAAATAACAACAACAAAACGAGACTCATTGATTAAGTGGAACACAGTACAATAGCCTCGAGTAACCACCTTTCGTTCAATTAACGTGAATTTTAACGCTTTCGTTATAATATTATGATAATCTATTCAAATAAACAGTGAAAAGTGTTCAACTATATCTACTTCATTTAATCAGCGTGAAAACATTTTTGGCATTCATGTACATTAGTTCATAATTACCGTTTTTCCGAGTGACATCCATGGTTCGTGACACTCACTAAAAAGTCACGTGGCATATGACTGGACCGTGCCAGTTAGACCAAGGTATGGATATTATTAGTTTATAGCGTCTCCGTGTTTTTGAAATTAAAAACAATTTAATTTAAAAATGAATATTTTGTTTCCGTTAATTCTATATGCAGTTTGTGCACTTAGATTACTGTTTGCTTGTTCTTTACCATATAGATACATGACTCAATAGACTGAGAGAGAGACCGACAGACATACAGAGAGACAGAGGGAGAGAGAAATTGAAAAATAGACACTGGTGAATGGATACACATTTTATTATAATAGATTCAATGTATTTTGATGTAGAATATATGTTTATTATGAAATAATACTGAAATTAAAAAGTCCGTAGTGAATATACATTTCCAGTGTACAATTTTCTTACGTTGTATAAGAACCCCACATGATTAAAGCGAAATATTTACATTGGCTATCTAGTTGTATTAATTCCCAAAGTTGGTTTTCCTGTTCAAAATATGTAAACAAAGCCAACATGTGATCGGCGGCGCTATCTTGAGCATATAATAGAAAATTCAAGGCCAAAATGTCTGACACAAAAAAGGCATTAGTGAAAACATAGATTTTCATTATGATTTTTTAAATTACATAAAATTACCTTTTTGAATCTCATTTTGTTTGATTTTACTATATACTTAAACTATGTCGCTCCTTAAGAACGCTGGTGACACAGCTGATGACGTCATTATCTCGCAACAAGCACGTTAGATGGCGAGAAACATGGCGCACGATTGAAGGAGGCTCACGACAACTGGCCGTTGGACGATATTTTTGTCGCATTTAAAAGCTGATGATTGTTGCATGATGACCAATTGTCGCCATATTGTCCGGAATCTTCTGCTTTACTCTGAAATTACACAGACCCTGTAAAAGAAAACATGTGATAGGAAAATATATCCTTTTTCGATGTTTTTCAGATGTATTTTGTCCATGAAAAATAACTGACCTCGTGACCAGGGAGCATTCATTACTTGAAATATTTCGTTAAATGTTCGATCAACACTGTACCAATTGTCGCCAATTCCGATTTTTTTTCCGGATTCGTAAAACTTATTTAATTTGAATATACATCAGCTCATACAATTATTGATTTTTTTAAGGTACCTGAAGATAAAATTTACAATTGAGTGATTTTCTGCACAAAAAATTTACACGGCAATGTTTTACTCAAACACTTTTTTGTTGACAACGTAGTTGCACTTAATGAGCATCACAAGTAGTGGAGAGACAGATTGGTGACGCATATATTTTTAATTCACATGGTCATACATAACATTTTAATTACATAAATTCAAAGAAGACAAAGATAACTGAACAACTGGATGTAAAATGGAAAGAAAATGATAATGAAGAACAAGCACCTGAGTCTGATCTCATGTTCGGATAACTGCTTCACCGATTTCAAGAAATAAATAATTCATAAATTGTAGTCAAACATTCGTACATACTCTGTATTAAAAGAACGAGCAATTCTTTACGATTGCTGCTTTCCAGTCATATACACATATATAATACAAATATGCACACACATCATGTTGTACATTTTGACAGGCCACTTAGAACTTCAATTTTTGAGGCAATACAAATTCCAGATATCCAGGTTTTTCTATTGACGGCTGTTTGAAGACTTAAATAATTACTAACGAGGACAAAATTACTACCATACATATATATATATATATATATATATATATATATATATATATATATATATATATATATATATATATATATATATATATGACTCAGGACAAAGTTTCCTAATCACTCGTACCTGGGACGAGTGAGGTGCAAGAGTTACTCGTCCGTGCCTTCATTATACTCAACACAGTACACTTCTTCACTACCCTGCTTACGCTTTTACCTAAGAATAACAGGTACTCGATGCAACTATACTAAAATGAGTCAAAACCATGAAAATAGTATGTTCTAATACATGGCTCCTTAGACAAACATACAATAAGCGACAAGGTTTGTAACTCAAGAAATTGCAGTTGCACACATAACCCTTGATTTCTTAGTGGTATTCTCGTTTACAGTGAAATCTTTCAGTAATCTAGATGTCATAATTTTCCTTGTCAATGAGCTATCACACATCTTTATGAGTTAGATATGCAGAAGTTAAGAGACAGAAAATTGCAACAACAAAAAAATGTATTTTCGTCTGGTCAGATATTGTTACGCTTGCCCCAGATCAACAGCATTTTTAAGGCTGTGCAGCTTTATTAATGCATTGACAAACCAAAGTAAAGACGCCAGAGTATATTTATATAAGTATGCAATTACTTTTCACAAGAAAAATGTCAGCAACTTGCATTTGAAATAAGAATTCCAACCGTCTCAATTTCCACCAACTTTCGTACTAAATAATCCATTTTGGTCAAACCTCCATTCTAGAGAACTTCACACAGACGCCATAAAGAAAGATTGCCGATTGTCCAAAAAGAATTAGAACAATTCTAGGTAATTACCCTAACTAGATTTCGAGCAATCGGATGTTTTCTCAACATTATCTGCTTTATAAATAGGCAGTGTGTGAAAGCTGGTGGGAATTGGCTGAGACACTTAAAATACCCATTTCGAATGTAAGTTGGCAACAATTTTCTTGTGCCAAGTCATTAAATGATGTTACTCTACAGTTTCGTACTTTGCATATTTAATTTTAAAAAAAAAAAAGAATTGCCCATGTTATCCTCTCTGGTTATCCTGGCTATTTAAAACAGACTTTGTATATCTTAGGTATTGTTAAAATAACTTTTAATTCCCTTTATTTTGGTGTATGATTGATGGGTGTAATTTGGGTGATAGAGTATACAGCTTGGCCTCACTTCAGATGTGCATGTAAAAAAAAAATACTGCTTGCTCCGCTTGGTCATTTTCACTTTCGGGACTTCAAAGGTAAATTGTATTAAAAAAAAAACTGATAACATTTTTTACTTTATATATATTTTTATTGCACTTTCAGAAGCTGGTATATTATCGTCTACTCTGGCAGAATTCGTTTTCCCTATTTTAATAACACTAAAATGGCCGCCGGGCACTACGTGTAGTACTTTGCCCTGAGTGGTTTCAGTTTTTTTTAAAATAGTATTTTCATTTCTTCTTTGTGAGTCTTACGGGATACAATGGCATGTGAAGATTGTGGAGCTATGGCGCCCGCGGGAACCGCGTTGGGGACAACTGTTCTAGGCTACTTGCGGTGGAGCCTATACGTGTTAAATCAATCTCTGTGACAAGATTTGCTCCGGACACAGTAGAGAGCAGCTCATGATGAAATACAGATTGGTTCGAGACCCATTCGAGTTCTAATGCTTCGTTCAATGTTGCATGATGATCGGTTTCTGTTTCTTCTTTGCTTAGTCATAATGTTTGGCTATGAAAAACTCTGGTAAGTGAGTTTTATCAGCGTAAAAGGTATTACATGCATGACTACTAATCTATTTCATCATAGAGCTGTGCAATATTGTTTGCTATTCTTGCCTAGTCATTCATATATAATAATTATAATAGTTTAAGTAGACATACAAATTGGCATGACAAGCAGTCCGAAAATCTCATATTATAATTGTCGGTTTGTGCAGCACGATGTGCAACATGTCAAGGACGTATGTAATTTGACATATTTGTTTTTATTCAGGAATACTTGCTGACCGATCAGAACTTATCTTATCTTTCATCTATACATGAAGACTGTTATGCCCGTGGTGTCACGCCTATTGATTCTGGTAAAGGGTTACTAGTTGGACGACCCTATGGTGGTGTCGCTGCTTCGTTGTGAAAAGCACTGGGGCCATATATGAAAGTAAGTACGTTTGATGACCCACGGCTAATATGCATAGAATATATATTGTTACGGAATTATGTATTATTTCGTTTTTAAATAATGGTATAGGTTTATGATCTCTGCATAATAGTCTAACAGCTGTCGTCTTGCCGTGAGTACACATACGGTAAAATTGGATCAATATTTCACTGAAGCATTAGTCATGTCACGTGGTCCCGCGCGTGAGAGGGTGAACTTCTGACCTAGATTCTATGATTCATTCTAAAGTCAATACTGTATTTACTGTTAAAAATGTCAGGGTACCAGCACTTTGGCGATGTCACGCATAACCTAGTTTCTGATTGGTTCGAAGAGGGTTGTAATATTTCGAAATACCCCGTTGTTTATCAAAGACGTAATGGGTTTTATTTTGTTTCTGCGTATTGGGAGACTATATTATAGGATTAATAGCAGCATTCTAACATTCTTCATAGCTACACTGGATTGAGAGGTCATAAACGAATTTGGTTCTTTTTGTGTGTAAGATATTCTACTTTTGTGATATATATCATCATACAGTGCAGTTAGGATTCAGTACTGTGTCTTAAACTTTAATAATTATACAGCTCCATGGAATTATCGGAAACATTTCTAGAACTTGTGATATTCCATTCACGGGGATTATTTGGAATTATAAAACTGGGATATAGTTGATTCTTATTAACACATCAGTACAGCAAAGGTTTCATTCGGAACCCTACATTCATTCGGAACATTTGGATTAACTTCCTGATCAGTGAACTTTAGAACAATTTAGGGCTTTTAAGGATATTCTATACTGTAAGTTATTTTAATTCTTTCATTTTGATTGTTTGCTGAAATATTTTAATATTTTAGGAAATTAAATATTTGTATTTTAAATCTTGAAAGCTTGTTTGAGTCTTTTCTTTTGTTACATTACCCCTAGTCGTAACAATATGCAATGATACACACTGCTTATTTCTTAATGTGTATTTACCTAAAGATGACGGAGATTCATATAAAGAATTTGTACATTATCATGGTAAAATTAATTCTATAGTAGAGGAAGCAAATACTACCAAGATGTATATAGTAGGTAATTGGAATGCTGATTCTCTTAAAAGTTAAGGTTTTGGTAATGAATTAAAGATATTTTGTGCTGAATTTGTATATATCTGTCACGGAATTGTGTATGATTTATATCAATATGTATATGTGATCAAAAATGTACTCGGGTTTCGTTTCCGACTAGAGCGTTACTCGAGGATTGTTTATTTTTTTTCGGCTCTAGTTATTTTGAAATACGGAGCGCGATTCACCCCATGCTCCACGTGCAAATTGCCTGCAGTGAAAACCAAAGTACCTAGCTGCTGCGCATATCTGTCACATCTAGGGTACATATAGAGCAAATTCTCTATAAACAAATTACACTACGACGAGTCTTGTCAGAAAGCTTACCTCTTTACGGGAGCAAATCTTCAGCTGTAGAGCTGCCTTTGTGTGGTGCCTTTGTGTGGTGCCTTTGTGTGGTGCCTTTGTGTGCTTCCTTGTGTGGTGCCTTGCGTGGTGCCTTTGTGTGGTGCCTTTGTGCCTTATATATGGTTTGGTGTTGTGGAGTCGCAGAACTGTGTGGTTTCTTGTGACGTATACGCTGTGTCTGGTGACGTTGGTTCGGAAGAGTGTACTGGTTTTCTCGATGCGAGGGACCAAGGCTTCTCGACCAGCGGGTCTGTGTTAATGTGAAGGCTCTCGAGGGATCCTTCAACAGACTGGGAGGGGTGGACCATGCGTGGTGGCTCCTTGACCATGGACTAGAGCGGGTGGAACCGGAGATACATCTTGGACGTCAAATGGGCGCCCACGATAGTTATATATATATATATTACGTGTTCCATTTAATGTTATTCTCACTATTGCTATCTGAGCAAAATTACATGTATTCACATTTCAATATCGCTATATGTGAGATAGATTCATAATTTCATTGCATTCCCATTTCAATATCGTTATATGAACGACAGATCCATTAATTCATACATATTCCAATATCGCTTGATGAATTGATAAATTGATGAGTTAACAGATTGATGAATAAATTAGTATTATATTGATAAGTGCATAAATCACATGCTTTGGTCACCCTTGGTGCTTAATAAGACCTTGTTTATATTAGGGTGTAGATCATATACTCTTATTTGTTGATTGGTGATAGGATGTTATTCGCATTTGTTTAAGATTCCATTCGTTAAATTCATCTTTGATTTTTCTCGTTGAGTTACTTGTTGTTGCTAGTTCCATGTTAGGAACTTTATAATTTTCCTTATCTTTTTGTTATAATGGTGTCAGATTTGTTCATCTTTAAATTGCGTTTATAAATAAAATCTTATTAACGCAGTTGCTTTCGGTGTCTTCACTAATCCAGTCCCAACCCGGCTTCATCCTGTGACAATATCGTATCTGATGCTGAGTTACTTGGTACTGATCCTAATACGCACACCTATGTCAGTGATGCTCATCATACAGTATCGTGGTTAGATCAGTGTTTCGACGAGCTCAAGTTATCAGTGTATAAAGGATATGCAAATTCTATATCAAATAGTAGGCTCAGATCATAGGCCAACTTTATTTACCGTTACTGTAGAAAATCTAACAAGAACTGAATTCAAGGTTTTGGACAGTGGTAAAGCGGCAAAAAATGGTATATAAACTGGTGTGCCTTAACTGTATATGAGAAGAGGCGTTATACGGACATGACTGACATGCTGCTTTGTAACGTGCATATACCATATGAAACTGTGTTCATGTTCATTATCAGGAGGCTATTGACACTTTTTTATCGTGCTGTTGTAACAGTCCTTGCAGACGCCGGTAATACTGTTGCCCGCAGTGCTAATTGTAAATATTATGTGGTACCGGGATGGAATGACTATATAAAATATTTGCATAAAGAAGCTAGCGATTATTACATCTTATGGCGTGATAATGGTAAGCCTAGGCAATATCTTCTATGCGATATAATGAGGAAGTCCATGACCCAGTTTAAGTATGCTTTAACATTATGTAAGATGGAAGAAACTAGATATAGGGCTGCCTCATATGCCAAGAAGTTGAGCAGTAAAGATTCTAACTCGTTGTGGAAAAATGTTTGCCAGGAGTCGAAAAAAAAAAACGTGTAAGGACAGCAAGACATTGATGTAATGTGGCAAAATCATAATTGTGAAATACTTAATTCAGTTAAAAGTGAAAACCATAAAAATAGTTCATTGGCTCACTTAAATAAACATACTGTATATGGAGATATTGAGTTTGTACATTTGCATTAAGATTAATAATACTATTGCTAATATAAAAACCGGTAAATCACCGGGTGCTGATTCTCTTGAAGCAGAGCACCCTAAATATGCTAGTGAAAGGTTGTTTTGTTTCAATAGCATGTTGGTGCATCGCTTTATTCCTTTTGACCTCACTAGAGTAACTCGAATACCAATAATCAAGTCGAAGACCAAAGATATATCTGACAAAAACAATTATCGACCTATTGCCATGGCCACTGTGATATCCAAAGCTTTAGAACTACATTTGCCTCGAAGATGTGAAATAGAGCTCCAAGACAATTAGCTTGGGTTTAGGCGAAATCTCTCAACTGACGCTTGTCGGTTTGCCTTCAAGGAAGTCATTAATTACTATGTCGATAACGGTAGTCTAGTTTATGTATGTTTCTTGGATCCTAAGAAAGCTTTTGATGGAATAAATCACTGCACCCTATTCAGAAAGCTAATTGATAGAAACGTTCTATTGTATGTTGTTAGTTTGCTTTTTAATTGGTACGACACACAACAATTTTGTGTAAAGTGGGGTCAGATAACTACTAGGTCTTTCCGTGTGAGAAATAGTGTGCGCCAAGGAAGTTTTATATCCCCATTTCTGTTTAATGTATATATGTATGACCTTAATCGTGATCTGAATATGTCTTCTATTGGATGCAACATCGGCCGTTTATTTATGAATAACTTCAGTTTTGCTGATGATACTTCACGCTATTAGTGGATTACGAAAGCTATTAGGAATATATGAGCGGTTCTTATTAGCAAATGATATTGAGTACAACAATGTGTTTCAGACCTCGAAATCTGAAAAAGGTGTGCATAACTGAAGTTGAGCTTTGCTGTTTGTCAATGAGCATGTGTACCTAGGGTATGCCATTCGTTCTGATTTTAAGGTCTTTTAAAACATGTTCTACAGATGTAAAAGTTTTGTTTGTCAAAACATACTGTATGAATTTCTACTGTGTTCTTCTATTGACAAATTTTTCACGTTCTACAATGACACGTTTAAATGTCTGTTACAACAATGCATTTAGATTTGTATTGGGTTATGATAGGCGCCATAGTGCGTCGGGAATGCTTGTGAACAACAATGTTAACAGCCTTTGCTTTTTGCTTAGAAAGAGAGTGTACTCAATTAAAAATAGAATAGCCAGTAGTAATAACAAAATCTTAAAAGAAGTGTTTCACTTTGCATGCTGTTGTAATTCATAAATAATTGATCGTCGGAGCATATTGATTGTATTAATACTGCTTTGTGATTTTTTTGTGTCGTATCTTGTGTTAAATTGCTGGGTTTTTGTCTATGGACTTAAGTCTGAAATAAAGTTCTTCTTCTTCTTCTTCTTCTTCTTCTTCTTATTATTATTATTATTATTATTATAACTGCTAAAGTTAGTGTAAGTTGGACTAGTTCAGGCTGATTTTTCGAGCACATGTGAGCAACCATTTTGGTCAGCTGTGTGTTTAGATCATGTACAATTTCCACAAGTAAACAATGTAAAGAAAGTTCAGCCACAGAAAGCAGCAAAGAGGTATGGCAACATTCTCTCCATTGTGCATGTTGCAAATGCAAACAACTTCACCTTACACCTGTTACAAGTACGTAACATCTGTAAAGCCTTGAAATATCTGCTGATATCTTCCCTTTGGCATGACAATATATCAATAAAGCTTCAGTCTTGAAAATACCGGTGACCTGAGGTAACGGTAACATTCCCTGACTAGATGAAAAATCACACGAATTTTGACATTCTGTCTTTTAACTTCTTAGGGGTCTGACTCATAAATACGTGAGACAGCTCGTTGAAAGGAATCTTTCTCCACATCAAAATGATGCCTAAATTACTGAAAAGAGTCACTGTAAATGCAAACACTATTAAGAAATAGGGGGCTCAGTGTGAAACTGCAGCATAATATGATAATAATATTTATCAGGTACCTCTACCAAAAATGAAGTCGTTTCCATTGCAACATGCTCATAAATGACAACAAGTAAGAAAATTAGGTATGTCTTAATTATAACTGATGCACGGCAAGTGTTAAACGATGTTGAACGTCGGTGCTTGTTAAGTGTAGAAAATACGCTCAGGTTTGTTCTCAAGGTGCCAATCTGCACCTACTCGGCCCAGGAACGAGTACATAGTACAGTATTACTCGGCCCAGCCAAGTTTTACCCGATCAGGACGAGTGTACGAGTGGTTTTCCTGAGCCCTGTATATATATATATATATATATATATATATATATATATATATAGAGAGAGAGAGAGAGAGAGAGAGAGAGAGAGAGAGAGAGAGAGAGAGTCTGCTACCCACGGATGCCTATACCACCGACTTTGTAGCATCATTTTTTGGTGATGTGTGCATGATCGAGATGGTATAGGGTTTGGTGCTTACAGGCAAGGTTATGGGTGCGGACCTGGGATCGAATCTCCGCACAGTATATATATATATATATATATATATATATATATATATGGTCGTCGTAAAGGGCGGGCACTACGAGCGACCACTTGGGAGGGGTGGTGGTGCCATTTCCTGCAGTTTGCGGTACTTTTTTCCCAGTGGGGGGCTCCAAAGGCGACATTCGCCCGATGCGCCGTTTCGTCCAGTTTAAACTTGCGACGGCCATATATATATATATATATATATATATATATATATATATATATATATATATATATATATATATATAATGACATGCAAATTTATAACGGCGCAAATACAAAACAGTTTCCCAACGTTTCGAGCTAAACTAGCTCTTCGTCAGGGGAAAAACAACTTACATCCACACAAAAAACACTAAACACAAAAGCCAAGAAGAATTCTTGACTCCTACATGTTTCAATGACAGGGAAGTAAACAAATAAAGGATAAACAATAGAAGAAAGGAAGAAGACAAAATTAAAAATCGGTCTAAAACAGGTAAACTATATATTTATGTTTTTCTGCCATCAGTTCAACAAAGTTGTGTAAACAGTTCAAAGAAGTGTGTATCGTGCGTATCATACACAAAACCAAAGTGTTTTAACCTAATTCCAGGCTGGGAACAAAGGACTGACAATATGCGCGGCGAAAAAATCAACGCCATCATCAAGATGTGCAAAAATAATTATATCCAGGTCAAGCGGGATAATGGACAAGAGTTCAAATAATAATAATAATAATAATAATAATAATAATAATAATAATAATAATAATAATAATAATACATGTAAAGAGTTACGGAATATTTACTTGGGTAAATATTATTGCAAAAATTGCGTACGTTCTATAAACTGATGCCTGGCTGTAGTTTTTATAAGATTTCATTAGAAAGGTTCGACTTTTTCATTTAGGCCCAACTCTGTATGAGTTTTCAATTGAAGTATCCAGTATCGTTCCTCGTGTGTGTGTTCTATATCGGTCCCCCCTAGGTTAGAATCAATCGGTAGCATCTCGAGAGACTCGACTGAATGCCCAGTCGAGTTGTAGTGATTGGCGAGTTTCGCGTTGATTTCTTTGCGAATGTGGCTCTTGTGAAATACTGGTGTATGTATGTATATCTATCTATCTATCTATCTATCTATCTATCTATCTATCTATCTATATATATATATATATATATATATATATATATATATATATATATATAGAGAGAGAGAGAGAGAGAGAGAGAGAGATATGTATTTATATATATCTATATATATATATATATCTATATCTACCTATCTATATATCTATCTATCTATCTATCTATCTATCTATCTATATATATATATATATATATATATATATATATATATATATATATATATATATATATAAGACGCCAACATATTGAGTGCCACAGATTTTGGAATCTATAGTGTGCTTAAACTTTTGGTCTCTGACTCTAATTTAAAGTTGTGTCAAATAGTGAGTCATGTTTAAGATGGGTTTAGTTGTACTGTTAATCAAATAACAACATGTTTACAGACTTTTTGTACAAGATCAGAGTTGTTTACTGTATCTTCAGTAAAATTCCAGTAATAGACGCATTTAGTATTGCGTTCTGGGTCATAATATGACACGTTTCCTGTTGTAAAATGTGCCATTTGCAAGTTGTATAAAAGACCTGGAAATACGGATTTTTTCATTCCATTTTAGATCTTGAGTTGAAAAGAACTGGTCTTTTTTATGATCAGCTTTTTGGAATCATCAGATTGTTTGAAATAATAGCCGTGCAAGAATGCTGGAATCATGCTGTAATGCTGTGCCATGCTGTATAGATAATTCGAAAGGAATTATTTATTGGACCATTCAACAGAGCTACCTGGATCATATTATCGTTGGAACATCATGACAGTCCAGACTCATTCATTCTGAACCATCATTTATTCGGAACATTCGTTCATTACAAAGATTCATTTGAAACATTTTATAGTGTCTATATATACAGGACTTGTGATTAGGACACTAATAATTGTTGGATTATTTGGATTTTAATATACGAAACTGTAAGTGTATTTGATTTTCACATTAATTTTTTAAAATAAATAGTTTGTTGATTTTTATAAAAAGTGTTGGTTTCGCTTTCTTTTTGTTATGTTTGTTCGAGCCATAGGGTCGTAACAAATATATTTCATCTTTCAACAGAGATAACACCTCAATTTATAATTTTCTTTGTTTTAATTATTACGAGGTCCACAAGATTAGCAGAATATAGACGTATAATATTGACGTATGATATTGTATAGAATTAAATCATAAATTTGACAGAACCCCAGTTTAATGTTTTAGTATAATATAAATAATCAAGAATTTCTCCCCCCCCCAAAAAAAAAAAAAAAGAAAAAAAAAAAAATTGCACAAAGGTAAATGAGCTGTTTTGAAAATATTTCATTCCCGATGCAAGATAAAAGTCTTACATCATTATAACAACACCATTATCTCGCGTAAAATCGGGGTTTTGTTTCATTAAATGCCGATTTGAACTGCTGAACGTAATTGGGAAAAAATGAGAAATATCATATAAATAGCACTTTTAAATCCAAGACGAAACTTAATAATATTTCACATGGTCCGAATCAGCCTGTAATTTGGGCCGAATCAGCCATAATCCGAATTAATCTGTTCCCGTTTGAAGTTACCTAGGCACGTACCAGATGGTCCTTCAGTTTTTAGGTCTACGGTACGCAACCATAGGAACTTTTTGAAATATGCCCTTCGCATGTTCGGAGGATTCAATCTGGTTCCAATGCTTCCGAATTATCTGTTGCAACTTTGTCATGTAGGCGCTTTTACTCAGAATATAATGAATATTACTTGTTGTTCTACCATTTAATACTCATATATCTTAACCAAAATCAATTAAGTCCTGATTGCTGAATGATCTGCACCTTAAATATCATCAAAAAACTTCCAGACGAAAATTGTTCATTGCTTTGGACTTTTACAGGTAATAAACTGGGTCAAGAAAAGAGGACGGCAGGTCTATCATAACGAATATTGACTAAAAATCACACTCAGATGCACTAAACATAAAGAAATGTACAAAGATTAAAAGACAAATGAAATGACTGTTGAAAAAAAAAACATTACATCAACATTACTATTATATAAATCGTGGACCGAGTATGTAATGGGCCGAGTTCGTAATGGGGCCGAGTACGTAAATGGGTCGATTACGTTATGGGCCGATTTGGGTAGGCCGAGTTGGCTATGGGCCGAGAACGTTAGTGGACCGACTCTGCTATGGGCCCAGTTGTCCCGTAATCGTTAATAGCCTCCATGATGTAGCTATTTCTATATTGTCTCCTTATAAGGTGCCCCTTGAACTCTCCGATTCTCTTTTCAAAGGTAGCCAGATTAGAGCATATGCGTTTGGTCCGAGCGCACATACCGTAAGGAAGACCTTTTATTACGTCTGAGTGGTGGCAGCTTGGTGGGATTAGATACTGGTATATATAGTATTATGTAACATAACCCGGAAGTGTAGCATGCATCGAGTACAGTATTGTATCTTTGCAATGATTAGTAATAGGTATGCAGGGATTGCTGCCCTTTTGATAATTTGCAAACTATCAATGTTCCCCAAATCATGACCTTGACATTGTGTAGCGTTTGTAAGCAAATGTAGGGTACATATATCCGAAACATCCAAATTCATTTGGAGCAATTTATTCATGCTAATATATTGTGAACACGACCTTAGAGTATGTCGCAATGAAAGACCCACGGGGCTAGTATCGGTGTTTACAATTTACCTATCAATGTAATATATGGAATCGGGTCACAATTCATACTTCCGGTTCAGTACCCACGAATGTAGTCCAAGTCTATTTTTAGATCATTTTTTCCTCTCTCTTTTTGGTGGTGATGTATGCATTAGATTTAGTCATTCTTAGTATTGTTTTAAAGGAAATTGGTTATTATTTAGAATATGAGCATTCAGTGTTCAAAGAAAAAAAAATTCAGACAGAGGCCCAGGGCTGGTGCATTGAAAAAATTAACAAACCCTTACTCAAATTCCACAAGCCCTGACTCCAAAACCATGTGACCAAAAGGGACCTATTTTTTACTATTATTTTTCACACGACGATGCACGTTGCAATCGCTGTTCTTTAAATACCTCTAGCATCTGCATCCTTTAAATTAACAAATCGGTCTTCACTGTACCGTCATATTTAAATCATATTTACATGGCATTTAGCATGCCACCGATTTGAGTAACATTTAAAAAGAGCATGTAATGTAGACATTATAATTAATTATTATTTTAATTATTATTTATTCTGCATGCATATGTTTTTGTTTTTGTCTTCTATAATAATATTAATGTCTAAATTATTTACTATTTTAAATGTACTTAATTATGATTTTTTAAAAATATAATGCCATTTTTATTCAGACTGCATTATAATGGAAATGTGTGGCATATAATTAACTAAGAAATGATGAAGTCTATATTCTACTTACATTACATTTTATGATTCAGACATTTTTTGTCACTGTAGTTTCGTAGCCTTTATTTTACTTTTACTGATTATAGTGGATGGTGTTGTACACGTTTTATACAGTATAAATGTACCGACTTTTAGTTTTACCTGCGCGAGGATCTGCGTCGCAAACATGCACCTTAAGACGTGTATTATGCTGTGCTTGTACTATAAATATCATTTCTTTAACAATGCTCTCGCGGTTAACAACTTTTTTTTTCCAAATTAAAAAAGTTTACGCAGACGGAACAAGGCTTAATTTGAAGTTTTGTAAGGTATAAAGGGATTAAATAATCCTCAGCTAGACAGTAACAGGCCCAGATAAATACTTTCGAAGACCGAAGGCGGAGTACGATTCAGAATGGAACGAGAAGCGTGAGCAAGGGGCAGCTCAATTTATTCCGTGAAGCCTACTAGAGCACTAGTTATAGGTACAATCTGTTCCGATTCATAGGTCACATAACTCGCGTTGTACATAACGTTTACAGCTTTCTATAGAATTACGATCAGTAGACGAACTTCAAATGAATAAGGGGCCCACATGGGGATAAATATTTATAATGTACTGGTTTTTCAACAACATTAAAATAAAAGTCTGCATTTAGTTAGCGAGATTAAAGTTTTCTCAGGCAAATTTAGATTTTTTTGTTTGACAATCCCGACGGGAATTTCACGTAAAATATAGGAGGGGCCCCGGGCGTCGAGCTATCTGATTTTGTTAACACTGGCATTATATTGTGGTTGTCTGTATGTATTTTGGCGACAGTGCACATTGAGTAATGAGGCATCGCTGCTGATCCGGAAGTGAAATCTGTGACCCATTGCATGTTGCTATATTTACAGTCCAGCCACGCAGAAGAATGCCGGTTAACCTATGACAAGAACTTCACTGTGAGTTCATCTTTGAAGATACTTTACAGCAACATATGATTTATTAGGATTTGGATACAGTGGAAAGCTCAGTACTGACATACCAATGTAGAGACTATATAGGAAAATTAATTGTGGTCTAAGGCCTGTCAGCGGGAAAGTTATAAAAGTTTAAATTCTTATCCTAAGTTCATTATTAAAGGCAGACGCATGAAATTTGGACATTTTGTGTGTATGGCCTTTAAAATAGAACTATGAAATTAAAAATTAAATTTTTTAGATATTTTAACAAATTTAAATGATTTTTTAAAATAAAATTTAAATTAATTTTTTTTTTAAATGCACATGTATAGAGCCTGCGGGGTTGATAATCAATATTATCAGCATGTATGTATTCCTACACTTTATACAAGCTGCAATGGTGGATATTTTTGAAATTCTGTCTGAGAAAATCTTGTTCAATTATGTGCCCATACCTAACAGTACTTGCATATTCTGAACAGGAAATGTAACATCAAATAGGTTATATGGGCTATTGTCATATAAGAACCTGAGACTAACATTTGGAAAGAGAAACATGTCCACAGACTGGCATTAACGATAAAGGTGAGAAGTCTGAACATTCCAAAAGAGTTAGATGCATCCCATTTATGCCACAATAGTTTGTGTGTGAATGCGGACCACCTCAGCCTGGAACCCTCAACAATAATAAGCAGTACTGCAAAGAATATGGGAATTGTTTTGGACATGGTAAATTTCCAAACTGCATGCCACAGTTGAAATTGTGATATGGAATAATTGCAGGTATACTAATATTCCCTGCACACCCACCCACATCCATATAGAAATATATATTAGCATGAAAAAGCTGGCTTGCTGGTTGCATTGATAAAATGGGATTAGTTTATTGATTGATTGATTGATGGATGGATTTATGCATTGACGATTCTTTGGGATGAGTAAAGAGGATAGAAGAAAGTAATAGCAACTGGTCTTCATTTTATTTGACCATGCTGGTATGACAGCTTTATCTTACATAATACATTCACTCATTTATTTCTTCATTCATTCAATGCTACATTCATTCATTTGTTAAGTCTGTCTGTCAGTCACTCAGTCAGTCAGTTCATGTTATGTTAAAATATGTTATTATTTAACATTTTTAAAATTTTTTTTATTTATTTCTATATTTATGTCTTCATATTCTGAGAAAACTGTTTCGACCTCTCCATAAGTCTCATCAGGTGGTAGTAGGTAACACAACTGGACATAACATGCATTGTGTTACCTACGGATTTCCCCACGACAGTTTTCCCTTCTGTATTATGTGCTTTTCATGGTGTCTTTGGGCACTGTCATTTTGTACATGGACTAAGATCATCTTTTCTGTCTGCAGTGTCCTTGGCTCCTGCTAAACCTGTGCATAGGAGTGATCGCCCTTGGAATGATTGTCCGGTAGGCCTTTGCAGTAGTCAGACTTCCTGTTGCCGGGCTGAGTTCTGTACCTCAGATGAGCCTGTATCATATTTCCACGTCTTGCCAGTATTCGTTTCCTGGTTTCTGGACGCTTTTCATACAACTGATGGTAAGTTCAGTATTTATCCATTTGATCAAGTGATCTTGGTGAAAGTATACCTCCCAAGTGTTTTACTTTTGTTTTCAATGATGATCCAAGTCTGTTATTGAGTCTGTGTATTGTTGAATGCATTATTGCCTCAAAGTGTCGTGAATAGTTAATATTTTTAGGCAAGGAAACACTAATTGATTTGTTCACAGCTTCACATTTCTGCGTGTTTGTGGTAAGTCGGTGTCTTTGCACAACATCACAGGAAAGTTTCATTTTCAGCACTTTTAGGAGAATATTCTTATTACTTTCTGTCATGTTTAGATGAGTCACTTGATGAGGGCCCAGAAATGCAGATCGTATCCACCAACTGTTAGTACTTCCTCACCCACAAACCTTCGAATAATACCAACATTTGTTGCAGTCCCCAGAATAACACCACAGAGTGGCATCCAGCACTTGGAGAAGTTGACATTGGATAAGTCTAACATCACCACCAGTGTCCTCCATCATTCGTTTGAAGATCAAACTACAGCAGGCTTTAACATCTTGACTGAGAATTGTCTGTTTCAGCTTTTTGCCTTCTCTTGTTCTTATTCCCGGAAACATACTTTCACTAAAAGTTGCAGAATTGCACCGTTTGAACTGGGAACGACCCAAATGAATGGGGTCCGACAATCTTTCTACTTTCCACATTGGATATAGAATGCTGTAAGCATCCTGAAAGCCATCAGCAGCCAGAGCATCTCCATCTGTTATTGCATGTCTAATGAGAATTTCTTGCAGCGCAAACTTGTTTCCTATTTCTCTTTCCATTGCATGCTCTGAATGTGATGCAACTGGTGACAGATTTGCTGTGCAATCAACATGGCCTCCTGGGGATTGCACATCTAAACCTTGGACTTTAAACCATGCTCCAGTCCAGCACAATGTATTTTCTACTGTAGCTCCTACAATGTATTGTTTCTCTGTAACAGTTTCACAGACAATTCCAACAGCTTGGGATGAACTTTGACCAGGTTTCTTCTCATGTCCAAAGCTAATGGCATTGTATCTTGCATCAAACGCGACATTTATTTGCTCAGGATCCTGCACACCACACATGACATTAACTTGTCGGACTAGTTTCAGCTTCTCTGCCATATCCATTTCATTTCCACAGTACAGTAGCTTGACCTACAATGTTGGAAGCCCTTTGCATAGATGTTCTGCTAGGTGGTGGAATATCAGTGGCTGCAAGTAGGCATCTAGCCCTGGAGTTACCCATTGTTGTATCCTGTAGTCCGGCTTGAAACGTCATATTTACAGCAGCAGGATTTGGCCCAGGCTTAGCTGCTTTATCTCCTCATACAGCTTATACCCTGGTGACTTAAAACTGCAGTTTTTACACATCATATTATGCTTCCAAGCAAGTCCCCGTTTTCTTTCATTAGAAATTTTGCAATCAGGTCTCTCACATCTGATGTCTTGATTGCCATGATGATGGATGATGTCATTCCTCATTTCAACATTTGTATTCATACAGATGATACGTGTCCCCTCATGCTGATTCACTTCTGTCTTTTTCAGGGTCAGTCTTGCTTTTGATGATGTCCGTAGAATTCTAGCAGATCCAGGTGTGCCATTACAGTCTGGTGCCACAACTGACTGAGAACCCCACGTGTCGGCTTTGTCACTGCCATGAGAGAGAACTTGTCTGCATCCATTCTTCTGGTCACTTGAGCAGATGCAGCACTGGAACTTGGTAAAGTATCATCAGTCAGAAATCTGATCCCTTTGTTATGTGGAATATTTCCTAGTTTAAAAAAAGTTTTCTTCTTCTTGGTGTACTCTTTAATGGTTTCAGTTAAAATAACTGCATGTAAAAGTACAAGAATTATCCTCTCTCTCCCCATTATATAACTGGGAAAAGGTGTGCTGCCCTGGTATCATAGAACTTCACCAATTCTTCAATACTATTGGAAGCCTAACATCTAAGAGTTCCTCCCCTTCAGGGGTGAAAATGACATCACTACCTTAGTTACTACACATAACTAGCATATTCGGATGCTATCAGATTTCAGGTGCTACTTATTATTGACAGGCCCTGGTTTAATTACTTCACACCTGATAAGGAAAACCATTGATGTTTGTGATAAAGGAATGGAGACATGTTGCAAAAGAACAAAATTTGTCAACTTGAGTTTTTAAATTTTCATGAAAATTAAATTTAAATGGAATATTTTACATAAAATACATATCATATTTTAAAATTGACTCTCCGCAGAGAGTTTAGCAGCCATGTTTAATTTCTAGTAATTTCCAGATTTGTATGAGGAATAAAAACTAACTACAGTTTATTTCAAGTGTTTATCTTAATTAATAAATTCCCCATTCAACTTTAAATTTTGTGCATTTTTGACAGTCGGCCATTTAAACTTCCTAGTGTTTTTAATACAGTGGTGTCAGATAAAATTTAAATGCATGGATCAAATTCATTGAAACTTTGCAGCAGTATTTCAGACACATTTATTTTACTTTTTTTCCATTCAGCTGAAAATTTCTAACCCTGATAGGAATTATAATTAATACTTCTGGTTCAGTACCCACAAATGTAGTCCAAGTCTATTTTTAGATCATTTTTTCCTCTCTCATTTTGGTGGTGATGTATGCATTAGATTTAGTCATTCTTAGTATTGATTTAAAGGAAATTGGTTACTGTTTAGAATATGAGCATTATAGTGTGGTTGTCTGTGTGTATGTTGGTGACAGTGCACATTGAGTAATGAGGCATTGGTGAAAATTAACTCTGGTCTAAGGCCATATAAACCTAAGCAATGACCCCTTTGAAAAGACCCAATGTCAAGTTAGGTCTAAGTGACATTGCTAGTTTTCACCGACATATGTAAATGATATCACCACCCCCCACCCCCGCAAAGTAAACAGTAGGAACATTTGCTCATAGGGGTAATATTGTTTGTAACTTTGCTTATATGACTTAGTTATATCTTGTTTTTGCAGAATATTGTCAACTTTGCGTTTTCTTCATACTGTAAAAAGCAGAAACAAATTCGCATGCCTTTGCGAAAAAATATAACCATGGTGAAATTTGGTAAGTGGCGACAATTGGTCACCAACCATTTTGTCTGAATTTAAATGCAGTGTGGGCAAAGAAATCAGCTAGGTCGCCTCACAACTGATGTTTCACAACAAAATGAAAGGTGTGTCCAGTGTTGACAATTTGCACATTGTACCCATTTGACAATCACAAGATTAACACAACCTCTAAGTACAGGTGGCTGATGCTTGTGACATACACAACAGTTTGAAGATTCATCCTCAGACATAGGTAAGCTGTCTTGACTGTCCTTGAAATTATTCTCATCAGAATTGTGTGGTATCGTAGTTTACATGCTAGTTCGAATTAATAATTGCTCCCTTTAGTAGCTGCAGCATTAGATAGGGACTGCTCCCTGACATAGGGGGCGCCACAATCCATCATGGAAGATATCTGATGTGTATTATGAACATGCGTCAATAAACCCTGTGTGTGTAACAACTTGAGACTTCCTCGTTTTCATGACATAGTGTCAGATGTGACTCCAAAAGATACATAAACTTTTGCAGTGAGTGAAAATGGCGAAATTCCAGGCACCGGAGAGCTTTAATTTTGGGAAGCCAGTGGAGTGACCAGATTGGAAACAGCGTTTTGCGCGCTTTAGGATCGCCACCAAACTAAATAAGGAAGATGAGGCAGTTCAAGTAAGTTCACTAATATATGCAATGGGGAAAGAAGCAGAACAAATATTTAAATCGTTTGACTTTGCTAATGATGAAGATGCTGACAAGTACGCCCCAGTGTTGCAGCAATTTGATGATTACTTCATCCCCAAGAGCAATGTAATCCACGAAAGAGCGTGTTTCCACCAACTTAGTCAAAAACCAGGAGAGTCCGTGGAGGAATTTGTAAGAATGCTGTATGAAATTGCCGATCATTGTGACTTTGGTGCACAAAAGGATGGAGCAATAAGGGATCGTCTTGTAATTGGAATTCTGGATAAAGTGGTTTCTGAAAAGCTACAAATGGAGGCCGACCTTACCTTAGTGAAAGCCATACAAATAGCGAGACAGTCGGAACTGGTAAAAAGTCAGATATGCGACCAAAGTCAGACGGTCAAAGATTTGGATGAAATTTCTAAACAGAACAAGGCATCAGGCACTAAACCAGGATCGACCAACCGAAACGGACAGCGTCAGTGGCGAAAACCAAATCAGACTGGTCAAACAACAGCACAACAAACATATCACAAATGCAACAGGAGGCATGGTAGAGGTGAGAGATGTCCCGTTAATGGAAAACGGTGCAGAAGTTGTAACAAGCTTGACCACTTTGCTATTGTCTGTCGCTCAAAAAGAGTAAATGAGGTCACATTCAATGAAACACCAGCTACAGATTATGCAGAATACCAAGAAGCATTCTTCAATGGCTCAGTATCTATGTGTGATGACGATAATGAGGCATGGCGTGTGATCCTGAACATTTGTGGAGCCTCGGTTTGCTTTAAGATAGACACTGGAGCAGACGCAACAGTTATGTCGGAAGCAACCTACAACTCCCTTCCAACAAAACCAAAACTGAGACAATCTGAATCAACGTTGTGCAGCCCTGGAGGGATTCTGGATTCAAGAGGCGAGTTTATGGCACATACTACCTATAAGAAAGTATCGTACCAGTTTCGAGTATTTGTCATCAAGGTAACACGTGCCAATAATCGCCTTAGACGTGCAGTTGCACATGCAATGGGTCTTGTGAAAAGAGTTGAAGAGATCAACAAAACAGCCTTTGGGCACTTTGGCCTGTTGAAGTGTGAGCCAGTAAAAATCATACTCAATGATCATGCCAGGCCATACAGTTTAGCTGCACCCAGGCATACCATTTCCTTTGTTGTCTAAGGTGAAAGAAGAATTGCTCCATATGCACCAGGAAGGCATCATTGAGGAAGTAACAGAGCCTACAGAATGGTTTGCGCCTGTGGTATCAGTCCCTAAGAAAAATGGCAAAGTCAGAATTTGTGTTGACTTGAAGAAGCTCAACGATGCTGTCAAACAGGAAAGATATATGCTCCCTACTCTAGATGATACATCACCGAAGCTGATAGGCTCCACTGTCTTCTCCAAACTTGATGCAGAAAGCGGATTTTATCAAATACCTTTACATCCAGAAAATGCAAAGCTTTATTACACCGCTGGGTCGCTTCTGCTTTAAACAAGTCCCATTTGGTTTTACATCGGCACCAGAGATTTTCCAGAGAAAAATGACAGAGCTGCTGACTGGCTATGAAGGAGCAGAGGCCATTATGGATGATATACTCATTTATGGCAGAACCTTGGAGGAGCATGACAGGTGTTTAAATTTGGTACTGGTGAAGTTCAGTAGGAGTGGTTTCAAGCTCAACAAAGAAAAATGTGAATTTAGGAAGAACAAACTGGAATGCTTTGGTCCCATGATCAGCTCAGATGGCATACTCCCCAGTCCACCAAAGGTTGCTGCAGTGAAAGAGCTACCTGCTCCATTAAATATCAGTGAGCTACGTCGCACCATGGGCATGATCAACTACCTTGGTAGATTCCTCCCAGACTTGTCTACAATAATGCGACCAATCAGACACTGCCTGGTATTGGGGCCCAGACCAAGATTACGCTTTTGCAAAAGTCAAGGAGATGCTGACATCCACACCAGTCTTAGCATTTTACGACCCTGGAAAGTTAACAGTTGTCGGCGCGTTGTCAGCGCTGACGCAAGCAGTTATGGTATTGGTGGGGCATTATTCCAACAACATGGTGAGAAACTAAAGCCGGTTGCCTTTTGTTCCAGAACACTCACCCCTGCAGAGATTAAATATGCAAAGATAGAGAAGGAGTGCCTTGTATGTGTGTGGGCCTGTGAGACGTTTGCACGATATATTGTTGGACTGGACTCATTCACATTGCAAGCTGACCACAAACCTTTAGTCCCACTGATCAACATAATTTTGATAAAGCTCCTTTGAGGTGTCAACGACTGTTGGTACGGTTGAGACGATTCAACGCAAAAGCAGAGTACAGGGAAGCTTTTGGTGGTTCCACACACCCTTTCTCGGAGCCCTCTCCTTGGCCAGGAAGCCTCATGCGAAGAGGAAATGGAAGTTTTTATGGAGTCAATGGAGGCATGCAGGCCAATTTCCGATAGGAAATTAGAACAAATGAAAGAAGGTTACATGAGTGACCACCATCTGCAGACTGCAATGGTTTTCACCAGCAATGGATGGCCAGATAAGAAAAATAGCTGTCCCTTAGATGTACATCCATACTTTGCTGTACGCTGTGAACTCTCTATTCAGAACAACCTATTTCTCTTCAGGGACAGAGTTATCATACTTACAGTCTTAAGGCCAGGCATTCTTAATGACATCCACGAGGGTCATCAGGGGTTAGCCCAAAATTGTGTGTGGTGGCCTGGAATCTCGAGACAGATCCAAAACAAAATAGAGGCCTGTGAATATTGTCAGATTAGGAAGCAATCACAGCGGAGGGAACCATTGAAGACAACCTCTCTACCAGACAGACCATGGCAGAAAATTGCAATCGATATTTGTGAAGCCAAAAAAGAAAGATACCTGGTAGCTATTCACGACTTTTCACGTTATTTGGAAATTATGCATCTAACAAAAACAACCTCCCAGCAGGTAATTGGAAAGGTGAAGAGCACATTTGCACGATGGGGAATCCCAGAAATCGTAGTATCAGACAATGGGATCCAATTCACTTCCTCAGAATTCAAGGAGTTTGCTGAGAAATACAACTTCAAACAAGCATTTACCAGTCCTCACTACCCACAAGCAAATGGTGAAGCAGAAAGTGGTGTCAAAATAACAAAGTCCACACTTAAACAGGATGATGTATTCCTTGCCTTGATGGCTTAAAGAGCCACACCGACAGTTGCGACAGGTGCCAGCCCAGCCCAATTGTTGATGGGACGCCAAATGAGGACCACCTTGCCCAATATTGAAAAGAAATTAAACCCCAAGTGTCCAAACTTCAAAATCATCAGGCAGAGAGACCTTAAGACAAAACAAAGATATGAATTCTTTTACAACCGGCGCCATACTGCACATAATTTACCAGATATTACTGAGGGAGACAGCGTCAGAATCAAATGGCATGGAAATGATAGCAAGTGGTCAACACCAGGCAAAATTATTCAAGCCGACAAAGACCGAAGAAGTTACTTGGTAAAAACTCCCCAAGGGATATACAGGCGCAATTTAATCGATGTACAGCTGATGAAAAGCCCTGGGAATTTACTTCCAGTCAAATACAAATTCTTCTACAGACATCACAACATAGTCCCCACATTGTCCAGTCAGGACCCATTAGGAGTCCAGCACAAAGTCTCTCAATAACATGGAACCCGTGCCACCATCTGATGATTCGACCATCCAGACACTCCACTGTGGACGTTAAGTATGAGAGTCGTCCGAAAACCAGTCAGATTCAGTGATTTTGTCTAAGAAAGTGACTTTTATAAATGTGCCAATGTGTAGTTTAGTACTCGATTTCTGAATTATTGCAATATAATTGGACTTTTAGGTTTTCTATAGTATTAGAATCAGGACTATCCTGTGCAAGTTTACAGTAACCTAGTATGTAATTCAATTCCGTAAAATTCTTTCAGTGGACAATTAAGATACAAAGACAGTAAATTCATTGCTTACTCATTTCATGTTTTCATATTGGCAGAACTGATTCATTCTTTTTCCTATCTAGTCATAAGCAAAATGTTATGTTGGGCTAATCTCAAAAGAGGGGAGATGTGTGGTATCGTAGTTTACATGCTACTTCGAATTAATAACTGCTCCCCATATTAGCTGCAACATTAGATAGGGACTGCTCCCTGACATAGGGGGCGCCACGATCCGTCATGGAAGATATCTGATGTGTATTATGAACGTGTGTCAATAAACCCTGTGTGTGTAACAACTTGAAACTTCCTAGTTTTCATGACAAGAATCATCTGAGGCAGCAGTACAAGACTTCTTTGGAAAAGTAGGTGTTTTCTGACACTTTTTAATTATGCAGTTAAAAAGATTTTACAGAAGAAGAGGATGAGTTTCTGACACTCTTAGAAGTCACACTTGTTGACTTTTTGTCACATTTTGTACATTTTTGTCACTTTTAGAAGCTCATGATTGTTGCATGATGACATTCTTCTTCTTTGCTAGACTACCAGCAAGGAAAGGTGGAACAAATTTCTTTCTGTGCTTTTGGACAACATTTGTTATGGTTCTCTTCTTAAAGAAATCACTTATCGTCCCTCACCCTATTTTGACGCTACCCTATTTTGACGCAGTGTGTTAAACTCCCATTTCTCGAGAGAACGCATCTTTCAATGACGTCAAAACCACAACATTAATTTACACTGATCAACATAGAGTCACACAGACCAAAAAATTTGTCGAAAATCCTATCCTTGTCGGTTGTTAAATGAAACAAAGATATATACCTTGAAAAAAACGCCATTTCACTAATTCTCTTTTTTTCAATCAGTAAGTCCTCACAAAAATCCTTACTAACCATTCTGACGGGGCAAATAAACATCCCGCCATAATAGGCATCCAGTCTGCTACTCAACATGTGTTAGCAACGTGACTAACAGCTGATAACTGCATCAGTAACACTGTTTAGAAAGGTGTACAGTCTTATACAGTTTGATGTGGATCTGTCATAACTGATTTTCAGAGGTGGTTCTTTGTTATTATAATTTGTGGAAATTTACAAGAAACATATACTTTTACGATATATTTCATAATTAAATTAGTATCCTTTACATTTTTGCTTATTTAAATCAAAGTCTTAGGATTTTTTATCTGATAATTAAGCAATTTTACTTTAACAGTAAATTCTCAATAATCTTTTAAGACATTCTTGATATTTAACCGATTTTGACCAATTTTTTTTAAATATTAGATTTGTTTGATAATGGCAAAAATGATAATAAATGAAAATAAAACCTTCTCCAGTAACTTTATGTCTTCTGTCTGTGATTATTTGCATTCTGGATAAAAAAAAGTTGTGAAGGATGCAAAACAGGTTTGAAGTTCCAAAAACAGTACATTCAAGGATTGAGGCTCTGCATGTTCACAATGCCAATAAAGTATTGGGAGAAAAGACAAATGCTAAATCTAATAAATTTTTAATAATAAGTACGCGATTTTATAATAATACCATCATGATTTTTCCAAATTTGATTCTTTTTGCTTTCGAGACAAAATCTGTACCAAAATCAAATTTATGACAAATGTAAGAAAAGCTTTAGGAATGCCAAGCTAAATTTCTTTCTGTAATTTTTCCGATAAACTTAAGTTTTCTATGTCCTATTGATGTTCCTCTGCAATATAGTTTTCTTCCCTGACCATATGTACAATGGTGTCACTAAAAGAAATAAAGTTGTGAAGTGCGTCATAATGGGTGACGTAATACACAAACTTTCCGACAATGGGTCGTCTGGTTGAAAGCATGCAGAGAAGAGTATTAGAGAATATATCATTGTCATTTTGTATGCATACTTTGCTAAAATAACTAATGTTTCTAAAGTAATGAGAGGTATCAATATGAAAGGAGTATATTTCTGACAAGATGAAATTAAGTACTTATGTGCGTCAAAATATCATTCTGTGGTGTTTTGGCTTTCATAACATCTTTAAGCTAATCTTGAATTGTTAGTTGAGAGGTTTCCAGAATCTTTCTTTTTCTTGACTGGCATTGTTCACCACAGGGTAAATGGTTGATGGTGCTACTGGATAAATTCTAGCTTTTCTAAAAGCAGAAGTTAAATTTTCTGGAGACATTGCCTTCAAGTAGGGTTTAGAAGTAAGTTTTGCTATATCATACTAGGTATTTTACTGACTAGATTTGGAAAATCACCGATATTTGAGATTCTACCACAATTTTTATCTGATTCATGCATAATTGTCATTGATTCTCGAAATTCTATTATACTTAGGTATTCAAAATCAGTCCATATATTTCTAGAGCTGATTTATGAATTTAATCGGACATCGGAGCAGATTTGAAGCAAAGATCTCTTTTTCATTCTTGACATGAGAAGTTCCAGAAGAGAGTGACACATTATTATTGATGAAGCTCACTGTGTTCACAAGTGGGGCTTTCATTTTAGAACTGGTTATATTGACTTCAAAAGACCGAGAGCCATTTTTCCAGCAGCCCATGTTGTGGCCCTGTCTGGTTCAGCTAGAAATAAAACGGTCCAAATCATTAAATATGTGTAGCATATGAAACATTGTTCCATTGTGAAAACAAGCTCATGTAGGGCTAATATTAAGATTACAATATGGAAAATGCATTTGCTATGGATCCAATTCTTAAAATATTATTACTATTATTATTATTATTGATGTTGCTGTTCTTATGTTTCTTGTAGTATTACCTTCAGCTGGTTGCTTTTTTATTTTTTTATTTATCTAAATGTGCTTAGAGTTATCAACATCATCATCATCACCTGTACCCAGTATTTTATTTATTGTTGCCTTGGGAAAGGAAGCTAAATATAGTCACCATAAGGATCAGATTTGCTTGACTTATTTATATTTTATGGTACATCATTACAAGAAAGACTTTTTTTTTCATGTTCCCCATTTTAAAGCAAAGTTCCGCTTTTCTCCTGACTTGAATCAGATTTTTTTTATATAGTCCGTTTTTTTAGATCATCTCCGTTCCGGTTTTTTAAAAAAAACATCTGTCCAGTCCCATTCCGCAACGATCCTTGTAAAGTATTCGTTCCGTGTATTATTTAACAGATGATCGTTGTAAAGAACATCCTGATTGGTCAAAAGTTTCTACTCATCCAATGAATCTTAGCATAGCGGAAACTGATGGAAATGAAAAAAAAAAGAATCATGCTTGCAAAACATGGCGTCTAGAGTTATTGACAGAGATCAGGACACAAAACGTTTGGATAAAGGTTTGAAAAATGTGTGTAAATGGCTTGAGCGGAAAGTCGATGGAAATGTAGTTGGTCAGTTCATAAGAAAACTGAATGCTAGAGGACTGGCAGTTTGTGATCTTTGCAAGAAAGATTTGAACTACAGATACATTTTCTTCACGAAATATTTTGCAAGGGTAAATTTCTGAAGGAGATTCTCCCAGTGGTTTGATTAATTTTATAGGTTCAGTGAAATAATTTGGAGCTGTTCGTATGTACTATGTATAGCAGTTATGGTTTTGAATGTGTACAAAACTCGCACTTGAATTTCATTATGAAGTTGAACACCAGGTTGAAGGTACCAGTAAGTTTTGTGTTATGCTTTTATATTCTTAGGACTTTGTTCATCTTGTGCTTTAAAATGCATTGACTGCCTGCAAACTCTTTTAGATGATGATAATCAAATTCCGATGAAACTGTTAGGTCAATTCACCATAGCATAACCTTATCTTTTCAACGTCATTTTTAAGGAAAGTAGAGCCAAATTCTAGTCAGAGTTTTTGTTCTCCGAAAATACTGGCTTACACATACTTTACTGGACTAGTATACAGACATATACTTTACTGGACTAGCATACAATTCATAATGCATCGGATTGTTTTGGATATTGGCTCCTTCAATTTTGATTTTATTTATTCACAAACTTTAGGAACAATTTCTCGATTTTTTAATTAAAAATCTCACTTTCCATCTGTAGTATTTACTTTTCTTAACACCCAGTATGTGCCGTTATATTGACCAATTGGATTCGTTGATCAATGCATAGCAAATACTTTGTTTCTGCCTCAGCACCATCTGTTGCCTATTATGCTTTATCTTCGGTATCGATTCTTTGGGGTAGTATAAGATCCTTTCTCGAATCAACTAGTGCTTGTAGATAATCTTTTCCTACACACGAACTGAACACATTCCATACGGGAGTTAGAACTAGTGAGAAGATCAGTGACACAGCCACGATTTTGAGTAAAGATCTGAAGTCATGAAACTGCTAACCAGGGTCGACAAATAACATGAAAAAGAAACAAGAGGGCTCAAACTAGGACCCAAAAATGGGAGGGGAGTGATTTCTATCTCCACATAACAAGGAGAAAAGTAAAAGAGTTTGAGAGAAGTGATGTGTGAATATCATTTTCATTCGCAAATGTATACTTATTGATCTCAAATATTTAAAACACATAGTCTTTAAGAGTGGTAAATATAAAGAAATATGTATGCATGATCTACTACAGAATGTTCTACCTATGTTTTAAAATAAAAGATAACAGCTCTACATATAGTTTAGAATGTATTGTTCAAACAATGACATTCTTTTCAAAAAGTTTGCTCCTGATAACACTTGTCTACAGCCAAAATGCTTCCGCAATAAATGTTGTCAAACTTTACTTATTCTGGGTCACTGAGAACGAAAATGATGCTTAAAATTGTTGATTGGCTCTAGTTGTAAAGATATTGTACTGGGTCAGTATATACGACACTTGACTTGGGAATTGCGGACGATAAGTGAGTTATAAAGGGAAGGGATCTCAATTTAAACCAGAAATGACTAAAATACATCTTTGACTGGATTTATGAACACATCTATGACTGGGTTTGGACAGTACTTGCTTTTTAGGCAGAAAAATGAATGATGCAATCTGAAGCTGGTATTGCGTCATACATGATATGAATTGCATCATGTTATTCCTATAAGTCATGGATGATGCAATCTTAACTAAGCTTACATCACTCAGCTGAAGAAATTGCCCTTTATCAGCTCTACAAATCATATATTGTCGTGCTCTTATTTGTCAGTGTTTAATTTTGCAAAGGGACACGTTTCTGTCTAGCCAAAGTGACCCGAGATGCCTCGTACTTGTGTGAACAATGCAGATAACTTCTGCTATGTTTGTGGTGAAGTGACTTTTGCATCACAAAAGAGCAGTATTACTACTATGGTTAAGAAAGCCTATCACCTTTATTTTGGCGGCAAAATTGGAGACCAGGACAAGAGGTGGGCCCCACACATATGCTGCAACACTTGTGCAACAAATCTTCGCCAGTGGTTGAACAGGAAAAGGAAATCTATGCCGTTTGCAGTGCCAATGATTTGGAGAGAGCCAACAGATCATATCAGCAATTGTTACTTCTGCATGGTGCCTCCAGTTGGGAAAGGTGTGTCAAAGGAGAAAAAGTGGACTGTGCATTATCCAAACATTCCATCAGCTATACGCCCAGTACCCTACGAAGAAGGACTGCCGGTTCCTGATGAAACAGAATCATTCTCACTCGAGTCAGACGAGGAAGAGGAAGAGGATGAAACTTCTACTCCTGAACCATCAATGTCACATGACCAATATTTTCTCCCGTCCTCCTACTCTGAGCCACACCTTATAACACAAGGTGAACTAAATGACCTTGTCAGGGATTAGGAACTACCCAAGAGTAAAGCAGAGCTGTTAGGCTCCAGACTAAGCAGTGGAATCTCCTGGCAGGTGATGTTACGGTTTCCATGTTCCGTGACCGTCAAAAGGATCTTGTCCCATTCTTCTTCATGGAAGGAGATCTTGTAGCCTGCAACAACATCGATGGTGTGATGGCAGCCCTCAACATCGTTCATGATCCAGATGAATGGAAACTGTTCATTGATTCATGGAAGACGAGTATTAAAGCTGTTTTGCTGCATAATGGCAGTGTTTTGCCATATATTCCAGTTGGTCATGCAGTCCATATGAAGGAAACCTATGAAAATATGAAGCAACTTTTGAGGAGCATAAACTATGACCAACATCAGTGGCAGCTTTGTGGCGATTTCAAGGTTCTTGCGCTCTTACTTGGTCTGCAGACTGGATACACAATGTACTGCTGTTTTCTCTGCGAATGGGATAGTCGTGCGATAGATTCCCACTACATCAAGAGGGATTGGCCACTCCGACAGTCATTGGAGCCTGGGATGAAAAGTGTTCAGCATCCACCACTTGTTGAATCAAGGAAGATTTTGTTACCACCCTTGCACATCAAGCTGGGTCTGATGAAGAACTTTATCAAGGCCATGGACAAAACACAAGCAGCTTTCACGTACCTCCGTGGAACATTTCCAAGGTTAAGTGAAGCTAAGATAAAGGAAGTTGTTTTTGTTGGTCCTCAGATTCGTGAACTTTCTCGAGATGATGCATTTCACCCTGCACTGCGTGGCAAGGAAAAGACGGCATGGAAAGCCTTCCAGATAGTGGCAAAACATTTTCTCGGAAACAACAAGGCAGACAACTACAGGAAGTTGATGGAAAACCTCCTGAAGGCATACAAAAGCCTTGGTTGCAACATGTCGCTAAAGATACATTTTTTTGCACTCTCATCTCGATTGTTTTCCACCGAACTGCGGAGCAGTGAGCGACGAGCACGGCGAGCGATTTCACCAGGACATTGCAGCAATGGAGAAACGCTATCAGGGCAAATGGAGTCCATCAATGCTTGCAGACTATTGCTGGACAGTGACAAGAGAGGCTCCATTTAATGAATACAAGAGACAAACCAAGAAGCGCCGAGTACACACTGAATAAGGACTAAACTATGTACTTATATATACGTAATAGTTTTTTGACTTTTGTTTCAATATATTTTTTATTTATATAACCATTTTGCTGTTTTTTAAAGTGTTACATAAACAGGACAGGTGAAATATTATCATGTGAAGCAACCATAAACACATGAAAAGACCTAGGTTTACAATTTATGATTAAAAGTCTACTATGTACACAATATAAATAGACGTAAAATGTAAAAACTTAAATATCTTGGAAACAGTAGCCAATCAGTTTTTTTAATTATCATATTTGAATTCAGCACATCAAAATCCCCTATAAATAGCATATTTTATCTCTGAAGCAGACGACTTCGACAAGATTGTAGACCAGTGTAATGGTTAAAAACTGAGGTAATTGAAGCATTTTTCGTATATTCTATGAAACTTTTTTAAAGGCAACATTTCACAAGAACTTTGCGAAAGTATATAAACAAATACTAATTCATTTCTTTACTCTCTTGTAAGCTTGCCACTACATATTTTCGTATGCACATAATCCAGAACCAGTCTACAGTGCACTGTTATAGCTGCCAAGTGGTTCTATATCGGAAATATAAAAAGGACGGATAGAGAAAAATGTCGATGCTCTACACAACAGAGGTTTCAATGACGTATAATCTTACAAGTAGGTGATGGTGGCTTATTTAAACCACTCTTTCATAAATAAACTTTTTTTTTGCAAGATCATTCGAAAGAAACTAAATTACTTGTTTATTTAGTATATGTCTATTGTGCATTCTAGCATGAATGTATTATATTCTGCATCCTTTTACCTGTTAATCTTATAATAACTTGCATTGCAGATGAGAATGGCACCGTCAATTTATGTTTTCATACCAGAATTCAATCCATCGAAATTTGTTGCACATCAACACAATTTTTGTCAACTCAAACGAATTCTGTCAAAATTCTACGAAAACGGTCACACTCAAATTATTGGGTCTCATGAAGCCGGTCTGACAACAGACTATTTTTATAGACACATTTTCTGCAGTGCGCAGGATGTAAAATACCCTAAAAATTAATAACAACATAATACACGTGTTACAGCAAGGAATATCTTATAGAGGAGAGTGCAAGACAGGCACCTATAGTAATTGAATAGAATGGGGAACTGTATGGAACAAAGGGGCAAGGGCACTTTTTTGATAAAAGGTTAGACTCAGATACAAGGAATAGGAGTATGTTTATCAGACTCGTGTTAGTTTATGATGATATTAATAAATAAATAAGCCAGTTTTTATCAAAATTAATTCACTGTTTCTTCAACTTGTGCTTACAAATCAACTAATTTAAAAAATCTAAGTAATGTTGTTTTTTTTTCTTTTAACGTCACACAATTTGACTATAATTATCATCCAATATATGATTGAGATGTTCCAGATATTGTGTTCGTATGCTATGTTTCCAAAATTATACACTTTACCTTTTATCTTGAACCAAAAATCATGGGGCTAGTTATTATAGTTGTCCAAGACGTTGAGATATTGTACTACGCACAAGGTGATTTGCCAGTCAGAAACTCTATCAGTTCCAAGAATGGACATTGTATTTGTTCTCAAGAGGCATCTCACTAAGTCTAGTGAGAATGAGGATTCCTACATGTCAGTATGAATGGCTATGTGTGCATATGAGAGTGAGCATTATCAGAAAGTACTTCAAAATAATGATGAAAATAGACAGAAAGAGTCCCTCGAATGGACTGACACTTTACTGTCTGAAAAGAATTTCCAGGAATTAAAAATAAAACTATCTCTTCTTTTTAACTGCTGAGTGTTAACACCATCTCCAATAGTCTTGAGCAATAACAAGATTTTCAAATTAGCCGCTGTGGAAGCCACATTGGGCATACGATCATTCATGTAGGACCACCTAAACACCATTACACGTCATCCGGTCAATGACCAGTAGAGTTATTTATGGCAAGGGTTCTGTGAATGAATGTTGGGAAGTCACCACATAATTAAATCGGGGCACAACTTGCATATTCCTACCAAGTGTCATCTAAATTGGCTGAGCCATTCTGGATATGTTTTAAAGTTTACTTAATAAACATTAAAGTTAAAATGTCAAACAAAACATAAGATATGTTTTCCATATGGCTACAATGGGAACCACAACATTACTTGGGATGACATACAAAATAAAACTTTGGTGGAGCATGTCCTATAAAATATTCCTACCAAGCTTGATCAAAATTGGCTCTGCCATTCTAGACAGGAAGTCAAAAATAGGTTTTCCGTCTGGTTGCTAAAGCAACACCATTGCTAAGGGATGCCATCCCAAGCACAAATCTGGTACAGCATCTCCTAAACAAATTTCCTATCAACTTTGATCAAAATTGGCTTACAGTTTTGAAGAAACTGAAAATTCATTATGATTGCTACTGAACCACAACATTGCTAGGGGAGCCACCTAGGACTTCATTTTGACAGAGCATGTTGTAAGAAGTGTTTCAACAAAGTTTAAACAAAACTGGTAGAGACATTCTAGAAAAGAAGTCGAAAATAAGTTTTCTAACTAGCTGCTGAGAAAGCCACATTGTTCCTATGGGAGCAACCCTGGAAACATTTTTGATAAAATATGCTTTACCCATTATTTTTACCTACTTTTATCATAATTGGCACTGTCTTTCTGGAGAATATGTTGAAATAGGTTTTCCATGTTTTTTATGAAGGCCACACCATTGGAAGAGGAACCACCCATGATACAATTTTGATAAAGCATGTCCTAACAAAGATTCTTATCAAGTTTAGTCAAAATTGGCTCAGCTGTTTTTGAAAATATGAGAAAAGCTTTTACGTTTAATTGCTAAGGAAAGCCACACTGTTGTTAGGGTAACCTTCCATGACATATATTTATGGCACATATGTGCTAAGAAGAATCTTAACACGTTTCATCAAAACTACCTAAGCTGTTCGGAGATACTGCAAATAGGTTTAACACAGTGTTACTATAAAAGCCAATTCATTGCTAAGGATGTCATCTGGAGCACAACTTCGGTAGAATATATTCTGCAGAACATCCGTACCAAGTTTTATTTAAAGTCAAGTATATTGGCTTTTGAAACAAATTTAAAGTAGCAGTGTTAATAGGTGTTGGATGATGCACAGAGTATGTAAGGACAACCTTAGGGCTGACAGTATCATATTTTTAACTGCGGAGTGTTGAAACCATCATCTGATATTCTTGGGCGATAACAAGATTATAAAATTGGCTGCTGTGGCAGCCATATTGGATGTCAGGTCTTCACCATTTTCATTCGAGACCAACTAGACATCACCATAACTCTGTTGGTGACATCCCGATGTCAATATGACCATCCATTCAGAAGGAGCAGTGATAAGAAAATTTTCAAGATAGCCATCGTGGCAGCCCTGGATAATAAAAATATATGTATACAGGTTCTCTTTATACTGTATTTTTTATTGTAAACTGAGAAATACTCAACAGTAAATATATCATCATGTATTTACTGTTAAATCCAAAATAGAAAATAACATAACAGAAAATCCAAAACAGATGTCAAAGAACAAACAATAATTTATTACATGTACAGATCATTTTTTACTAGACATATATTGATACTAATTCAATATAAGCTATTGCATTTCTGAGTTCCAGGTATCCAGCATTTTGAGAATTCACATATTCCAGTTCCAGGTCCTTTCAAATTCTCATAAAGACAGAACACAAACACACAATCGTGTTTCAGTACTTTTCCAACTTTCCATACAAATGTAAAAAAGAAAAAAAATATTTAACTGTCAGAAAACTGTGCTATGCATTTCAAGATTTCTACAAGTAAAATAAGCTTTGAATGAACAGTTATACAGAATTATCAAAAAGAGAAAATAAAAATAATACTGTATATAATACTATATGTAACACACAATTTTTTATACTTGAAGCCAATATCTGAGATGTCTGCCCCAGCTAGTCAATTTCTCCAAGTAATTTCCCTGTTCTTTACATTTCTTCTCGATCTAGCAGTCATATGAAGGCATGTTAGTGTTCTTTGCAACTCCTTGATCTAAAAGTATGAAAAATTTGATAAAGTTCCACATGTTTTTCTTTGGATTTTATAAAAGAGTCCCACTAAAAGTCATAATGTTACCTACATGACACTTTTTGAAGTCACAAGTATATTGTCACACGTTGTTAAGTCAGGGACTGTCCTTATTGGGTCAAAAAGAAACACTGAGTTTGCTGTCACATACTATGGAGAAGTGGTAGAGGATGATGGCAAAAGGATAAAAGGCAACAAAATAAACACTTGATGTTATCATCATGTCAAATGCTAAACTCCACAAGTCAAGAAAGCAAATACAGTACTTTATATTATCATAATGTTTAATACTAAACTCCACAAGTCAACATACCAGATTTTCACTGTACGTTTGAACTTGAGATGGGGGTGGGGGAGTGGGGGGGTGGTAGATGAAAATGATCGTTAATTCCTATATGGTGAATCCAAGGAAATCCAATTGTACTCTACGTTCATGCTAATGTGTTTCATGTCTATCATTTAAGTTCTTTCAGCTTGGCTATTTTGTCAAGACATGTGCAGAGGGGTAAAAATACATGCTATGATTTTAGCTTCCCGACCCCAGCTGCTGCACAAATCTAAATCTCAAGCATATCCTAATTATGCTAAAGCTTAAACTATTGTCACCAAAGTGAACCTTGTGAGAGGAAGACTATAATCCAGATATCTGAATCTGTAACCAGTGATTATCCAATGTGACAAATCGTCTGCCAATTTTCAGATCAGATTTGATACGTTCGAGAATGCTATACCAATCATTTCTGAAAGGAAGTATTTGGAATTAGCACAAAAATGGTACATTGTAGAATTTTCCATATAATAGCAATTAGAAAGAGATTGAATTTTCTGTTATAAGTTGGAACTATTGAATATCAGATTATTCCCATACTCACCCATTCATTTTAAGCTGGTTTTTATTCAAACTGTGTCTGGAACATTTAACTGTTATTCTAAAGTTTCTACTGCAATATATTTAATCAAATTGGAAGCTAATCGAGACTTTTCAAGTGAACCAAGCAACATTAATTAGACTGTTCCATTTCTCCCTGACTATGGGATGCTACAGTTGACTACATGAATTATTCTGTTTCAGTGGGAACTACTGCCACGCGCCTATGCTATATGATATTACATGACATTATGTAATGCGCTAAATCTAGTATTGCCTTCTCTCTTGCAAACTGCCCTCCTACTAGGCTGCCTGGTAAAGAATAATGTCCAAGTCTTCTGCTTGGGCACTATTCCAAACCACACAACACTATAAGAGAATAGTTAACTCAGGAGAAGGCAATAATGGAATAGTAGATCTCACTGATATGGGAACATATCCAAGATCTCAATGATATCAACATGCATATACATAGTTTATCAAAATTGAACGAGAAATGTAGATAATGAAGCAACAAGCACAGATATCCTCATGCAAGATCATCTCATTAATATGCACAGATCTCACATATTATAAAACCTGTCTAGGACTAGGAGTTTATTTATTCAATTTGAGCAAAACCTGATTGAAAATCTGCCAAGCGGTAACAGTGGCAACCAATTAGATAAAACATTACCAAATAACAGACCTGTTTACCCTAACAGATGTTTATCAGATGTTTTCCAAAGTCCAATCGATAAATTGTAGCCACCTGTCTGTAGTTTGCCATACCAAACCTGACAGCTGGCCTAACATTGTTTTGAAAAAACCCACAAAAGATGCATGTGGCTATTTCTAGCATCACTGATCGTCTAACTCCGCGGTAACCAACTTTCTATACATATAATAGCTTACATGAAGGATGCAAGGTTACAATATTGTGTGAATACCTTCATTTATCTTATAGTATTTTCAACAGTTTACCACAATATCAAACTTATGTGTATTCACGTGTGAAGGGTTCAACACGAAACTGTTCTAGCTCCTATTTGGCTACAATTGTTTTATGTCATTTTTAAATTCAAAATGCAATTGTTGATTGACTATGGACGTTTTTTTTCAATTTTTGGCAATTGTGGCCATATCTGATATCGGATAGGCATCATTTTCACAAACCTAAAATGTGTTAATACCTGGATGCCTATCAGATTTGCTCAAAATCTGTTCAGCTGTTTTGAATGAGAAGTTGTTTAAAGGCTTTTCTATTTTTATATTTGATGGTCAAATTTGATGGTAGATTGGCATCATTTATATAAACTTGAAAGGCCTCATGGTAGGATGCTTTGTGCCAAGCATGGTAGAAATTGGTCCAGTGGTTTGGGTGAAAAAGTTTAAAATACCTATTATTCAGAGGTTACTTCAGTCGGCTTTACGGCCACGTGTGCTGAAACATATACTATACTCATCGCTCTAAGTGGAAAATACAATGGTTGCATTTATGTTGTTACTAGTAATTCGGAATGATCAGTAAAAATGGTCAACTGGTCGCCTTCTAGTGACCATCAGAATCATAATGCAGCAACTTGAAAATGATGTCAACACTTTCTCATACAAATATATACCGCATTTTACGCTAAAAGAATATCTTGCAGGTCAGTTTAATTCACAGCATTGTAATATTGCTGGTTCCAACATTAAGTTGCCATCCTTAATATGACTAGTCTGCCTTACAGCCTACTTAAAGTTACCAGATTAATACATGACCTGTGCAATCTAACTCAATTAATGGCATGGATCCGGAAAAATGCGTACATGTAGACAAATACAAAAAATGAAGTCGGCAGGAAAATTACTGTCAGTTGACTACCGTAAATGCTGTTATGGCCAAGGTTTTATTAATATAAACTATCATGAAACGAAAATGAAGGCTAACGCAATTGATCAGTGAATTCGAGGTCAGGCAATATTTAGAGATGATCAGTGAATTCGAGGTCAGGCAATATTTAGAGAACTGGTTTAGAGAACTCTAAATAGCTGACCTGATGTTGAAGCAGATGATGACTGTTAACAGTTCTATCAGACAGATCTGGGTATACTATTAGAAATAACATCATGCTTTATAATGAATACACCTTACTTTGCCTTAAATAATTCTTTATCATCTCCTACCACTAATTCCCCACTTAATGAGTTTCTGCTCTCGGTGTCTAAGATGACCAAATTATTAAGATTTGGCAGCCCAAAATTTGAATGGTCATTTAAATGTTCAAGCTGATATCACACAACACCAGTAGAACTAGGTTTTCAACCGGTATACGGTTCATTTGGTGTGCACCTGATCTGAAGCAGATTATATAGTAGCACCAATAAAAATCTGGAAAACAGAACAAAGACAGGACGCAACAATTATATAAATTTCAATTGCAATTTTCTGCAAAAGCACGAAATTCTTACATCATTGAGTAGTACAAGCATAGTTCAGGCATCCTGGATTACCTTGATTAGCCACTACAGCTGAAGCCTCACAGCAAAAACCTGTAGAATCGTGTCCACTCATCTAATTACAATACTCACTCACAAGTACAATACACAGTTAACCTGTTGTGGATAACCTATCACAATATGCTATATATAGTTATTAATATGCAACGTTTACCACTGAATAAACGTATATTATTTTCCTATTTCCAACTGCACTGATCAGAAAGGGCCTTCTGCGTTGACTGGGACGTATGTAGTATGAACGTATATAGCATATATACACACAAATACTTAACACATGTTAGTAAGGCATAAAATATAGGTCAAAGTGGCCTTCTTTGGTTGTAAAAGTGTAGCACTAACATAGACTCAATTATCAATCTGTATAATTGGAAATGAACATCATGTGCATGCAATGTACTGACACAGTGCACGACATCACAGAGACTGGTCGTAATATGTCACGTGCGGGTTCTAATGAAATACTTCACCCATTTAGGTGCAAAAACAATTGTTTTTTTTTTCTTTTCTTTTCTTAAGGGACTTGCTTCTCAAAAATGAAATGTTTTCATAATAGCTTGTAAACATTCAATATCGTCACAAATTTAAACATGTATTGTCTTTGTTATTTTTTTTCTGGGGGTGGGGGGCATAAAGCTAAGTTTAATGATGTAATACTGATCTGTTGTTATTGCGTAGCTGACTCTTTTCCAGACAGAAAATGACCCTCCTGTATGATGAGAATTCGTCATCCTATAAGATGAGTGGAAAATTCTAGAATTCCAGAGCGCCCCTAGTCCACCCCATAGCTACCTTACACATGCGTACTCTTCTACATTCATTTTCAGGACGTAGCCTAAACTAGCGGGAAATCAGTGCAGGACAGAAGGAGGGAATCTGTTAATAGCAATAGGTAAATATTACGTCATTAAATTAATTCTCCACCGCCCCCCTCCTCCTCCAGAAAAAAGACCCACCATCACCAAAACAACAACATTTTAATATCAGTAATATGTAGCCTATTACTGTTGCGTAGCAGAATTTGCCAGTTTGGTGGGAGGCTGATGATCCCACAACTGGCGAAAGAAACATAAACACAAGGAACACTCACCCTCACTGTAGAATGGAAAACTACTGCCGGATGGTATCCTCATGGGCCACTTTTGAGCTACGACAATCGGACCCAAAGAAAATCTGCTTTCGTTTTGTTGAGCTAACAAGCGAGGTAAAAGGCAGAGAAGGTAGTGTGAGATCACCACAACTCGGATTTCGTCCAATTCTTCAGAGACAAATGGGTTAGATAGGACCATGAGGTAGCAATGGCTCAAACCTAATGGGCTTTAATTTTCATGAATGAATGTTCCCTCTTGGTAAGGTCCTGATAAGCTCTCTTAATAGTTGTTGTAATCCACCTCGATAGGGTGGAAGCTGAAACATCAGATGAACGTTTAAAGGGGAGGAATTGACCATTCTTATCATTTTTTCTCCCCTCAGAAGCTGCCAAATAAAAACGTAAAGCCCTAGCAGGACATACAAGTTTGTCTTGATCATCCCCATCATATATACCACTGAGACTGGGGATCTCAATAGGGAGTGGAGCGACCACTGGAAGCTGTTTCTTTTTCTTTTTTTTTCTTTCTACGAAACCTGGTTGGCAAGGGAGAGAAACCAACTAATAATTTCCGTTGAATCTTATTCAGCCTTGCTCTTTGGATAGGGCATGAAGCTTGCTCATTCGTCTTGCGGACGCTAAGGAGAACAAGAAAACAGTTCTGAGAGTAAGGTTCTCGAAGGAAGCTTAACCCAAAGGTTCAAAGGCGGATTTAGTTAAAGAACACAAGACACAAGAGAGATTCCATCTAGGCATTAGCAAACGAAATACCGCTCTTTGCAGCTCAAAATACCTGATCAGGTTTGCTATGTGAGAGTCCGCACCCATGCCTTTCGAAACTTTGATTGTGTTGGATAGGGCTGCCCTATAGCACTTGATAATAGTAACCGAACATTGTTTCTCTTCAAAAAGGAGGAGATGAAAATCAGCCACTGCGCTCATAGAGGGACAGCTAAGATTGACACGTTTTCTACTGCACCAATCGCAAAAGATTCTCCAATTGGCATGATAGACCTTAGACGTAGATCGTCTCCTAAACTGAACGATGCACTTCGCGACTTTGCTCGAAAACTTGTCTTGGCGGAGAGATCGTTTGAGATGAGCCAAGCGTGAAGACCGAGAACCTACGGACTGATGTGTAGGAGAACCCCTTTGTTGCGATAGATGGTCCCTTCTCTGATCTAATGTTCCGTGACAGTCCACTAGCTGGTCAAGAAGATCGTTCAACAACAATCGTTGGGTCCACAGAGGAGCTATCAAAATGAGCTGAGCAGTGGAATTCTTTAGTTTTTGAAGTGCCTGTGGGACCACATCGCGAACAAGTCCACCAGTGGTGTCCCCCAAAGTCGCAAGAGGGAATATGCTACAGATTGTTTAGAGACCATTCCGTGAGGACTATCTTCCCCTTCCTTGACAGACTATCCGCTAAAACATTACTTTGCCAGGAATGTGGCAAACTGGTAGAATAATCCCTTCCGAGGATGCCTAGCGAAGGATGTTTCAAACTTCCACGCAGGGATAAGGTGCATGTATGCATTCGTGTCTCCTGAGGTACGCTACCACCGACGTGTTGTCGAAGGAGACCATCACGCAGCGACCTGTTAATTTGTTCACACACCCCTGAAAGGCTAAGAACACATCCCGCATTTCCAAATTGTTGATTTGGAGGATAGATTCTACCCGGGACCACGAACACTAAAGAATTAGTACACCCGGCTGCAGAAGAGCACCATATTTTTAATCGTACGCGTCTGCGAACATATAGGATTGGGTTTCAGGGGCGTGCATGTGAATCCTGGCCAGATTTGGTCTCAATTTGTTCACCAAATCAGATGATGGTGGAAATCAAGACCTAGAAAAATCTGAGTATTCAGAGGGTCCCTGTGCGGTTTCCAGTTTGACAGAAAGACAGACTCAAGACTAGGGTTCGACAGAAGGAGAACTGGACAGGACGCAAGTGCAGTCTGCGCAGGAGAACCAGGTCAGCTGAGGAGTTCAAGGTTTCCAGCCGAGAAAGAAAAAGACGAGCCGACAGCGTGGTCTTGGCTCTCAGCTCCTCCAACAGGCACAAAATCTTGTCTACACTGTCACGAGGGACACGGACTGTTGGTGAGGAAATCCATCCCCACGTAGACGAAATCTTGAGATGGAGTAAGTTCTAATATCTCTAGGTTGGGTAAAATACCCAGCTTGGTCACTATGGACCAACAGCGAGACAGATCTTTTCTGAGGGACTCTAGGCGGCCACTGTGGATGAACGAGTCGTCGAAATATTGGAAGACTGGGATACACAGTGACTTTAAGTAGGCTGCAATTACTTCCATGACCCTAGTAAACGCTATGGGAGAATGCAGAGAGCGAAATTGGAAGACCTCCCTGTCCAAGTAAAAGCCGGTTGTACGTCCTGTGAGGAGGAAAGATAGGGATGTGAAGGTGTGCATCCTGAAGATCGATGGAGACCGCCCAGTAGCCAGGTCTTATGACATTCTTGACTGAGGCTGTGGTTTCATCTTGAAAGGTTCCTCTTGCAGAAACCTGTTTAGGGAGGAAAGGTCGATAATTAGAAGAAATGCTCCCCCTTTACTTTGGCACCAGAAAAATCTGGGAGCAGACAGCCGGAGATTGGACACCGAACACCCTCTCGACTACACCCTTCTGGAGAAGGGAATGCACCTCTTCCTTTAATCACACCAGATTGAACTGGTGGAAGAACATGGGGAGCATTACAAGGGGGCGGAAGATCCTAAAACCGAAGCCGGTATTCACCGTTTACGATAGAAACGACCCAGCCATTGTCGGTAATGCTGGACCAAACCTCTGAAAAGTGATTTAGCCTGGCACCTACAGGAACAACGGAAGAGGAATACCCTGCAGGAGAGGGAGCGAGTCTCTAAGGCTGTCCACCCTTGTCCTTCGGAAAGGGGAAAGGGCAAGCAAACCTCCTGAATTGGGATTGTTGCTTTCACTGGGACTGCAAGGTTTTAAGGAACTTCGCCCGCCGGACCCTGGGATCAGTCAGGATGATTTCATGTCTTCGCTGGTTTCGATGTGCCGAAATCGGAAGCGAGGGACCGGTGCTGCTATTTTCTCAATCCTGAGAAACCACAGAGAGAATGAACCCTCCGAAGAGAGTTTCTGCCCCCAGGGTAACAACGCTCAGATGGTTTTTACTCGGCACCAGTAAGACATTGGATGTGTCCAAAGCAACATCCCTGAGGAGATGGAGAAGCTCCACTGATAAAGCCATGGTCAAGGATAAGGCATGCCTAGATGTTTTCGCAAGTGATGCCAACAAACCATGAATGACAACTGGCAACATAGGTCCGCATGCAAGCCTTATGTTTTAACATTTGCAGTGTTTCAACTCGTAGGAAAGCCCAGATCCCTGTGGAAATACCAATTGTGCCTCCTCGGCATCAAAAGTGGGAGGATTAATGGGCCAGGAATGGGTATGAGACCAAGGGTCTCAACTTGGAGGAGAAGGACGGTCCACCCCTTACGTTGTCTAGCAAAAATATAGCAAAGTCCGGGCCCATACTAAACCTTTGGGAAAGCCCCTTAATCGTGGCTGAATGAGGAAGCAACAGGAAATATGGTTGAGAGTTGGCCTGAGCAAGTTTCTCCAAGCTGTAAAGAATGTTAGTGTCATCGGATCCTGATGGCTTGGGACACAGATTTTTCGCAAAAGATGGTAAACTTCGTTAACCACTTTGTTAAAATAGCAGATCTACTCCTTCTCTGCCGCCTTGACTGACGGATAGGAGGAGGCAGGGTACCCGAAAGGAGGGGATGCCACCTCGACCTGTTCTGTATCAAACTCCTGCGAATCGACGAGGACAGAAAGAACGTCTTCATCCCGTTCTCGCTCCTGGGACGCAGGATTATGCGATCCAATATCTCTCTGTTGCGGGGAGACTTGAGGCAAAGCGGGACTTCGACCCGTAACTACTCAGGCGGAGCTAACGGACTTTCCCTCATAGCCGACTCAGCAGGTGGGTGAGAGCGACACTTTAAACTCCTGGGGCGTTTGGGGGAAGAAGGTCCGTCCCTCTCCCTCCTTTCTGACCCAACAGCAAGAGGAATATGTAGGCCCCCAGACTGCAAAATCGACCTCTCCACCATATGACCAAGGCCCTGAAGTCCATGGCTGCATCCAGGGAAAGACCCAATCACTTACTTACGGTAAAGCACCCCATATCCTCTATGGATTGAGAGAGATTATAGGATAGGGGGATGTCAATCCGACCCCCTTTCCCTAGTCTTGAGTCTGTACGCCTATTACCAATCCACCGCAAGATGAAACGGCAGTCCGGAGAGAGAGGGAGTCTCCACTCAATCGCTATCCCCGTACCGTAGGGTCTCCATTGACCCGTGACCGGTACTCATAGACTGCTGCCCGGTGACCGTTCATCTGTCAATAACCGGTCAGGCGACTTAGATCGAAGCTCTCCCTTACCGGGTGGCTCGATCCCGTCGCCGACAACGGGCGCCGGGGACTGACGTGTGCTGCTCCACATTCAAAGAGAGTGAGGTGGGCGCGACTCACTGTCATCCCGCACTGATCTGTGGGCGAATAGAGGGTGCTGCTCTTCCCTCACTAGGGGGGGGGGGAGCGAATCACTATCTGACCTTCATGTTGGACTCACTATCTGCCCTTCATGATGGACTAACCCTAAGATTCTTTGAAGAGACTTTAGTAATCCTCGTCTGAGACCCGAGGGACTCAGAGACGGAAAACCAAATAAAGTTTGAGGAAGACGAGGAAGGAATTGTTTTCTTCATTTAAAAGTACGTCTGTGTTCGACGAGGTTCCAGACCTCGTCCTACCATAGGCTGTAAAAGGAAAAACCATATGTACTCTCGCAGCCTGTGCAAGACAGACAAGTGGGGTGTGTGTCCATGAGGCTACACCTATGCACATCCTGTGGCTACACCTATGCACACCCTGCTTAGACATTAGTGCAAGAAAATGCTGAAAAGAAGATATATAAAAAAAAACTTTATCTATGAAATTAAAATGTATTTACTATGCTAATTTCAGGACAACAAGAACTCACCTTTTCTATGTGTTGTTTGAGAGAATTAAAACAATCACTGTTGTTTTAATCCATAAAAGATATGCAATGCTAAGTTGAATACTGAAGATTAAAGAAATAAATCAATCATACTGAAGATAAATCAAACATGACGTCAACCAGGCCTATTCGAGAACTGGAGACGAATACTTAGCAAAACCCCAGCTTGGTAAGACTGCTAGAAATAAGGATGATTATAAGGAATACTATCCTATACTAATGTCTGAGAATAAACTCGTGTTCGATCACTAAACACACAACATAAAAGAAAAATCAGGAGTGTGACCTGCGTTTCAGAGATAACAATCGCACAAGTTACATTAAAAGGACTGTGACTTACGATCATTCGTTACTGTAATAAAAAAAAATAAAAAGAATCAAGACGTGTCCGCAGACCAAATTCAGTAAGGATAGGGATGATTAAATACCTACCCGAGCTAGAAAATAATTCTCAAACAATAACAGCTACGCTAACACTCCTGTAGGACTCCAAGGTTATACGAAACGTAACCACAGAAATTTCGAGTAACTCGAGAGAGAACTAAATTCAAACAGTAAAAATGCTTGATGAAGGGTTATTCAACACGATGATTAAGATGCACATAAAGAAAAAACTTAAATCGCGACGTTAACACACGAAGCGAAGGCAGTTTTTATTCGACGTAAATTAAAGACCCCAGGTTTACTAGATATATTATTTTCAAATCTTCCGTCATGCTTTTCCTCCCTGAGTTCTTGTCGATTAATAAATATTTCCATCAGATACATTCATTGCAAGCATCCTATATCACTGAACATATGTAAATTCAATAGCAGCTGCTCTTAAGTTTGCTGCACACCATTTGCAATAAAATCTCTTCTTCTATGCAAGGTAATACTTCACTGAAGGTACAAATAATCCCCAAAAGCTTTCAAGGTTGACAGAAGATTTTTGCAGCAATGCTGGTCTATACGTCTCACCTAAATTGTCACTGACGTAATTTGGGGAAATCCTGTTTAAGCATGTCTGGGAGTTTATAGTTGATTTCTTTGTGTGATACATACTTCATAGCGTGGCAGATATATTGATGATAGGATGCTCACAGTCCTATTTCAACACAATCCTGCTGGATGCTTGGCAAGGTTTTAAAAGCTGTTTAATTTGCTTATTGCTACTGATTAATTTTCTACGATTACTTTTTCACGTTATTTTCCTTTTCTAAGTTGACCTACTGTAGCTTTCAACATAGACTTTGTTATCCTGCATTTTTACCATATCACATTCTTTTTCAAAGAGAAAACCTGTTTGTAAGGATGTGTAGTTTGATGTAAGAAGAAAGGTTAATAGCTGAGAAAAGCATTCACGTGGGCAACAATACTTAACAATTGGTTCTTCATCTGTAGATGAAATATGGAACAACGGCAGCAGTTGCAAGTCCCCCCAAATCTCCCCCAATGACTTTACATTCTCCACTGCATGCCTCACCACTGTCTTTAACATTATCATCCGTTTTAACTGAAAAAGACATATAAATAAGACAACCAAGCTCACCTCTATGTCAGTGTTTGATGATAAAATTGGTATGTATGTGCCCAAAATCATGTCATAGCCCCCTTTCCCGACAATGCAGGTATATGTGATGTTCTGCAACTCCTCTTCCTCTTGCAAATAACAAAATCATTTTTATACACAAGATCTGGGTGGACATTACTTTTAGAGCAATGAACTTCCAGTGGATATTTTCTGGAATTATGTAGTTCAACCGAATTTTAATTATGTAGTAGTTTTTAATATGGACTTACCTGATGCTTGCAATAACCCATTTGTATATACGAACCCTAATCTGGCAGTCAGTTTCCTGAGATGCAACCAATGCTGATTATCTCACAGAAGTCGACTGCATCTTACTACCTCACGGAGGTAGTTTTGTTTTTTAATAAAAACTTTTTTTGTTTTGTTTTCACCAGCACTTTTAACACAGTACGGGCTATATCATGCTGAGGAAATGGGAGCTAAGTGCCTTTCCCAAGGACACAACAAGGCAACCGACCCTGACTGGTCTTTGTGGGTGTTAAACCCGTAACACTTGAATTAAAAAAAATAAACAAGGAAAAAAATAAAACAAACAAAGGAAAACGAAGCATTTACATTATTCAAAATTGCATGACTTTTTAGGTTTTGATCAATTGTAAGCATTTATTATAAATATAAGGAAGACCAAGAGCCTTTTTCATGACACTGGGAAAACTTTTCTAAACAATTCTCAACATGGCTTTAATAATGTTTTGTTTGCTGGGAGTAGTAAAACTAATTTTATTAAGTAATAATAATAATCCGCTATTTGTGCTACATCTTTTTCTGGCGCTAGTCACCAGTCCAAGGACATTATTCCCTCCTCCAATCAGTAATTGGTGTAGGATAAAACATAACAACACGATCCATATCTGATCAATTAGCCAACTTTTGTCAACTGGAATATCATCCTTGTTTGAGATATACCGAGACTGACGGACATCAGAGCTGGGGGGTACGGTGGTGAGGAGGGACTTGTGCAAGCAGGCAAGTATTGCACAATTAAAACCAGTTTAATAGCAATAATACATTACCTGCCATTATTGCATTACTGAAAATGTCAACCCAGCTGGAGGTTGATGGCCTAAGATAAGTTGTCAAACGAATTTACTATTTTTGTCAGTGGGATGTTCTACTGCTGACGGAAGGATAACTTGATAACTTGCTGGGCTGATAGAAAGGGGCTCCAAGCATAAATACCCTATCTCTGGTAAGCAATTGGTCAAAGGTAAAATAACAAGAAAACGGAGTGAGAACGATTTCACGACCTTGTGCAAATGAAGTATGAATTTAAAAGATCCAAGATGCAACCATAGCCCTGAACTGATAGGCTTTGAGTTTCACGAAAGAGAGATCTCTCTCAGTGAGAGAGTGATAAACTCTTTTAGTAGTCCAAACAATTCAACTTGAGATGGTGGCTGCTGAAATATCCGAAGTACCTTTTAAAGGGAAAAAAGGGCAGAAGTTATGACCCCATTTTTATGTAGATATATAGAACCATAAAGTTCTAACTGGGTATAGGAGTCTATCATAATCAACCTCGGCAGATCCGACTGAGAGTAGGGATTTAAATAGGGACAGGAGCTACCAAAGGTAGCTGATTCTTGGCACAAAATAACGGTTGACGAAGAATAGAGAATGATAGTTACCACTGAAATGTAGAAAGGTTTTCCAGAACATGATTTCACTCCTCCTTACCGATGCTATGGAGAGGAGGAAGATTATTTTAAGGGTAAGGTTGTCGCAGGAAGATTCACTCTAAGTTTCATAAGGAGGTTTAGATAGTGCCCAAAATACGAAAGGTTCCACCTCCACATTAAAGAGTGAGTTATTAGTCTCAGGAGCTTAAAGTAGCTGATTCGTTCTAATATATGTGGGTCCAATCTTATATTGGACTCCACAGAGAACTTTAGAGAATTAGAAGAGGGATGAACCTTAGCCCTTACTGGTAGATAACTAAACAATATTATTCTTTGACGAGAAAGAAAAGAGGAACTTTTGCAACTGCAATTAAATGGGAGCAGATACGATGAACGCCTTTCATACTGCACCAAGACTGTAAACATTGGAGGTCAAATGCCTTCAAGTATGAGCGAAGCATTTGTATTGGCGGCTAGATCATCTGATATGAGCCAGACGTAATGGTGGCGGATATGATTTGTGCTGTGACAGAAGATCAATACTCAACGGTGATTCCCTGGGATTGTTGAACAACAGGTCGAGGAGATCAGTGAACCACAATCGCTGGGTCCACAGTGGGGTTAGCAGGATGAGCTGTGACTTGGAAGTCCTCACACTGTGAAAAACCCGAGAGGTTATTCGGAAAGGCAGAAAAGCATAGGCGTACAGTCGATCCCACGTGAGACAGAAGGCATTTACCGCCAATGCTATCTAATCCGGCACTGGAGAGACATAAAGCAGGAGCTCTCTATTCAGCTTCGTTGAGAATAAATCCACCGATGACCCTCCCCACAGATGAAAAAGGCGTCTCTACTACCGACCAGTGAAGAGACAATTCCGTGAGCACTGTTCACCCCTGTCTGGACAAGCTGTCTGCCAGAACATTCATCTTGCCTGGAATGAGACAGACTTTGAGAGTGATTTCTACCGACGCTGTCCAACAGAGAAGATTCCAAACTTCCTAGCCCAGAGAACGGCCATAAGTGCCTCCTTGGCGTATGAGGTACGCCACAACCGACATGCCTATATCGACCATGGCGCAGCAATGGCTAATGTGGTTGACGCACTCTTGAGGTGCTAGAAAAAGCGCCAACATTTCTAGACTTTTGGTGTGAAGAAAAGTTTCTATTCGATACCACAAGCATTGCAGGACTACTCCCTTGACCAACCGCGCTCCCCATCCCCCTTCCCCTCCCCGCTTTCATCCGCTTGACTCTGAGACATTAGTGTAATGGAAGGAGTGAGGATCCGGAGCATGAATTGGATTTTTCTACAAAGTCACATGGCGATGAAACTTGGATCCTAAGGGGGTTCAAGCTGACAGGGCGTCCCTGTGAGGTACAAACAAGAACTGAAAGGGCGCACATGAAGGCTTCCTAGGTAATGTTAGACTACTGCTGCATTTAGAATCCCAAAGAAAGAGAGAGGCAGAGATGAGCAGACAATGGTGTCGTCTCGTACAGTCTTGCTAAGAGAACAAGTATTTGTGAGATTATGTCGATAGTAACACGGACTGTTCATTGACAGGTGCGAAAATTCATCCCCACTTAAAAAAAATTCCGAAAAGGGATAAGATCCAAATCTCCGGATTTGGGATTATACCTATTCAAGTCACCATCTCCAACAAAGAGACAGATTCCTCAAAAGGGCACGTCGGAGGACATTGTGCATCAATCGTTCATCTAAGTAATGGAGGATTGATACTATTACACACATCACCCTGGTGAATGCTCTGGGCGTAGAAGCTAGGCCAAAAGGAAGATACCGAAACAGAAAGATCATCTGTTCCAGGCAAAACTGTAGAAATTTCCATTCGTCTGAAAAAATGGGGATCTGAAGATAAGCATCCTGTAGATCAAGGGAGATCTCCCAGTTATCAGGCATAATGCCAATCCTGACTGAAGCAGCTGTCTCCATCTTGAACCGCTATTTCAGAAGGAATTTGTTAAATTGAAAGATTGATGCGGAGTTGAAATTTCCCCCTCTTGTTGAAACAATTAAATCAAAGAATAAAATTCGTGACTTCTTGTGTTCTTTACCCATTCTACTGTGACCTTTTTAAAAAGTGTGTACATCTCTTCCCGTAGAGATGCCAGCTGGAACTATTAGAACAAAATGGGAGTCCTTGAAAGACGTTTTGGTCCCAAAAGCGATGCCGGTGACCCTACTTTATTGTGATAAGCACCCACGCATCAGCCGAGTTGTCCTACTGCACCTCTAACAAGGCTTTTTCTTGCACCATGTGGGACATTTGGATTAGGGTATTTGGCAGAATAGGGTGTGATTCGCTAGGGCGATTGCCTCGCCCTTTAGGGAAGGATGAGGGCTTATAGCGTAGAATTCTTATCATGGTTTCTCTTGTTATTTCATCATAATAATGATGGGCGGAAAGGGATTTTGAACTGTGACTGCTTTTAATTCTGATTGTTGTCTGTTTAGATAGCTTAGTAAGTAGGAGTGAGGACCTTTCGGGATAGGATCGTATCTTTACTGGTTTAGCCAGGCTCAGTACCGGTATTGCTGATCCCTCAAATCCCCATAGGCCACTTTAAGTAGTCCTCCCAATAGTTTTTCCGCATCAAGAGGGCAGCCGGCTGAAGGCTTTTGCTGTGATCCAGAAAAACCTATGATGTCCCCAATTCCGCATCCTTATTGAGGTGAGGGGGCAATGCCGAGAGCACGATAGACATTGACACGCCAAGGGCATCGAGAACGTGTATTTCAATGGCTTGAGTACGGCCTCTAACAGGCTCTGCGAGGCAGCTAAAGACAAAGATTCCTCCATCAACAGACTAAAGGAGGCAGCCAAAAAGGGACTGGCATGCCAGGATGTGGTAACTAGTGTTTGCAGCTTTAGTTCCAACGCTTTGAAGGCCTTGATGAGAAGAGAGACACAGGATTCAAGCCTCGGATGATCCAGAAGGTTTTGGACACAGATCTGGTGAAAGCTGGTGATAAACCTCATTTATTGACTTATCAAAAGTCCACAACTCTTCCTCCTCCATTACCTAACCTGTTGAATGGGTCGAAGAAGGCAAATACAACAGATGAAAAGGACCAGATGTAACGGGTTGTTCAAGTAACTTATCTTCGTCCACAGACGACAAATCTTCTCCCTGTCTTCAATTTCAGAGCGAGGCTGGGCTTCTTCTAATTTCCCTCTTAGGAGATGGGGACTTCCTGATAAAGGATTTGTCGACCCATCGTCCCTCACGGAAGGAGATGGGACCAGCACGTTGATCCTCTCTCAATGGAGAAACGGATTGACGACTACGTCTTGGCGACGGAGGTGGCAAGTAGTTGTCCCCCTCTTCTTCCGTCATTAACAAGGCCAACGGGGAGGGAAGATCTAGAGCGTGCCATGTCCGCTCATCCAAGGAGTCACGGCAAAGTCATTCATAGCGGCATGGTCAGAAAAGGCGCCATGGCCGACTCACAATCGGCAGGTGGGAGTCCCCAAGCTCCATAGGGGTTGAACCGGACATCGAAAAGGAAAACTTCTTGACACGGTCCCTTACCCAAGACGAATCTTCAAAATTCTAAATCCGTTCCTCATAGGGATTGAATTCAAGCCTAGAGAAATCGGGGTGGTGGTGGTGGTTATCAAATGGATAACATCCTCTAGACCAGTGGTCAATACTCGGTATCTGGTCTGAAGACCGATCTACGATGCCCATCACATGTTGATAAGTGCTCGGCTCCAGGCACATAGTATTTATGAAAAAGCGCTCCGAGATCGAAAATGGAAGATCGACACCATACACCATATCTGCTGATGGGTGCTGAATGCCCGGTTATCCGCTCCCGGTCCCTGATGATCCGGTGCCCAGTGCTCGCTGCCTCGTGCCCAGTCACATAAACTTGGTGAATGTTATTTGGGATATAACAAGGTGACCGGTGCCCAGTGTCCAATGTCCGGTGCCCTGAATCTAGTTACCAAACTTATATGACTATCACAAGACACATTTTCGAGTGACAATTACCTGGTGACTCGGTGACTAGTGCCCGTTGACCGGTTATCAAGCAATTACTAGTCAGATGCTCAGACCTTATTGGAGAAGCTTTGTTTGATGAACTCCAATGAACGGAATCTTGCTTTAATTCAAGGTCTATATGTGCGAGACGACAACCGCGATTGCCTTGCGTAGTGGAAGCGGGGTTTATTTCGGATTGGGGCAAGAGAGGTAGTTCGCCTAAATTTACCAACACCTTAACTGAAAATATATAAAAATTCAACAATGAAACAGAACAGCACAAGGATAGGAATTACTTACACCAACACCAGTTGCTATTAGACGAAATAAACACAATATGTACTGCTTCGCTAGCAATGTACTAAACACCCTATAAATCAACAAAAATGGATACAGAAACACACATATAAAGCAAGAACTGATGAGAAAATAACAAATACAATACAAAAATAATAGGACTAACAGTAGAAATGCCAAAAGACGACTTCATTTACAAAGTGTTGAGCACCCAAGCGACACATATACAAAAACACAGTCTTAGGAAAAGAAGAAAGATATTTTGATTGTGGGACGTTGACCAAGGTATTAGATCCGGATCATGTTGTTTTCTCATTTTGTAACTCCAATTGCTAAGTGGAGGACGGAATAATATTCTTGAAATGGGGACTAGAGATAGAAAAATACATAATGTCCTTAGGCTGGGGCCTAGCCCCGCAAAAGATATAGCAATGCAATAATAACAGTTTGTGTTTTACTGCTATTAAAATTAAATTTGTACTTGTCACAAACCTAAACATTCGGAGAACCATCAGATTTCCTTGGGTGAAATATATTATTTTAGATAAGAGTGTATTTTCTAGACACTAAATACAATATGTTGGCTTTCCTAAGGAATATTCTTTCATATATTGGTACAAGCTTATTGTCTATATATAAAGTACATTCCTTCTTTAAGAGTTTAAAACGGTTTTTGTCTTTTTTATGTTTGAAACAGTAGTATTACACAAATTACATTACAGTACTCCGGATGTGACTGAATATACTTTCTGAAAAAATTATTCTATACCTAGGTAGCCAAAGGTAAGAGTTTACTTTCTTCAGATGGGGTAATGTGAATAGACCAGGTTAGGTTCGTATCTGCAAATACATCTAAGAACTGTATCCTGAGAAATCATTTAAAGTTCATATGGTACTGTCACTATGAATTTTCGCTCTTTCATTGCTAGTTTGTTACGAGAAAGGCTTTTTGTACTGAGAATCACATTTTCTTTGCAGCATACTTCAAGTCTCTGTAGAGGATTTTGCAGGTCATCTTCAAGTTTGGTTTGGGTTGCAAATGAAACAGATAATGTAGTGTTGTCTGCATAACGGTCACTGAAATAAATTGAATTTCCATCTTCAGCTGTAAGTCACTGATAAATTCGAAGAATAACGGAGGCCAGAACCTGGTGATACTCCATTAAGTATTTATGTATTGTTATAGAAAATTTGAACTTGAAAGCTACTCTTTGTACTCTATCAGTTCTATTTTGAGACTGGTTCAATTTTACAAAGCAAAGTTTGCGACAAAATACCGTTAAAAGTATTTCATTAAGTACATCTAAGTGGTCAGTATATTGAAAATAAAAAAGTGTAATTACTATATTAAATTGCTTGCCAACCCAGCCCCCAAAAATGCAACAAAGCTTTCTAGCGGAGTTACCATTCTTAGCGTGACGTCATTGGTGCCACTCTTCATTCAGCACTTTTGACTTCTTATGAATTAACATCTCTTAATGTCATCTTGCGGGATATAAGTTGAAAAAGAAGCCATTGGTTAACAAACTGCTAAATCTGGACACTCATTTCTCCCTTACCTTTTACAACTTGGATAAAATAAGAGGCCCAAGTGGGTCTTATATCGTTCAACTGGGTAACTGACATGTGTACACTTGTGAAAGCAAATTCATACATGTAGTGAAACCATGGAGTGAAAAAAAAGTTTAGCTCTTTTTGTTACCACATAATCCATTAGGCCTAAAAAATAAATATGAGTGTTTCTTGTTTCGTGCTAAAGAAAAGGTTGGGTTGGTCGGAATACGATTTATTTTTACTCATTTCTTCCTCATATATTCAGTTCTCAGTTCTCAGATATATTTCTATTCCGCTCTGAATCTATTCAAATGTTTTTCTTCAATATCAAGCGTACGAGGAACTGTCAAGGATCAGGGTGGTTTCATCTGCAAACTGTGTAACTTTATGTTCTTCATTATTGACTATTATACCCCTAATATCTCCATTACCTCTGATAAAAACTGATAATATCGCAACACAATGTAAAAAAAGGTATGGTGAGATAGGATCTCCTTGTCTAGAGTCCTTCATAATGCAAAAAAGTCCGATAAAAACCATTCTCTATAACTGCTGAAGATATATTTGTTATGAATATCTTAATCCATTCTTGTACAGAATTGCCAACATTAAATATTTGACAACTTTTTCTAAAAAAATCAATGATATAGTATCAACAGCTTTTTCAAAATCAATAAAAATTAATTGACGAGGAATGCAATATATTTTTTCTGAATAGTATATTAAAACATATATTAATCGAATGTATTTATCTTTAATAAATCCAGTTTGCGATTCTGATATTATGGTCTTCAACACCTTTTTGTTCTGACCTATGCATCCTAATGCTAATTTGTAGGCTACAATTAAAATGGTAATAGGGTGCCAGTTGTAGAACAAAACTGTCTTGATTTATATACATTCGGTAAACAAAGACTAACAGACCTTTTCTCGGACTGATTGAGATCTGTTGTTTGTCATATGTTTAATTAATGTATCTCAAGATGAAGTATTTTAAGTCATTCCAATCTTATTTTAATATTCCACAGTAAACCCATCAGATTCTGGAGTTGTCATTTTTTAATCTTTTTGAGTACACTAAGTTGCTCATCTATTTGCATATCTCCTTCCAAAGAATACAATTATTGTTGGATTGAAGTTGGAAGTTGTAATAATAGTTAATAATTGGTCCAAATCTACATCTAATATGTCTCTTTATTCTGAGTAGAGGTTCTTGTAGATTAGTTATAACTTCAAAAAGAATTTGTTTTGGATCTAGTAAAATATTTCCTTCTTAAGTTTAGATCCTACTAGTCGTTATATTTATATAAAGCTTCTGGTCTCTAAGCAATAAACATATTTTGATGGGTTTTCACGTTCTTCAATCCACTGGGGTCTAATAGTTTATCCTTTCATAAGGATTGGATCTCAATTCTTTCTTCTTCAATTTCCCTACTATTTGTATAAACTCTTTTTCCAGTGTTACGACCCTATGGTCTGCGAAAAATGTAACAGAAAGAAAGTGAAACCAGCAAATCAAGTAAAAATCATCAAGCAATTTATTTCTAGATAATAAAAATGAAAATCAAAAGACACTTACAGTAAAGTGAATTAAAATCCAAATAATCTAATAATCCTAAGTGTCCTAATCTCAATACCTAAATATAGAATGTTTCGAATGAATATCAGTATCCTTGAATGTCCTAATATGCTAGTAGTCTTGAATGTTCTAATATGCCTAACTAAGTCAATCCAGAATATTTTTGAACAAATTCACATAAATCCCAAAGTCGATCATTAATCCAGTATGAGAACGAGAACTTTTGGTAATTTCAAATAATATTTCAAATACATAATTCCTCTCTCTGAATTTGGAATGATTTTTCACAACACAACTATAAACATCTGATTATTAGAATGATTCTTCTTACGCTGACAATTTGAACAAGAATGAAATACTGTCCACCGAAATCTCTATATATAAACATAAATCACGTGACAGAATGTTCTAGAAAATGCGCGAATTTAGTGGAAATTTTCCTTCGCGGAATGTTCCTCTTCTCGAACGTGAGCAGTGGAAATTTAGAATCTGGTACCAAATGCTATGTAAACAAAACTGACCTTGATCTCAAATGCAGTAAACATGTTGATTATAAAATGACTAATGTACAACTTACCCTATTGGACACGTATTATAAATTCGATACACATAACACCAGCTTATTGTTTTAATTAACTTTAATAATTTTCCATTATTTCCCTTTCTTGTGTATATGTGTAGCAAATGAGATAGTTGTGCCCCTAATTTCCATTTGTAAAATTTCTAGAAATAGACCAGTATCAATAATAAACTGGATATCTTTTACATTTACAACATTTAATTCATCAAGATTGTAACCGGCAATGCGTGTTGTTTATTTACTCTGCTAATTATATCTTCCACTTTTGTGGTATAATTTGGATCCTTCAAAAGACCTTTATTAAATGTACAGAAGCCTTTTCTGTGCGCAACGTTATTAAGTTTTAATTTGAGGATAATAATTCAGTGATCAGACCTGTAATCTAATGTAATATCATGTAATTTGCAAAGTTTGTTAGACATTCATAAATAAGAAAAAAATATAATCTGGATTGCCTTATTGGATTTTTCCTGCGCCGAGTGTATCTTCTCAGAGGTGGGTTAAGTACTCTATAATAGTCAACCATGTTGTGATCATCAATGATTTTTTTTTCTCAATCTTTTTCTAGCATGTGGCTTATTAACATGTACATACCCTTCCAAATTCAAAGTCGGATCCAATACTAAACTGAAGCCACCACATAAAATATTATTTGGGTTGTTAAACTCTTCAATTGTTTCATCCACTCTATCAAGAAAAAAATTAGGATCATCCAAATTAGGGCCAAAAAGGAGAACAAGTGTTATTCTGTTGTTTTATACATTCAAGTCAATTCCTAGTTAATTACCACCCATCTCTTTTCTTTCTCTGTGCAATTTAAATTCAAAATTGTTATTAAACATTATCCTTACCCCTCCTAAATTTGACTCATGAGAGTTAAATATACATATATACCCGCATTGTATCTCCATATATTTCTCTTCCTTTCATGTAAAGTGAGTATCTTGTAAGCCGAAACTACTATATTATTTTACCTTTAAAGAAATTGTAGACATCCTTTCTCTTGGTGGGGATTTCCAGTCCATGACAGTTTGCATATGCTATTTTCATTATACTATCCAATATTAGAACTGATGAGAAATTTACCATCTTTATCATGGTTTTGACATTTAAATGGTAAGAGGTTTTGCTGTGCAATGGCTACTACATATCGAAATATTGATATATTAAGGGCCAATACTCTTCCTAAAATCCATGTCATCAAAGTAGTTTGGTTTTTATTATAATACGGTAAGAACAGCAGAGAAGATGTAGGATATATACGTAAGGCAGTATAGAAACAAAAAAATTCAATTACATTTTTTTTTTTAAACGCCAAAAAAGTAAAACATCAGAGTTCTTGAAAAAGTCATAAATAAACCAAAAAAGAATAAAGCTGATTAGAAAATAGAATAACATCTTCCTTCCACACAAGTAATTTACTATTCAATAAAACGTGAACTGTGATTAATAAACTGTAGGTATATAAAAAATTTAAAAAGTAGTACTCAATGCGTAGTCAGCAATCATACTAAATAATTAGTGTTGAGCTGTCATTTTTGGTCAAATACGTCTTTAATATATCTTTGATAAATTTGCTTTGATATGGTGTGCTTTATTGAGATTTTGTTAAACGTGTATTTAATTAATTATAGATTACCAACCTATCAATTGTTCATTTGAAAAAAGTACATTAAAACATTAAAAGTAACTCATTAGCAACATTTATTTTATAACTTTATAAAGAAGTGTAAGATTGGTGATAAGAAGTTTAAATAAATAAAATCATTATCAAATATGACAGCAGAATGATACTTTTTTTGCAAATAATGGAACAAGAAAAAAAGAAAAAGCTATCAACCTGATATATACACAGTTACACAAGTACATACATGAAAATGTGATGCTCTTATCACCTGTAGAAGTAAATAATACATTTAATATGAATTTAAATTGGTGTGCACAGTGCTTTTTTTTGTCTTCCACTTTTATCAACAACAGCAATATATATGTTGATCAGTCAGACTACTATATGTATATATTCCTGCACTCAACGTCTAAAAATACTTGTCAGTTATACATGCATACAAGGATATCAGCTGTCAATTTTGAATTAATATTAGATCCTTAATAGCTATGGAAGATGGCCACATGAGAGAGGGTATACTCATATATCTCTTCATACATAAACGTTTTATCACTTGCAAAAAGACATGGATAGTACATTTCAGGATTTGGATGCAGGAGATAGAGAGAGAGAGTGAGAGAGACAGGGTACTCTTAGTGGGTGGGTGAATTACTATATACATCATCATTTCAGTTTTAGCAGAACTTTAGAGAAAAAACGGCAACATTGGTACAAACAAATGTGTTTATCCAGGATGTTACTGCATCAGAGCAAGCGAGAGACAGACAGACAGACAGACAGTGACAGAGATAGAGTGAGAGAGAGGGGGCAATGGGTAGGTGTAAAACAGCATAAGCTAATAGTGTATTACTATCAATATAGCACATTATTGTCTACTCCTAAACTGTTTATCGTGAATAAGTATATAAACATTTTAAAGAATTATTCTCATTTATACCAATGTAGAATTACGGATAGTGCACTGCACTAAGGCGATTTATAAGTATGTACGAATATGTGTATATAGGCTTCTGTAGTTCACTACAATAACTTAACACATTGTAATCAACGCCACTTGGTCCAATTTTCATGAATCTTCAGGTTGATATCGTCGGCTACATCAAACAGGATTCTGTCTTTCGTTAATTGAATCACCATGCTGCATCCACTTTATCATGCTCCTATCGCTCTGTCAACACGTTAATGTTGCCCTCTGTTAATTCTTCAGTGATCTTTAATTTGTTATTCCAGTCCTTCATCTTCTTTTAATTTTTCATCACTGCATCCATATTTACTCAGTACTTGAATTTTACGATGATGTGAGAGATGGTCTTTCTTTGTTTTATGCCGGAAAAAGCTTGAAACTTTATGTGCGGTTTCAATCTCTCCAGCGTTAATCTCTATGTTTATTACATCACTCAGAGTACTTATTACTATATGAATTGTATCTTCTGAACTTTCTCCTTGATACCCTGTACTTTAACCTTGTTCCTTCTTCAATATTGTACATTTTTGTTTGCATGTGAAAGAGCTATTGAAACTGCCTTTGTTCCGATTTTTCTGCTCTTCGATGAGCTTCCGATTGCTTTTCTCCAGTGACTTCATATGATCTTTATGTTCCTTACATTTTCGTTCTGACTCATAGGCGTTCCTTATATACGCTCGGATTTGTTCGCCGATTTAATTCTTACGGAATAATTTGCTTCAGATAATCAAGCCACAAACTCGTGAAGCTCAGGAGTTTTTCTAATTCCTTCTTCATGTCGTCAATCGTCTCAGTAGATGCCACATTCGATAGCTCTTTCTTTAGCTCGAGAAGTTCCTCTGAAACTGATTTTGTCTTGGTCGTAACTTTTGATGATTGGCTCATTTTGCACTTAGGTAGACCTAACTGTATGTTGTGCTCTATGAAAACTAGTAAGTCGATTATAACAGGTGTGTACACGTGCATGTACACTATAACATTTCATCAAATTATTTATCTTCAAATTCAACTTTCCAATAACCTTTAAGTTATCGAACCACACTGCTATAATACCTTCCACCTATAATACTAAATGTGTCCCCAAAGTTCTTGCCACTCATCAATTAACTATCATAACCTCACATTTGTCATCAGGGACAATTCCAAGCATCTTAAGAGGCCATGACCTGAAGTTCGTGCTTTACAAATCTTGCAATATAGTCAACCCCATTGTAAATTATTATCTACAAACACACCTATAAGCTTTTCATCTTTGACATTTTCTAAAGATTATTTATTGTAAGAAATAATTTTGGGTTCCATAATTTATGTAGCTTTAGTGACGTCCTCAAAATCATACATTTCGCTTTACCTTTATTTATTACTTTCTTATTTCATTGTGCCCAACTTTAACATCTAATAAGGTCTGAGTCTTATCTTGTGTAGATAACTTTAGTATCAGAACCAGGTATATTCGAGGTTGAATCTTCTGCAAATCTATTACTTAATGGACGATCATTTGCATAAAAAAGAAAGCGGAGAGGGCCTACAACAGAGTCTTGAAACACCCCTGAATGCACAGTTTGTGTTTAAAACATAATATTGCTAATAGGGTCTTGTTGAGACCTTTGATTTAGGTAAGAGGTAAATCAGTTTAAGACGAATTAGAAAACCTGTAATAGTTTAACTTTTGCAGCTGAATTCCATAATAAATTAGATCAAAGGCTTTCCTGAAGTAAAATAAAATCTCAGTCAAAGAGCCATTATCCATTTCTTGTAGCCAAAGATCTGTTAATTTGGTGAGTTCTATCTGACATGAGTGATATTGTCTAAATAGTGATTGTGTCTTACGAAATAGAAAGTAAATTTCAGAAAGTTCATAGACCTGGTTAGCTACATGCTTTTCATATAATTTTGATAATATAGGTAGAATGGATATTGACTTTTAGTTCTCTGGATCTTCCTTTTCTCTTTATTTATGATAGGCATAACCTTTGATTGTTTTAAGGTATGTGGAAAGTTACCAGTCATTATGATTAAGTTTATAATGTGTGTTAATAACATTGTTGTTATTGGGGCAGAATGTTTAAGATTCCATGGACCAACACCAGTCAGTCTCGAGGATTTATTAACACCCAACTTATTGAGCATATCAAAGTCCTAAGCGTCACTAATATTAGCTACTGAAGAATATTTATCATCACGTATTATAGCTCTTATAAATGATACAATTGTATCAAGTTCACTTAGGATGTTATCCTCGTTCTAAACACAGTGACTGGAGAGGCTTGTGAAGAAATCATTGAACATTTAAACAATATCTTGAAGAGATAATACTATATCATCATTTTGTTTAAATCTATCTGGGAAAACAGCTGTTCCTGGATGGATTCAGCTCATTTAAATGCTTCCACAATGTCTTGATACTCTTACTTTCGTCAATAGTTTGTTTATACTATTCTTCTTTTGCCTTATCAATCAGGTACTTAACTATAATTCCTCTGTTTTCTACAGCTTTGTTATGTCTTTCTTCTTGTGAAATTTATATCTAAGTTGCCTTGCTTCATTGATTTCAGGAAGAATCCATCTGGGTTAACTTCGTTTTTAAGCCTTTTTTGTTTAAATTGAGGTATGTTTATCTAAGACCATATTAAATGATTGATACAGGTGTCTAAGGCACTGCTGACATTAACTATATTTGTAACTGAGTTGCAAGCTTTTACAAATACAATCATTTAAGAACTTTTCTTCATTAAACTGTACCATGTCCCTGTATTCTATTTCAATGTGATGACCATTTGTGGACAGTTTTGGAGCATGTCTAGCTATATAGATAGGATAGTGGTCACTCAATTCATACACTGGCACATTCACTTGACTTATATTTTCCGGTTAATTGTAGTATAGACATGATCAATGATACTACCACTAAGAAACAATATTACAAGTTCAATCAACAATTTTGGAGACAATGACAAGAGTGTGGTAAATGTTGAAAGACATATGACTAACAATGCATAACAGAGGCAAAACCATTCATTACAGTGATTATGCCACTACATGCCAAGTGGCCAGTAAACCATACTTTTTCGAAATAATTTTCCTTCCCAACTGCTAGGTGCTTTGGTGCAGTTTTTTTCTAAAATGGGTACAATCAATTATAAGTTTCTAATTTGAACCCTTACCTTACAGATGCCGATGGTTGCATCAGAATTTGAATACGAGCAGTTCCATTGCTTTCCATCAGCTAACCATATCTATTTTTAAAACACAGAATTACACGAAGCACCATGAACATACAATGTATTTACTAGCCCAACGCAGAATTGAAATATATTTAAAAGATTTTTTGATGTAATTTTTCATATAAAGCTTGAAATAATGATACTGAATGTCTGATTGAATTTGTATTTGTTTAATGATAATAAGTGAAAATAAATTGTGGTGATATAACAGTTATATCATAATCTGACCCAATATCTCAATTCTCCAGCTGAAGCGGTGGCGTTTTTGAATACGGTATATTAATTCAAAGCTACATATATAATGGTAGATAAATATTGTTTGACATAGAAAAGAATTTGTCAAAATGAACATTGCAATACATTCTCCCAAGTTTTAATACTTCAACTGTAAACACGACGACTAGTCACGTCACTATTCAAGTAATTCAACTAGATGATTTGTTTTTACATAGTAGCAATACTTACTGAACTGTTAAAGTATATACGATAATTCTGGTTTACTTAGAAGAATTTGACTTGGCTATTGAGAAAAAAACTTCAAATAATACTTCTCCCAATTTGATATACCTAGTGTAACATAACAATGTCCTTTCTACAATTATATATATTTTGCTGGAACTCTAAATTACATAAATTAGGGCAACATTTAGGCTGCAACAGAAGAAGCTGGCTATGGCCTGTAGCCTGTATGTCAAGCACACGCCCAAAGCTTTTGGTAAATTGGTATTTCATCAAGATGTATCCAAGTAACGCGACTCTGTGGCAAACTTTACCCGAGAAACCAACCGCTTTAAAAAAGAAAAAAAAAGCATAACAAAATTACGTTGAGGTTTATCTAAGGTGTGGACCGACATACCAATGGACAGACATAGAGACATGCACAAAAATACTAAAGTGATCGCAATATCAAGCCAGGTTCGAGAATATTGACGTAGTTTTTACCTTATGCAACATCATGGATCTGTTTGTTAATTTCACGAACAGCTTAATAGATTTATCATTCGTGAAACTTTGGAGAGAGGCAATTCTATGCCCATGTGCTAACCTAACATTTGATTTGTCATCTACAGTTACACAACTACGTCAACTACCGCGGTATACTATATTACTCGATACCTTTATATGGGGATGTTAATTCATAAAATATTTCCAAAAATGGACACAACGGGCTCCAGAAACAATTCATGGCTTAATCCCTGCACTAAAGTTACATAACCTTTGACTAGATGAGTTAAAAATTATGTATTTATTTGTATATTTCAGTCGTATAGAGTTTGGGCTTTTCAAGAGTTTCAAGATCATTTGGTTCAAGATGTATGCATCCCCCACCTACCCACCTTTCCGACACAACAGATTTTACCTGCTTCTGTCACTCTGATTCTTGTTGATGCATTGATTAATCCATTCAAACCAAAGATCTCAATTTCACATTCCCACTTGACACCATTATCCTTAGCTTGTGAAATATTGGTAATGGACAAGGTAAAGCTGGTTTTACTGCATGCTGGTTTGTAGCGGTTGGTTTCATATACAGCTGGTTCTGTTATATAACTGCAGTTTCTTGCATCTATCACAAGGCCAAGACGATCATCATTCAAATACCAAGTTATAAAGCTAGGATTGGATGATCCAGTGTAATCACATTGTAAGTCTAGACTTTCTCCTTCTTTAACTAATGCTTCTGGACTTGGGGTCACACTCACTCTGCTTTCGGCTGAAGCTAAATAAAAAACATAAAAAACATTATTGCTTAATATTACTTAAAATCTGGAATCATTGGACCTATTTGAGATGTCTTATAACTAAAATTGTGTAAATGGCTCTGACTCAAAACATAGGATAAAACAACTCGTATAGATAGCGAATTCAAACGAAGTTTTGAGAATCAGTGTTTGTTTGTTTTTTTTAACTTCTCTGTCAAACTGCAGGGATTTTTACTGAGGGGATTGGGAATGGGGCCTGGGCTCATAATTTGAAGAAAAAAAAATCCAGCTTCCCTCCGTTGGGAATTTTATTTGCAGGAGTAAGTTGCTGAAATTGAAAATTCTATGTGATCTTGAGATATTTTACATTGAGATTGGAGCCTACGATGTTTATTACATTACTCTCGTAAAGTCCAACACCAAATCGTAACATCCCAAAATTCCAGCACCAGTGGTAGAATAAATATGAAATAATATTTGCTTATGTATGCAAGACGAAAACTGTCAGCGATTAAGAAGCAGCATATTGTGTATGCAGGAGACACTTAAGATTCCTATGAGGTTTCAAAGGCTATCCATTATTACCTGTATGCGTTACTTAAGTTGACAAAATATTAAACCCTTAAAGGACCAGTGGCGCATTAGGTAACTACCAATCAGATAGCAAATGTCATTAAGGATGTCACATTTACACAGGTAAACGCGATTCTACGTGTTAGCCCTGTAAACGTTTGTAAAGCGACATTCTGTTTAAACGATAGACAAAACGTTCCAACATGAAATATTGAAAAAGAAAATCACAGGGTTCCCACGGTTTTTGAAACAAACATTCTAGGGATTTTTCCATGCTTTTCTTTTCTCGATTAAATGGATTTCTTCAAGGTTCACTTATGACCCTTACGGAACGGAATTAAAACAAATTGGCTTAGAAAACCTGCATTTCTTAATTCAAAAACGTTTTTTCTTTACTATACCATAACATCTGAATTAGACATATGACCATGTACTAAACCACAGAATGTATCACTAAAAGCAGGTACAACTATTGAAATTACATAAATTTGCATGCAACTCTTTCTAATTTACAGAGCAAAAGTGTTACTTTACTCTGCTTAACTGCATTTGTTAGTATGAAGATAGTAGATCAGAAAATAGTTGTTTTGAATTTTACAAGAACCCCTTAAAAACTATATACCTTTGTGAAAAAGGAAGGGCTGATTATTTTCTTTTTAAATCCACTTATGTCTCAAGGAAAATGTTTCCAATCACTCGTCCTTGGAGTGAGTTGCAACAGATATTTGTCTCTGTCATCACTTGACGCAACACAGTACACTTACATTTATCACCACACTACTTACTAGAAAACACTGGCACCCGACGCAAGCTTGATACTAGACGTGTTTTAAACCTGTAGTCTTCACTCTGAATATACAATTTTCATGATTTGAACCCATTTTGGTATCACGTTTGCATCGTGAGTCTGTGTAAATAACAAAGTCAGCTCCCTTCGCTCCATGTTCCGGACTGACAAGAAGTAGGCAAAATAGGCAAACATAATCGATATTTGACTTACGCCAGAACTGTAAGCAATGATGAGGTTCAGGTTAAGGGTAGAAAATGCACATGGATATTCTCAAGTTGCGAATCTCCATCACTCGGCCGAGGGATGAGTGAGTAGTAAAGTTTTCTAAGCAAAGCCATTTTATTCCGCGCTCATAACGAGAGGACGAGTGGTTTTCCTGAGCGGCGCTGATGTCTGGCTGGTACACTAACATCAACTTGCAATGTAATCTGATTATGGACTGTATATTTAATGCATTGTCAAGAACACTCAAAACATGGTATTCTAGATTGGAAATTACTCCAACGGTCGGTAGATTCCTAAGTATCTAGCAAGGTTTGATAGAAAAATTAACCACAAACGCGAGTTGGGGTAGTTCTTGTTTCCTCTGACCTTACCCACCCAATTGTACATATTCTGACATTTATATAAACCCCAACATAAATGTCAGAATATCTAGAATTGGGTGGGAAAGGTCAGGGGAAACTCGGACTAGATATAGAGGTGGCGAATTACTATTGACGATAATGTTTAAAACGTGTTCCCAGTGCAAAGAATAATAAGTAAAGATTTATCGCAATACATTTTTCGTTAACTTTACAGATCAAAAGGGGAACTTACGAAAATCTATATAGATTACACGTTGCAGACAATGTGTTGGCATAGTGTGAGGCTAGACTGATCTTCTTGTCTTTAACCAACTGGAAAGTCCTCGGCCTTTTCCATCACATGCTAGAACAATCATCGGATCTAGATAATGGTCACTCTGAACTGCCATAAAGCCCATAGCTGGCTTTACATCATAATTGCTTTATGACATTACAATGACTAGATGACGCATCATCACTAGCAGCAACGTACGCCTACTTTCAGGTTACTAAAACCGAACAATTTCGTTAAGTTATTTCATTGCATAGTTATGGGAATAACATTAAAAATAATAGTGCAGATATTTCATTGATTGTTGAAACGTCGTCGAGTGCTATTTCCAACACATTTTGTAAAAAGATGTGTTGTTCTCACATGTAGACAGGTTTTCGTCCACCAAAAAACTTATCAGTTTTGTAAATATCACTACGATAACTTCCGAATCTATTCAACTCGCATAGGAAAGAGACGAGAATATTCCGAATGATATTCAACATAGGACTCATATGCCTACATTTGTTTGTCAGTGCTGAACGTTCCAGTGTGTCTAAATCCTAATAAATCATATGCTAATCTAAAGTATCTTCAAAGATAAACTTACGGTGAAGTTCTTGTTACAGGTTATCCAGCATGTTTTGAGAGACTGTACTGTAAACGAAACAACGTGCAGTGGGTCACAGATTTTACTTCCGGATCATCAATGCGTGATCACTCACTGTGCACTGTCGCCAAAATGCAGAAAACACACACCATAATGCTCATATTCTAAAGAATAAACAATCACATTTAAACAGACACCAAGAATGCCTAAATCTAACTCGTGTATTACCACCACAATGAGAGGGGAAACAATGCTCTCGAAAGAGATTCGGACTACATTCGTGGATACTGATCCTGAAGTAATAATTGTGACCCGAGTCCTATCAGGCTAACTTATTTATGGACAATTTTAGTCATACTCTTATATTTGCACGAGACACCGATTGCAACTATACTGATTTACATGGCAAACAAGGTATCTGAAAACTGTTAAAAAGTGTGTAATGTTGGTGTTCCCCAGGATGCAATTTTTGGGACCAGATGTTTTTGAGCCCCGAAACCAAATTTGCTATATCTTCCGTAATCATAGGAACATTTTAATGCAGTACAAACTTAATTATAATACAAACTACGTACGTGGAACTACGTTTGAAATAGAAAATCATTGATAAATCTCATTTAATTAGAATTTAATTCAGCATTAAATTTAGAAACTAAATTTCAACATAAAAATGCATATAGGTTATACAAATTAAACTGACAAAATGTGACAGCAAAGTTGATATCTATATATAAATGCCCATCCTTGTTTAGAGTTTTGAGGGATCTGAATTTAACATTTAGTTGATGAAAAGGGGAACTCTATTGTATCTATCGTTGATCTGTTAGGCACATAATTGTATGCACTTGAAAGATCCACAAATGTTTTTTCCAGCATGAATTAACTTACTTATGGTAATATCTTTTAATTTAGTATTTTGCCACTCAACCTCCTTGTATAGTGGTATGTACTATTTGTTGGGTATATGATCAAACCTCATCCTCCCCACATTGCCTTAAACTTTATGATTCTAGTGTACCTTACTAGTGACTTAGCATGTAATTTTGGAAAGCTCATACATTTTTGGTATGAGTAGTCACTTTAGTACATGCGCATTGCTTGACATTCCTGAGTGTCACTATGTTTCTTTTTTTTTCTTTCTGGTCTGGCCTAATATCTGGAACAAGATGGAAGAGTTGGATTAGCTTGGAGGCTCTCCAGCAATCAGGCGGCTATACCAAGGCCTCATTAGGACATGTCCAATGTACACAGCAAAAGTCACAATGATTAGTTCATATTACCACACTGATATATAGTACCTCGAAGAACCGACTTAAGTATTTATGAGAGATCACCACCACTGTTCGGTAAGGTAGAGCCTCCATGGTACATATGTTCCTATTATAGGGTCACCTTTTATGGTTAATGACATTGAAACGCTTTGAATATTTGCTGTAAACATGGTACAGAAATAATAACTCCAGTGTGGTAAGAAGCAATTTTTATCATTATTCAGTCTGATTACAATCAACAAAACGGAGATATGATTGACACTGGTACGAAGTCAATCTCTGTTGACATTTGGATTCGCCAAACAATTACATCTTTTACATTTATGAAAATGAGAAACTTTAGTCGGAACATACAATACACAAAATACAATGCTTTTTCTGTTGTTTTTTTACTCAATATAAATGGACTGTGAATTCTAAAGGTGAGCAGAATAAGAACCTTTTTTGGTGTGTGTTAGATATACTTATTGTTATTATTATTAGTATTATTATTATTACTATTACTAGCAAAATTATAGTGCAAACAAGGATTACATAGCTCACATCTGTGAAACATTTAGGAGTCTAGAGTAGCCACTGTAAACATTAATTATCATGCAGAAAATAAATTCAGACCATAGTGATCTTGACAACGAAATTTTGACCCTTTTACAGCACATAAAATACATAGAACAATAAAAATTATATCACACCAGAAGGAACAGAATATTCATAGTCAACAAGAATCCAAACCAGACTTCAGATCGCTCACCTGCCTAGCACATGCCTAATAGCCAAAAGCAAGGGCAGCTTCTTAAGAAAGCTGGGTCAGTAGGGTGCATTTCATTGAAATTTCTTCCAACAATGTTGACTGTATGTGTTATAAAAACAATTCTTGCAAGGTTTCTATGAATTTTGTATTTGTATTCATACCTGATTGCACTTCAGCATCATTTGTCCAATATTGAATGGCCCCCAAGTGAGTACGCTTTGTATCAATGTTGGTCAATTCTTTATTAGAGATTTTTCTTGTTTTAGAAAAATAAATGATTTTTGTTTTTACTTCTACTTTCAATAACGGTAACCATATTTGACGATGGAATAGCATCACTTGCAAAAATCAGGAAGGCTTTCTAGATAGGACACTTCTGTCAATATTTTGATCAAAGATTATTAAGTGATTTTCTAGAAGGTTTTAAAGTGGGGCTTTTTTGTTGTTGTTCTATGTTTAGTTAGGACATTCATATTTAATGGTGGATTGACATAATTTTTATATAACTGAAAGCGCTCTATGCCAGATTGCATTCTGTAAATTTAGTCAAATTATCTTCAGCGACTGTTGGTGAATAAGTCATAAGAAGAGATTTATATTTAGAAGAAAGAAAAAAAAAACAGAAGAAAAACATTAGTTTTTATTTTTTTTGTATAAATTTTAAAGCTCTCTATGCTAAGACAGTTGTGTAAATTTGAAAGTTCTCTATGCTTTTCTGTAAAATGGTAATATTCTCTGATTGTTCTCTGAGAAGTCATCCTTTAAGGTTTTTCGAGTTTTCGTAATAGTGGTTATATATGATGACTGATCGTGAGCATTGGTACAAAATATGAAAATTCTGCATGCCAGGATGCTTTCTTACAAAATTGGTCAAATTCATTTCATCAGTTTTGGAGAAGACGTTGCTTCAAGATTTTTCTATTTTTATTAACGGCAGAAATATCTGATGATGGATGGGCATATTTTGTATAAATTTTAAATGTATTAAGGCCGGAAAGCTTCCTGTCATTTTTGGTTAAGTTATATTTAGTGGTTTTGGAGAAGAAGGCATTTTAAGGTTTTTATGTTATCAGTAATAGCAGGTTTACTATTTTAGCAATGATGGTCATATTTGATGATAGTGTTACGGAATTATATATCATTTCTTTTAAATAATTGTATAGTTTTATTAGTTTATGACCTCTGTATAATAGTCTAACAGATGTCGTTTTGCACAGAGCACATATACGGTAATTTCAATGTGATCCAGTACATTGGTCCTGGGAAAATCAATATTGTCGGTGAAGATATAGTCATGTCACCTGATCCAGCGCGTGGGGTTTGTACCTTTGACCTGAGATGGATTTCGCAATTCAGGAATGATTCATTTGTGTTGACTAGAAGTAGAATAAGTTCGTAAATACTGAGTTGTTATTCTGAGACGGAATAAGAAATGGATTTTATTTGTATTTCAATGACGCAGTACAGAAACTATAAAATAAGATGTAATCACAGCGTTCGTCTTTCTTTCATAGTTCGTTCAGCCTGAAAGGTCATAAACAAGATTGGTTCATTTTGTGTGTGATTATCTACTTCAGAGATATTATTATACAGTACATTTTGGATTTAGTACAGCTACTTCAGAAATACTTTCCAGACAGTACTTTTTGGGATTAACAACTGATATTTAAGAATTATTCGGCTCCGTTGGAATTATCGGAAACATCTCTAGAACTTGTGTGATATTCCATATTCACAAGAATTTCTTGGAATTAATAATATTTGGATATAACTGATTCTTGTTAGTACATCAGCACAGTGGTGTTTTCATTCGGAATATTCTTCATTCGGAATATTTGGATTAACTTCCGGATTTGTGAACATTAGAACAATTTAGGACCTTTAAAGATATTCTATACTGTACGTTATTTTTAATTCTTTCACTTTCATTGTTTGCTGAAATATTTTTATATTTTAGGAAATAATATATTTGTGTTTAAAATCTTGAAAGCTTGTTTGAGTCTTTTTTTTTTATTACATTACCCCTAGTCGTAACAATAGATAAAACTCATCTGTATAAACTTAAAAGGTCCTTCTGTTAAATTTGATCAAATTATGTTCAACAGTATATTTGTCTTTTGTATTGTTTTTGTGTTGTTTTGTAATATAAAAAGTCGCTGAAAGTTTTTTATTATTTATAGTAACTGTAGCCATGTTTGATGATGGATTGGCATCATATGGGATGCTGCCAGGATTTCATCTTAAGTGGGGAGCTCCCCCATTGTCTCCAAAATAAGGGGGGAGTAGAAAGAAAAAGGGGGGGGGGGAGGAAAAGTACATAGTTCAATATTTACCTAACACTTAAATATCCGTCTCTCTTTCTTCCTGCTCCACTCTGTTAAGGCTCTATCAAAATCAAAATCTTCGAAAGATTTTCCCTCTACTTGTATAAGCATTAATGTATTGATTGCTTCTGGTCTTAATCTATTTCTAAGCTGTGTGTGAATATTGTTATGAGCCGAGAACCCCCTTTCACAGTCTGCTGTCTGAAGGGGCATATGCATAGCTAGCTTAGCCAGTTTGCACAAGTTGGGAAACTGTTCTTTATGATTGTTGTGCACGATTTTCCACAGATGAAAGGTACTGTCTCTTGGATATCTCTGCTCCAAAACAAGATTTGAAAGTCCGATTTGAGTGCATTAGCTTTCAATGCCTGGATATGATCATGTGACTCGGCGTGTCGTTTAAGAGTCGAAGTCCTAAAATTCAAGCAGCCCATTTCCAATGTAAAAGGGTTACTTTTCCCACAACTTTTGCAAATATCACAGAACATACCTACTGTCTTGGTGCTGTGTTGTAACTATTTGTACTCTGACAACCAAGAATTCTGAAATTTTGTTTCATATTTCGGTTTCTTTTTTGGCGGTACATCTAACTCGGCACCTGACATTGTTTTTGAACTATCATCCTCCGTTTCGTGAGAAACTCAACTACTTTCTTCATTCTCCTTTTCACTTTCCACATTTCCGCCACCACTGACTTGAAGTTCACTTTCCACATTCCCGTCACCACTAACTTGACGTTGCAAATATCTGTGATCTTACGTCCTGCCATGCTTAATTACACATTCTGGAAATACACCAAAGTTAACGCATGCGCAAATGAGAGGAAAGGGTATCAATTGCAGTACCTCCACATAGGATACACGTGTTTCGGCTTTAAATAATTACCGGGATTTCCAAGTATCCTTTTGTCTTACCGTACATCTGCAGACTTCCGAATGGAAAGAGGTATTGTGAAGAAAAAAAAATATCCTTACTTTTGAATTTATTTTTCAACTCTTATTTATTCAATTTATCTTAACAGTTAACAGTTACAAATACCGTTTGTATACTGCCGCGCATAGTACATTTTTTATATGCGCGACTTTGAAGCAAGTTGCGGAAGTTATCGCGCATCACTGCTTTCCAAATGCGCGAATTCATAGCAATGTTGCGCTATTCGCGCAATCGCGCGCCCTAGAAGCATCTCTGCATCATTTGTATAAATTTGCAGGCCCTTCATGCCAGGATACTCTATATCAAATTTGATTAAAATCGGTGTGGTTTGTTTTAAGAAAAGGTTTAAAATAACAGTTGTTAATCACCATTAACACCATTTAGAAGCACGGAACATGTATCAGTAATAACCTTGATTAGCAACTATAGCTAATGCCGCACAAGAAATGAATGCAGTCCGCTCGTCTAAACCATATACTCATTTACATGTACAATGCAGTTAGCCTGTTGAGGGTAGATTAACACAATATATAATGTATAATTATTACTATCGAAGGTTGACCAGAAAATAAACATATTTATTCCTACTTTCAACCTTGTTCATGAAACCTATAAAGAAAAATATGTGGCCACAGATAGTTAAACTATTCTTGTCAACATAAAATGTAGGTCACAGTTAATGTCTTTGGTTGTGCGGGTATAGTAAGTATCTCAGTTATAAAGTTTCATGATTCTAACAAACAGCACCCAATAAATGACCCTTAAACACAATTTCAGCAAAGCTTCTGAAGCATAAACTATAGGTAACACAAACCACTTTTTGCATTAAGGATATAGCACTTATAAAGATGCACCCCCTCACCAAGTTTCTTGATTCTCGGTAGAATAGTATGTTTGTAGCATGCCAAGAAGAGATGAAATATAGGTCACATTGGGCTTATTTTGTTGTAAGTGCGTAGTGCTAACATTGATGCATGTCATAATCAATTTCATGACTCTAGTATGAGCTGTGGTTGAAAAATGGACGTAAACATAACATTTAACCCAAGTCAGTGAATCGTACGATGTAATAAAGTACTTTTGTAGTAAGGAGTATTGCTCATCAAGATGCATCCCGTCAGTAAGTTTCATAATTCTAGATGGGATAGTATCTACATAGCATGCAACAAAAACGATATTTTAATGGCCTAATTAAAAAACATAGCCTATGCCAATAAACTGTGAAATGTTTGTCACAGTGATCTTTTCTGTACTGGTCTGGTACTAACAGAGATATACACAATCATCTAGCTTGATGACTCTAGCACAAACAGTTTTCATTTTTCTGTTTCTGTTTTTAATTGGTCAATATGTGGTAGAGTCCAAGCTACTGGTCGGAGCAAAGGTCCCTTTTCTTCTCTGTCTGCGTGTTTAAGAAGAGCACTCGTAGTACCATTCATAACTTTAATATACAAGCACATGTCATTTACTATGGTCTTACCTTTCAGATCGAGTTAAAATTATAAAATGCAGCTATCATATAATGTCCTTGATATCTATAGCTATTAATAGAAGATAATCCCGAATGGTGGCGCTATGAACACCAGCTTAAAATGGCCGATATTTACTATAGGCGTCGCAACGAGCTTCTATGTAGATGGTGCACAAGCGTCCAGATGCGATTGTATGCAAATTGCATGAAAGCCTTGAGGGTAAAGGGAAAGATAGGTTGAATATCTGGCCTTATCATATCTGCAGAAGGCTATACATTCTGCACAGTAAACAAATACGTGTTTAACTTTCCTGAATAAAATATGCACCATCGGTAATGTACTCTCTGTAGATAAGTGCAGTGTGCAGAGAGTGTACTGACTATGTTCAGCTCTAGTAATGTAACTAAGTACAGTATGTAGGGAGAACTGGAGTGTACCGACCATGTATTGCTCATGCCCGTGTAGTAGTATCTGAGTTACACTACTATTTACAGAGAATATTCAGTGAATAATCCACATCATTGTCGGTAGCCTTGTCAGTGAGAATGGATGCCTTTGAATGCCCTTGAGTAAAAAAACTTTGCCGCGAAACTATATAAATTCCCACTTACAACAGACGCGCAGCGTAAAGTAACACTTATGTCAAATAGAACTGAAACAAATACAGCATATGGCTATTTGAATATTCGTTTAATGCATTTGGACAGGGTTTGAATCTTAGTGGATGTTAGTAAAGGTATCAGACCCATCCTTGTTTTCTTTCTCTTTGCATCTCATATTCTCCACCCACCCACACCCCCGCCTCAGAGAAATTGCATTGAAAACCGTATGAATTCAGTCATTTAAAAAAGATGTTATCTCAAGAGCAATCGCAATGGGGGCAACAATGATTGTTGACAATATTCCAATCCTCGCCACACCGGTAGTCAGAGACCCAGCCTTCAGCGTGGTGTCAACACCATCCACCACGATTACTGCGCGCTTGTACCTTTTGTATAGAGAGCGACACGTTTCAGCCTCTGCCTGTAAAGAGGTTTCAGCTTTGCTGTTCCTTTTCAGGCAACAATCGTGTGGGTTTTATATTTTTAAATTTAGGAACATTATAATTCCTCTATATGTAACATCATGTTAAAGTTTAATTGATCTGTATAGGTGAGGGTGGGGGTTATCTCCGGTGCAGACACGCACCTCTAACCTGTCGATGTGACATACTGTCAAGACGGTGCTGATATCAAAGAAAATGTCACTTTGCCTAATATCTCTGGATCTGAAAATAGCATGGTCTTCAAAACAACCGCTAACACACTCGCGAAGAGTCGCATATACCATGCCTTCTGTCTGCAGGTGAAGCAAGTCTTTTGGGGTTTTTTTTCTAGCCGATTAAAGTATTGCGTTTTTTCTGTTGGTGAGACAAATGATAGAAAGCTTTATATTCTATGTCCATCTGCTTTGCATCCTGGTTCCAACCCAATATGAACTGGTTCGTGACAACCCCAAGGATCTGCAGATACTCTCCCACCAGTAGCTTGTATTCATTATCGATGCCATGCACCTTTTTATGCAAGCTGTGCCAATGCTTCATCTTTCTTTACAATCTCAGGATTGACAAGTGGCGCCACTAATTCATATTCTTTCCCTATGTCCAGTCGCTCCCCCAACGGCTTTTTTTTTTTTTTCACCAAATGCCAAGTATAGGGGGAGTCATAACTGTGAAAGCCGAAGATAGTCAGATGAATTGGAAATCCCAATGCTTGTGCGTTGATGTTTAGGCCCAAACGCCAGATGGTGTATCCAGTGGTAAACATAGACACAAAGCTAGTTGTAAAGCTTTCGTGTGAGACGTTGTCGGGTGACTAATTGCTGCTGTTATTATGTGCCTGTACAATTCCGTTTGCATGGATTCAAGTTCCCTACTTTCCGTTACCACGATTCCCAAGAAAGTTAATGAAATAAAATCCCACGCTCGGGGATGGTGTGAGTGTTGTCATTGTTGCTGAGTGTAAAACCACCTAAGTTCTGAACGTTTTGCATTGAATTTCAGTGGTAATAATTTTTTACATTATCTCTGCTGACTGACATTATATTGTCGGCTGTTAAGTGCACGACCTTCAAGACAGCACCATTGTTTGTTCTTGCACTGGCCTGGCCCGCCACGTGACCAAGAGCTTCAGGATCTGTGGGGTCTTTTGAGGCGGTGTTAAACGGGGATAATCACCGAAAGACGTTTGCATCGCGGTTACAAAAGAAGTCAGGACCATTTAAACTCAAAGTGTTCAAGCATTATGTTGATCTGAAGGGTGATAGTGCACTACAGCATATTAACCAGTGAATGTCTTTCACATAAGATATGTATCGAGAGCTCCTGGATGCTACCGTCACGCAGTCTATACAATATTGCATTACATTGGAAACAGCAAGCGATTGCCCATAGGATTCAAGACCATGAACAATATTCCCAGTTCAGTTTTTTGTTCTAGGTGGACATAAAACCGCGGGACGCATTGGGGGCGGTTTGCGTGCCAGCTCCGTAAATCCCGGGTAATAGCAATCCAAAGATTGGACGAGCGAGTTGAGATAAAGCTGATTTGGGTAATTGAGCCTGATGCTGGTCCGCCCAGTCACTGTGTCGAAGTGCGCAGTAATTCCAGAAATGGAAAACTGCATTATTTTACAAGTGTATCCCTGTTGTAATACTCATCGAGAATGGTGACTTCTACCAACGGGCAGGTTGGGGTCAAGCTCACAACAAAATCTGTTGTTGCCAAGCTTAGCCGAAACGTTTTACCGTGTTGGCTGAACGAAATCTCCATTCTACGTGTGTATTTGCACTCGTGCAGATCAGCTGTTGTGGAGCCACCGGTCCAACTAGAGGAAATATCAATACAATATTTAGTGCGCTAGCATTCATATATGAAATGGTATTGCCACTAGCATTTTGCTTCAATAGCGGTGCATAATATAGGGCCGGTGTATTTTTGAACTACCCTGATGCGGACAAAGCAAAACTCAGCAAAGTGTTCCTCAACTCCAATGCGTTTGTGCGAGAAAGAATTTCGTTTTAAACCAAACTTTATCGCATTACCCCCGAGATGCATGTGCTGCGTTCTGTCAAATCAAATAAGGTCGTGGACCGTTGGTCAGACAACCAGGATAAAGTTTTGGAAAAATCAGAACTTGGCACCCTGGTGTGTGACCACCGGTTACGGTGTTATTATCCGCGACCATCTCTTCATTCCAAAAGTCGGAACGTCAGTGATATCGCAAGCTAAGTTGGAAGTAGAAGCGAACGAGCTGTCAGCATTGGGTTGGGGTAGGGGTGGAGAGTGGGCAGCTTTAACCAGTTGTATCTTTACTACCAGTAGAGACAGATCCAAGATGAGATGTATTTGATGGCATATGGCCGCCTACAGAAGATTTTATAACGAGTTTGGTGTGGGTCAGGGCTCAGACTGGATGGAGAAGCACACCAGCAAAAATGGCCTGGGCTCAGTTACTACTTCCACGGCGGGAGATACGGGTGAGCCTACCCCGATGTACGGGAACCTGGGCGGACCACCACACCAACAAACGAACAATGATAGTGGGCGGTATTGCGGTTGGCCGTGCTGCCGTATGATTTTTTATGGGAGTAGATTTATCAAGATCACATTTCTTTGGTTTCGTCTTTCCAACGGCGCATTTGACGAAACAGAGTGTTAGAGATCGTAACTATATCCTCAATGGCAAGCGCACACAATGTTTCCACCAGTCAGCCAAGAATGTTGCCAGTTGTTTTGTATTTTGTTTTAGCAGGAAAGACACAATGGCGCCAATGATGCCAAGCAGGGCCGCCAAAGCCTTTTCTGCTAGCGTTTTCAGCATTCTGGCTAGCCACTCCAGCTGCCTCTTTATCCACTCTTTGTTACGCTCGCGGGACTTGGTTGGTCAGGTTTAGCTGTTGGAGGTGGTTGTGTTGTGCATGCGCTACCTGTGATCACAAGCAAAATTGTGCTTATGACGAACCCCAGCAACGTGAAAAATTGCGGCTATATGATACCCTGTTAACGGAAGAGTGTTCGCAGCCACTGTGCGAGGGTTGTAACCCCATGCAGAATTTCGTTGATAGCAATCCTAATCAGGTCAATTTTTTTTTTTTTGGGGGGGGGGGGGTAGCGCTGGCAGCCTCTAGTCGCAGTTCGCGTTCCTCCTTTAATGTCGAACGCAATCCTGGCGCGACGTTTCGTCTTCCACTTCAGTCAGCTTTCTGTCTTCTGCAGCGATGTGGTTATCGAGCTCTGTAACCTCCGACAGGTTTTTACTAGCTTGCCACAAGTCCTTTAAAATGCTGCATTGAGGCCCAAGATCTTTAGCATCTGGAGGCTTTCATGTGCCTGCACCATCGCTTCTAAGATTGCCGTGTTCCCCTATACAAATGCAGTGAGCTCGATATCTCACTTCCCACTTGTATCGGCGGGTATATTTTCTTTAACATCGCCAAACCGCCTCCGTGCTGCTACCAATAGCAGCTATTCTGTGAGATCTATCACTCGGAGAAACTCAGCGTCCCCGCCTTCTAGTATGGATGAGGCCAAGAATGTACTCAGGTCGCTTTTTTGCGTTAGCAGGATCCAGTTAATTGCAAGGGTGCCGGATATCTTTGCTTTGAAATTGAGCCTGCTGGTGAGCTTTTAAGTAAAGTCTATTGCGTTACTCGTTGAACTCGGCTATGCGTTGCTCTAGTCCCGTTATTGTGGACATATTTTCTAGCCTTCATCTAATTGGCATCTTATCAACACCGGCCACAACAGGGGTTTTCCTCTGTAGTTCCTTTGCCTCTCTGACTTCGGTGGTAAGTGTGGTTTCATCTTCATCAGGTACAACATCTTCCCGACTGCCAAATTCGGTTATTTCAAAGTTATCAGCCATATTTTAATAAGCACTCATGTGACACAACGACAAATCTTAGCATAAAGGAAGGACTCGGAAATTACACACTGGCAACAAATTTAAGTATTTCTCAATACGGAAACAAACTTGGTGCATCTAACCATCTCCACTGCGCGCTTGGTGTAAAGAGAATCCGGAGCACCGTCGTTGTGATTAATAACCCGAGCACTGTTACGACCCTAATTATCTAAGAAAAATGTAACAGAAAGAAAGTGAAACCAACAAATCAAGTAAAAATCAACAAGCAATTTATTACTAGATAATTAAAATGAAAAATCAAAAAGTCACTTACAGTAATGTGTTTTGAAATCCTAATAATCCAATAAGAATGATTGTTCTAATCACAAGTCCTAAATATAGAATGTTCCGAATTCACGGCTGTGTCCTTGAATGTTATAATGTGCTAATGGTCTCCAAAGTCCTGATGTACTAGAAATCTTGATGTGCTGATGTCAAAATGAAGTATTCCAAAATATCTGAATATAAGTTCACATAAATTACAAAATCATCACTTAAAAATCCAAAATCCAAAAGTTTATGAGCACTGTTATAATCCAATGAATATTTAAAATAATTCCTCTCTTAGAATTTGAAATGAATTTTCACAACTGTAATAGCTCTTTACAAGACTGATAGTAATGTCAAAACTGAATAAATGTCCACCAAACATGGCATATATAAAGATTGGTCACATGACAGAATGTTCTAGAATATGAGTCATCTTAATGGAATTCTAACTGTAAACAAAATGCAACCTTGACCTTCAAATTGAGAAAACATATTGATCAAAACAACCTAATTCAAGGACACTAGTTAAACATGTTTTTCCTGATAACATTAAGATTTAAGCAAATATTAAAGTGAAGAAACATTTATAATTTCCTAAAATATTTATAATATTATATAAACATCATACATAACACCTCCCCTCATAAAGAAAAAGAAAGATTTATATAATAAAGCTTTCTTTTGAATATACATCTAATACTACAATAACCAAAATTACATAAGAACATGTTTTATGATACTGGACTTAATTACATCAAGCAATAATACATTTCTAGGCACGTGAGAGTGCATCGGCAATCACATTGTCTTTTCCCCTGATGTGTCTAATGTCAATGTTATATTCCTGCAATATCAAACTCCATCTCAACAATCTCCGATTTTTATCTTTCATTTTGTTGATGAAAGTAAGGGGATTGTGATCACTGTACACAATAATTGGAGAAAGAGCTGAGGTAACATACACTTCAAAATGCTGTAAAGCCAATATCAAAGCCAAACATTCCTTCTCAATTGTGGAATAATTTTTCTGGTGCTTGTTTAGTTTTTTAGAAAAATAACACACAGGGTGATCCACACCACTTTTGTCTTCCTGAATCAATACTCCACCAACCCCTACATCACTTGCATCAACAGATAATTTAAATGATTGGCTAAAATTTGGTGCAGAAAGAACTGGTGCATTCTTAAGCATGCCCTTTAACTTGTCAAAAGATTCCTGACACTTGTCAGACCAATAAAATTTGGTTTTCTTACTCAATAAACTTGTCAAAGGTTCAGCAATTTTGGAAAAATTGGGACAAAATTTCCGATAATATCCAGCCATAACTAGAAATCGCATCAGTTGCTTTTTACAAATTAGAACTTGAAATTCAGAGATAGCTTTGACCTTAGCTTCTATAGGTTTAACTTGACCTTGTCCCACAATATGTCCTAAAAATGTGACACAAGCATCGCAAAACTCACTTTTGCTCAAATTAATTGTCAGATTCGCATCACTGAGTCGATCGAAGAATTTTCGAATGGTTTCCAAATGATCTTCCCAGGTGTTGTTGTAGATAATGACGTCATCGATATAAGCGTCACAATTATCAAGACCAAATGTTATCATGTTCATCAGACGTTGAAACGTTGCAGGCGAATTTTTCATTCCAAACGGCATGACTTTATATTGATAAAGTCCATCTGGAGTTACAAATGTTGAAATTTCTTTTGCCCTTTCCGTCAGTGGAATTTGCCAGAATCCTTTTAAAAGGTCAAACTTGGTGACATATTCCGCATTTCCAATTTTATCAATGCAATCGTCCATTCTTGGGATTGGAAATGAATCAGTTTTGGTGACACTGTTGACTTTTCTATAGTCAGTACACATACGGAATGTATTATCTGGCTTGGGAACAAGAATCCATGGTGAACTCCAGTTACTTTTACTTGGTTCTATGAAATCATTCTCCAGTAAATACTGAATTTCTTTCTTCAGATAGTTCTGTTTGAGAGGATTCATCCTATAAGGATGCTGTTTCACAGGCGCAGAATCTACAATGTCAACGTCATGATAAATTTTACTTGTTCGTGTTGGAACATCAGGAAACAAGTGCTCATATTCATGTAATAGCTGTTTTAGTTCATTTCTTTCCTGTTGTTGTAGATGTGAAAGTTTCTGGTCTAGGTTGTTCAATATTTCTGAATCCCGAAGATTGGTTATACCAGAGTCACTATAGTCTGATTGTATTCCATCGTTGATATCTTCACTGTGTGGGACATGTACAACTAAATTAACTGAATAATTAGCTGAGCTATCTCTGTCAAAATATTCCTTTAACATATTTATATGACAAAGTTGTTTCTGTTTCCGTCTCCCAGGAGTGTTAATGATATAATTTAAGTCATTTACTTTCTTTTCAACGGTATAAGGACCATAAAATTTAGCCTGAAGAGGATTTTGAGGTATGGGAAAGAGAGCCAGAACTTTGTCACCAGGTTTAAAACTCCTTTCCTGTGAATTTCTGTCATACCTTAATTTCATTTTTGACTGGGTAGTGTGAAGATTAGTTCTTGCTACTTCACAGGCCTTTGACAACTTGTATTTGAAATCAGAAACATAATCAAGAAGATTAATCTTTGAGTCTTCATTTGAAAGAAGTTTCTCTTTCAATAATTTCAATGGTCCACGGACAGTATGACCAAAAACTAGTTCAAAGGGACTAAAACCCAACGACTCTTGAACTGATTCCCTAACAGCAAACAACAACAAATGAACACCCTCATCCCAATCCTTTTCTGTATCAAAGCAATATGATCGAATCATATTCTTCAAAGTTTGATGAAATCTTTCCAAAGCACCTTGACTTTCAGGGTGATAGGCAGAAGATTTAAACTGTTGGATGCCTAATTCATGCATAACTTGTTGGAAAATTCCAGACATAAAATTTGACCCTTGATCTGACTGGACAGATTTGGGAAGGCCAACAAGTGTAATAAACTTCACCAAAGCTTTCACAATAGTTTTAGTTTTTATATTTCTCAGAGGAATTGCCTCTGGAAATCTTGTAGATGCACACATGATGGTCAACAAGTATTGGTTGCCTGACTTGGTTTTAGGTAAAGGACCAACACAGTCTACCATTATTCTACTAAATGGTTCATCAAATGCAGGAATAGGTTGCAGATGAGCCTTAGGTATCTTCTGATTGGGTTTTCCTACCATTTGACAAGTGTGACAAGATCTGCAGTATTTAGAAACATCACTTTTGAGTTTCGGCCAATAAAAATGATTCAAGATCTTGTGATAAAACTTACGGACTCCTAAATGACCAGCCAAAGGAGTTTCATGGGCTAAATTAAGAATTTCCTGTCGATATGACTTAGGAACAACAATTTGATAGCTCACTGACCACTCGTCACCAGCGGGTACATCAGGTGGTCTCCATTTCCTCATAAGGACCCCATTTTTCACAAAGTAACACACTGGAACTTGTGTGGCTTCAGTTTCACTAATAGCCCTCTGAAACAAACAAGATATCTCGGGATCTTGCTCCTGTTCAACGACAAGGGATTGTCGTTTGTCATCCTGATTAAAACAAAGAGAATGAGTTGCCAAAAGAGGATCACTGTGATCAATACCATTTGATTGATCAATACCTGAGGAAAAAGTGACCTCATCAAAAGACTGACCAATACATGTGTCAGCTAAAGGAATAATATCCTGATCAACATCACTCTCAAGAGCTCTTTTTGCTATAGCTCTAGTAACTGCACAAGCAGGGTACAAATCAGGGATTTCAGTTTCGACAGGATCAACTTTCTGATCCAAACAAGGCTTGTCAGTTACAAGTGGATTAACCACAACCTAATCTCCAGCTAGGTCATTGCCTAGTAATAAATGAACACCCTCTATGGGTAAAGAAGTCACTGCCCCAACAGTCACAGGTCCAGAAACTAAGTCTGATGCCAAATTTACACAATGAAGAGGAACATTTACAAAGCCGCACTCTACTCCCTGAACAAGAACACTTTCACTTGAAGAAGACTCCTCAGACAAAGGCAAAGTACCTGATAATAAAAGACTCTGAGAAGCTCCAGTGTCCCTTAATATTTTAATTGGGATAGGTTTGGCAGAATCACCAATAAGTGATATAGAACCTTCTGACATGAATGGTTCATAAGCCTCCAAAATAGAATCAGACTGGGGTTTGTTTGACCCAACAAATGTATTGCTTTCAATACAAGACCGTGACCTTGACCTCGTAGAAATAAGAGCATTTGGAAAAGCTCTATCTTTACTCTGTTGCTTATTTTTCAACTTGAAGCAATCAGAAATAACGTGCCCTTTCGTTTTACAATAAGTGCACGTAGGAAGAGATAAGGATTTCTGATCAGTCTTATCAGATGTTTGATTCCTAACAGTTGTGCTGTTGTGAAATTTGGAAGTACTCGAATTAGATTGAAATGGTTTTTTACCAGAAAACTGCTGAGAGGACGACTTCTTGCCAAATGAAATTTTGTGAGTCAAGGAATAATCATCAGCCATACGAGCAGCATTTTCCAAAGTTTCCACATTCTGCTCGTCAAGATAGGTTTTAACATCACTATGGATGCACCTCTTGAACTCTTCAATTAATACGAGCTGTCGGAGGTTATCATAACCTTGATCAACTTTCTTGGCTGAGCACCACCTATCAAATAGTTGTTCTTTATCCCTTGCAAAGTCGACATGAGTTTGTCCAGTTTCTTTTCTACAATTCCTAAACCTTTGTCGATATGCCTCTGGTACCAACTCATAAGCTTTCAAGATGTACTCCTTAACCACATCATAATCGGTGCTTTGTTGTACTGACAGTGAAGTGTAGACTTCACGAGCTTTGCCAATAAGTACACTTTGTAATAACAAAGTCCAATGCTCTCTGGGCCATTTCAAGTTTTCAGCTATTTTCTCGAAATGAAGAAAGTATTTATCTACTTCTTTTTCCTGAAAAGGGGGTACTAACCTAATATATCTAGTAACATCAAAACCTGAACTTGTGTTTAAAGGAGTGGAGTGTGCTCTGTTTGCCAGTTCTAATTCTCTTAATTTAAAATTGCATTTCCCTTTCTTCTCTTTGCATCTGCATTTGTATTTGCCTCTCTTCCTTCTGCATTTGTATTTGTCTATCTTCTTTCTCTCTCTCTCCATCTGCATTTGCCTCTCTTCTTTCTCTCTCTCCATCTGCATTTGCCTCTCTTCTTTCTCTCTCTCCATCTGTATCTGCCTCTCTTCTTTCTCTCTCTCTCCATCTGCCTCTCTTCTTTTTCTCTCTCCATCTGCCTCTCTTTTTTTTTTCTCTCTCTCTCTCTGAATCTGAAGCTTTGCCAACTCTAAATCCATCTGGTTCTTTAACTCTAATTCCCTTAACTTCCTGTCAGAACCAGATACGGGCTTTCTCTTCAAACTTAAAGCACTATTTTCAAAAATTCCCTTTCCTACTAAATACTGAATCAAAATAATCTTTATCTCCTGTTTTGTCAATGATACTTTTGCCTCAGATAGACTGTATTTTCTGGCAAGTTCGAGCAACTCATCCTTTCTCATACACTCTAACCCCTCCTGGGTAGGTTTTGAAATGAAATTCTGAACATTACATGCCATTGTAAATGCTTGTTGGTTTCACACAAAAAAATTTCTCTATTTAAAAATCTTTGCCAAAGACAAAAAAAAATTCCGAGACAAAATCAATATGAATTTCAAAAATAAATTTAATATCTCTAATATGCTTTAAAGAAATTCAGATCCCAGAAGACGAGCCCCCAATTTATGTTACGACTCTATGGTCTAAGAAAAATGTAACAGAAAGAAAGTGAAACCAACAAATCAAGTAAAAATCAACAAGCAATTTATTACTAGATAATTAAAATGAAAAATCAAAAAGTCACTTACAGTAATGTGTTTTGAAATCCTAATAATCCAATAAGAATGATTGTTCTAATCACAAGTCCTAAATATAGAATGTTCCGAATTCACGGCTGTGTCCTTGAATGTTATGATGTGCTAATGGTCTCCAAAGTCCTGATGTACTAGAAATCTTGATGTGCTGATGTCAAAATGAAGTATTCCAAAATATCTGAATATAAGTTCACATAAATTCCAAAATCATCACTTAAAAATCCAAAATCCAAAAGTTTATGAGCACTGTTATAATCCAATGAATATTTAAAATAATTCCTCTTAGAATTTGGAATGAATTTTCACAACTGTAATAGCTCTTTACAAGACTGATGGTAATGTCAAAACTGAATAAATGTCCACCAAACATGGCATATATAAAGATTGGTCACATGACAGAATGTTCTAGAATATGAGTCATCTTAATGGAATTCTAACTGTAAACAAAATTCAACCTTGACCTTCAAATTGAGAAAACATATTGATCAAAACAACCTAATTAAAGGACACTAGTTAAACATGTTTTTCCTGATAACATTAAGATTTAAGCAAATATTAAAGTGAAGAAACATTTATAATTTCCTAAAATATTTATAATATTATATAAACATCATACATAACAGCACTATATAGACCCAAACATGCAGCTTATCATCAGATTTCCAAACTTTATCAACAGCGATGGCATTATGCCCGGCACCGCTAGAATGGCATATACTATTACTTTGAGGGGCTCCTCACCAGCGCTAGACGCCAACCGTATAATTGTAAAAAAAAAAAAAAAAAAAAAAAAAAAAAAAAACTCGACTTCGCAATCGTCAGACAAATGAGTGTGAAACTTGAAGGAAATTAATTCGCCTGAATGCACCATGCCGATGTCTGGGGCATCTGCAATGATCTGTAGTTGACGAAATAAGAAGGGAGTAAAGCTGCCGGTGAGGGTATACAGAACGCCAACACCGCCGCTATACATGTCAGCGCTGGCAATTCCGTCGCTGTGCTACCCAGCCCGATACGTCTATTTCTGCCACGTTTGGGAACGGCTTAATTTCGACTTTGAATTGCTAAACTATGACATGTCATACTACCAGTTCGGTCTTTCAAACCACGTCACCTTCGAGCTGACGTGTAACAACAACGGCAGGGTAATCAAGAGCACTAATAAGGATGCGAGCTTCACCATCAGCCGTATTTCTCTGGAGTACGACGTTGTGACCCACGCAGATCTTGCATGCATAATCAAGCTACACAGAAATAGTGGCACTCGAGTGCTGCGCCATCACAGGATGGTGGTGAATAACAGCGACGATACGTGAAACATCAACCTGAGCACGGCGGCAAAAAGAATAAGGGCGATAGTTTTACTCTTCGAGGATGCAGCGAAGAGTACTACGCTTGGGCATGATACTGATAATTTGTACAAATCCTTTATTAACAAGGTGTTGGTAACAAACGAGGTCATCCCAAACCAGATCTATGCACGGAGGCAGTCAAGATACCAGCAGTGGGAAGAGGCTTTAAAGATAATGGCGAGGGAGTCTACCACAGGGAGTTCCCATCGATTCATGTTGCAGCTTTTGTGGTCTTCCGTTGATATTAGGTCAACGGAAGACAACACGCTCCACATGTCAGGAAGACGCATTCAAAATGTAAGCAAAGACGTAACGCTACATATTGAAAACACGGCCCAGGTGGCAGGAATATTAAAAAGTCATCACAGACGCGCAGCTCAACATACAAAATGGCCGATTCGTTTTAGCCATCCACTGCACCTCTGTTCCAGCAAGCGGAACTCTGGTGCAGTGTTTGCACAGCGATATTCGATAACTTTCAGCCACACTGTTCCATGATAGGCTGCGGTCGCAGCTGCAGCAAGAGTAGGTTTGCCTGCAAACTGTTTGAAACGGTATTTAAGAGTCACTGTTATTCTATAATTATCATCTGCCCTATTATACGTCTGAACAAGGCATAATACAAACCGTGGGCTCGTGGCAAAAACAGACGAGGTTGTATTTCTGGTCAACTCTGATGGATATGATCGGAATGATCTGTTTTGTGCACTCGCTAAAATGTTCGAATAATCCACCACGCTATTTCTTTTCGATCACTGCATCTTTCTTTCTGGCGTCTGAGACAAGGAAACGGCCCTCACTAATCTTGTCTATACTAGCCGCTAGGATGGCATACGTGTATGGGTCATAACGAAAAATTTCAACTCTGTTGCTAGTGACTTTAGTGAGCAGATCTCGTGACTAGCCCTCTTTGACGACTGTAAAGACAAAAACTCATTTAGGGACGCGCTGGATGAAAATGATATCGTTGAACCCGAGCAGCACGCGGAGGACTATGAGTGTCTCAGAAAGGGGAGTTTTGGCAGGCTATTCCTGCACACAGACCCAATAGTATGTTAAAACTTTGAGTAATGTGGTGGCTTCATATTTTGTATGCCACTAGTCACGCTATAACACTTGGGACCTTGACCGATATTATGGATAAGTTACTTAGAATTAAGCTTTCAACCAACTATATACAGAACTTCATAAGAACCATGGCGGTTGTTGTAAATGAAATGGATGTTAACGAGATGGTATGCGAGTTGACAGTCGAAGATAGAAAACCGGATACGCCAGCAGTCGGAACGACGACCACATTCGCCACGGTTTCCGCACCTGACGGGTTAGCGTTAGCTTGAGACTAATAATGAAATTAATTCAGGTGTTATTTTCCTGGTTTGTCTTTGAACTAAGTATAACTGCATGACCAATAACGTCCCTTATCGGTGTCCTACCAATTCTCGTCATGGTTGTAAAAAAAAAAAAAAAATGTTTTTATTATGTGTTACCTCGGCCATTAGTCCCCTCCATTGTAAATTCGCGGAGCAACAATCAACATCAACTTACCAATGCATTTTTGTTTGAAAGGCAAACCTGAATCACAACATTACTTTGCAAGGAGAAAGACACACTGAGTTTGCATGTGGAACTTAGCGCGTACGCAACTGGAGGCAATATGGGGAAATAATTACGTACCATTATTTTATACCTGTACATATCATGGAAAGCTAAATAAATATATGCATTTAAGAGTTTAAAGATAAAAGAGCGATAAATTATGCACAGCACTTGCAGTCAGTCCATGGTTAAGGACTTAATGGGGGGTTTTTTTATCACCCTGTGTGGGGCAATTTGGACAGCCATAAATGAAAGTTGAAAATCAACGGTAAATCCTGAAATGATTATTGCCAACAAGATGTTAGGTAAAAAAAATGTAAAAGGAAGTGTACTTACCGAGACAAAACAAATCGCTCGAATAAGTATATTACAAGGCCGGAAGTATGGATGACAAGAACTGCTTCATTAGGGCGAGAACCTCTGCTTCAATAGGGTTATTTTCAAAATGGCCTTTACGAAAAGATAACCATGTTAGAATGTTTTATGTGTTCGTTTCTTGTAGAGATAGAAGCAAATTAATTATATGATTTAGGTGAAAATAATATCCTAAAAAATGATTTTGTAAAGTGAATAATATTTGTTGTATTGACGAGAATCTGTAGAATTGCAGTAGTACTGTTCAAGACGTACGTTAGAAGAAGAACGGCAGTAACTCTCAATTACTTGTTCTATTAAATGTTGGGACAATCCAACATATTCTTTGTGGAGAGCTTTGCTCATTATGAACATTGCACGGGCACGGGCACAACTGCATGTAATTAAATTATAATACAGTGACTGATATGTATAGGATTTGTTGTCTTTGATACGACTCCTATTCTATAATATGTTCTTTATTAATTTCCTGTACAACACGTTTCAAGCGCACCTGAATGACAATGAATATAAATGGTGATGTTGTGAGCAATGTGATTACTTGTAGTTTTTTATATAACAATTAGTGTGAGTGGGAGTTTAAACTTCATGTTTTTTTTAGCAGGCTTGAAGTTGTTTCATGGTTTACATTTCGCCTCGTTTGTTTCCTTTGCAAAATGCTGCAAAACTCGCTAGATAAACAAACAAATATTTGAATGCCTATTTCTTATTTCAAATATTCACAAAACGGTTTTCTGATTTAAATGTTCGGTTATTCTTTTCAGCTATAATGTCAAAATATTGTTTTATAACAATACCATGTCGGAAGCAATTAGCAGTTATTTTCTTTATCCATGTAATACATTTATTCATCTTTGCATGTATTTTGACTCACTGGCATTAGACATTGTGTGATTGAGTATCTATTTCCTTCCTAACCGTGAACAAAAACAAACATAAAGTATTTATTTTATTTTAGTCCTTTCGAAGAAATTATTGAAATTACTGAACTCAAGCAGCAACATTCAGATCAAGTGTTTTGTAGCTAATAAATTGATCATCGCAGATTTATTACTAAAGTTGTTCGGAGATTATCATGGAAAATATATAACTTTCCTATTTATGTTTAATGTATAATCAGTGTGAAAGAAATCCTTCAAGATAGTTTCAATATTTAGAATTTTCATATTCATCTACGGAAAGTGCAAAAAAACTCATTAAATCTGATAAAATTCCATAACAATATGTAGTAAAATGAAATCCGCACAATGTTTGATTCTGTTACAAATCCGGTTTCATGCTAAAATATTGAGACAGTCGGCCAGAACAAGATTTCTACCACTGTTATCCATGGAAAAAAGTCATATGGACTAGCAGAAAGATTCAGAAAACCTGGAATTCTTTTTTAATTCATGTTTTGTATGATCAGACAACTTTCTAGAGTCAGCAAGCACAACACTGGATCAGTCGGAAAACTCAAAACAAAGTCCAAACGCATGGAGACAGTTAAAAGGGTCAAGTGCTAAAGTATAGAACTCTGCATGTGTTTGAAATCTCTAAATTGATGAGAGGAATACATACCCTACCTCTGATGACCTATACAATATCACAAAAAGAAGGAAGGTACTTGTAAACTATATACTAGATAGAATTTTTGTGTCTCAAAATATGTTTGGTTTGGTTTCATTATTTGGCTGACACTTACTTACCCCACATACAAATTGCTAGAAAGTGATTATTATTATTATATATTAACTATTTTTGATTATCCCTATTATTGGTATTGAGTGAATACCTGACTAAATCAGTACAACACACATCAAGACGAGTGGTTGTGTCTTTTTATAATACACTTCCATTTGCCCCACCATCACAGTTTCTGAAGACAAGGTCAGTAAACCTTCCAATCGGCCATATGGTTTATCTAGATATTTGTCATGTTGGTATTCCAAAGTATGATTTTTATAGATGTGTTTCTCTGGGATATATATGTATATATATATGTATATATATATATATATATATATATATATATATATATATATATATATATATATATATATATATATATATAACACCGACTCTCCAACAGTTGGTCGAAGTGAGTAGAATCTCGTAAATAACATATTAAACCGTAAGTGCGAGTGGCGCTTGGACCCTGATATTTATGTCAGGAACGGGTCAATGTGTAACTGCCAGCTCAAGAATATCTCACATACTTGGCAGCCCTTATTTACGCTGTGGCACAGATTAAAGTCTAATTGCTTCAGTCAGACTATATTTACGCTGATGTCTTTTTCCTAACGAAATTTAAATCCTTGCACAATGAAGTGGGTGTGTTTGCAAAGCCGGTGACGTACATTTCGTTTGCTTTAAATGTGATGGTAGTGGAGGGATGCCGAAGTGGGTTAAAATGGGGCAAGTTTCTTTAACGAAGCGAATCTATCTAATCGCTTTCATCAGCATTAGTGTACATTTCTTGTTGATCAGCCACCTTGCAAATTTAAATTTCTTTGGTTACCGCGAAGCAATTAATAGTGATCCAATTGAGAGAATGAAATAAAAGAGACAATAAAAAAAAATTTCAAAAATGATTCTATAGCAAAATGAATCATGTATGCGTTGTTGAAAAACATACGAAATGATTAAAAGAAACCAATTAAATTATAGCAAATTAGAAGAAAACAAAAATAATCTTATGAAGAGTTAGAACGTTTAAAAAGGCTCGAATCTATAGGAAAGAACATCAGCCAAAAATAAATCGTATCCCCTGTTACGACTAGGAGTAATGTAACAAAAGAAAAGACTCAAACAAGCTTTCAAGATTTTAAACACAAATATTTATTTTCCTAAAATATAAGAATATTTCAACAAACAATCAAAGTGAAAGAATTAAAAATAACTTACAGTATAGAATATCCTTAAAAGTCCTAAATTGTTCTAATGTTCACTGATCCCGACGTTAATCCAAATATTCCGAATGAAGAATATTCCAAATGAAATCACCACTGTGATGATGTACTAACAAGAATCAGTTATATCCAAGTGTTATTAATTCCAAGTAATCCTTGTGAATATAGAATATCACACAAGTTCTAGAGATGTTTCCGATAATTCCAACGGAGCTGTATAATTCTTAAATATCGGTTAAGTCCAAAAATGTACTGTCTGGAAAATATTTCTGAAGTAGCAGTACTAAATCCAAAATGTACTGTATACTGATATCTCTGAAGCAGAATATAACATACAAAGAACCAATTTCGTTTAAGATCTCTCAAGCTGACGAAACTATGTAGAATGAATGCGCAGCATAAACATTTTATTATATAGGTTTTTTATACTGCGTTTTTAAAACAAATTTAAAAACCCATTTCTTATTCCGTCTTAAATAAACAACTCAGTATTATTCATCTTATTAAAATGATTCATCTTTTGAATTGCGAAATCCAGGTCAGAACATTGAATCCAGGTCAAAACGATAATACATCTTAGCACGCGCCAGTCACGTATTATGACTTATGCTTCAACCGACACTACTAATTTTCCCAGGACCAATGTACTGGGTCATATTGAAATTACCGTATATGTGCACTCTGCAAAACGACACCTATTAGACTATTATACAGAGGTCATAAACTAATAAAACTATACCAGTATTTAAAAGAAATGATACATAATTCCGTAACACCCCTCATCTTTTTCAGTTCCCCAGCAACCGTGCAGACCAATAGGTTTATTTTTTATTCCCGCCAATGTTTATATAGGTCTAGACAATTTTGTATTATATATGGCAATATACAGCACGATCTCTTGTGCTTTTGGCACTGATTTTAAATGTTTCAGAGATATGTTCCAAGAAGACGAACACACACACACACACACAGTGTTATGAATAAAAATTACATATTTAACATTTATCCTACATATTTAACTTTGTCCTTTGGTTATAGGCTGTAAACATCTTGTTTACATAGTATTTGAGTTTGAAAACGGTTTTATTCGCTATAAGACTGTTCCTTTTCATTTCTTTTGTCATGTAGCATCTGGTTTTTAGAATATTCTGTCAGGTGTCCTGTGTTTATATATAGGATGTTTGGTAAACAATATTTTATCCCTGTGCTAAATTTCATGTTATAAAGATCAGTCAATAAAGGAATCTATTTTAGTAATCAGCTGAGTTGTGAAAATCAGTGCACATTCAGAAAGAGGAATTATTTATTAAAAAAATATTCATTGGATTACCAAAGTGGTCATTCTCTTTTTGGATTGATTGGCATTTTTGTGAATCCATTCAAAGATATTCTGGATTACATCATTTAGGCATATCATGACATTCAAGACTACTGGTACAACAGGACATTAAAGGCTATTGGAATTCATTTGGAACATTCTGTATTGTTGGACTTATGAACACTTAGGATTTTTTGGACTTTAATTCACGTTATTGTAAGTGTCTTTACAATATTCACTTTAATTGTCTAGAAGTAAATGGCTTGTTGATTTTACTTAATTTTGTTGGCTTCACTTTCTTTCTGTTACATATTTTAAGACCTAAAATCGTAACAACACAGACACATTATTTCGCACACAAAACAGAAGACGTGCAATAATTACAACAATAGTGTATGTATGCAAATTTACATTTCGCGAATACTGCGTTCGAGAAAGTAATGCTCAACTTATTCGCGATTATATGGATTCACAAAGGTGGAGCAGACATTGCGACCTTACGCTACAATGAATACAATGTACCGACCATTTCATTTTCGCCGGGGGAGGACGGAGAGGACAGGGATTTTCTTTCGAGCTAGGATATTTTTTTTTTTTTTTTACCTCAAAATCAATTATTTTTTCAACTAATATAATGGACATAATAGGGGTTTTTGTTTCTTATAAATTATAACAAGAATGATTTTGTCAAGCTATCTGAGAGCCAAAATTTATTTTTAACCCAACCCCCGAAAATTAAATGGTCGGTTCCTAAACAGTAATAGTCAGTTATCATTCTTAAAATATGAAAAGCAAACTTTAACATTTCTAATCAAAATATTAAAGAAAATAACATTTCGTGGAAAATATAACATCTCTACATTCAAGAACCAGAACCCCCTGGCCATTTATGGGAGAAAAAGAACCCTTGCACATGGCGGTATCATGGAGCTACTCTGAGCACCAGACTGGTGTAAATCAAGTCAAGTTTCAAGTTGCATTCTTCCAGATGGAAAGTCCTTAGTCTCAACCGGTCTTGATCTGTCTGCCCCCTGCCCCCCTCACCCCATATCTCGACGCTGGTGCGGCATCCTGGTACTCATCCTGACTGTCGTGACTTACAGTTGATGGCACTATTTAAAATTGGTAACATAACCTGTGTAGGCTAAAGTCAAATTTTGAGAACGAGTCCAGCGTAGATAAATCAGATTTTCCTTTGGACTTGGATTGTCGGTTGACTGCACGTTACTGACTTATGGTCCTCGCAGTTTCTTTTCTGATCGGTTAATAAAGGAGTTTAAATTTTAGTAATTTAATTTAAGGAATTTGTTTCTGTATTTGTTGTAATCTCTTTTAATAATTATTCACACACAAAGACGTAAACTCACTTTTGTCACCTTATATGCATCTTGACATGAACAGAAATTTATAATAGGGATGTGTGCAAAAGTTTCATGCTCCATGAGGCGACATCCTGCCTCGTTATCGCAAAAGCCAGCATCCGGTTTACATGTCGTCCTGCACTCAAGTTTCTGTACTTTGTCAGATTCACGATACTAACTTAATAGATGAATACAATATATTCAAACAGGAAACAAAACTTAAACCGTCAATATTTGACATGATGTGATAAGTTGTAGATCCATACAGGTCATGCGATAATAGGAGATAAGTGTCTCCTCAAAATATTTTTTTGTGAAGTCACAAATCAAGAACGAAAAACAAAAACAAATTTTAACTTAAAATAAGCGGAAATTCGGATGATCGAATTTCAATTATCCCATGAACTCAGATATAATTAAAATAAAGAGATAATACAGTACAACAAAGTTCGGTTGCATCAGAAGACAATGTCACAACCAAACAAAATAAACAAAATAAATACATTAATAAATAAATCATACACTCGAAGTACAAACTACCAGGATGCTGGGATATTTTAAATTTGACCCAGCATTTGCGAAATAGCGTGATTTGTTTTCTTTTACTATAACTGATATGAAACTGACAGCGTCATATCTTTATCTGTATCTTCATCTGAAAGTTAACTTAACATTCAATCTTTATTTCTAAATTTATTTATATGGCCTTTTCCTCCCTAGATTAATATCTTAACTGCTTGCATCACGTGTGTGATAAGTCAATCACGGGCAGTAACTCAGCAAAATATGTCACAATTGTGCTTAATCTAGCAATTTATTCACGATCTTGTTAAAGTGCAAATTCGCAATAAATTTGGTTGGAAATATGAAAAAATGTAATTGGTTAAATATTCACAATTTCATTGATGTATTTTTAGGTCTTTGGAGGTCTTTGTATAAAATGATCAAAAAAGAGGTGGTTAATCACACTGATCGTACATCCTATAAATGAATCTTCATAGTAACTTTTATTATTATAAACAAAAATGGTGCCGCCTGAGTACTTTATAAGTAAGCCCGTTATACGTCGATCATGAGCTATTACTTAAAACAGAACGCTGATCATCAAAGTTATTTTCAACCATTTTAAGAAAGAACTTGACAGATGGTTTGATGAAATTTTAAACATAAAAGGTTAAAGCATACAGCGTTTATAAGTTGCTACGTTGTAGGAAATTCGGGGATCAACAGTCTCGAAAATAGATCCGCAATATGCCAATGATTGAATCTACGATCTTGTGAATATGAAACTTCAATGCATATTTGGCTGAAACATATTAGAATGCCTGATTGCTAACAGGCCGTTCGAATGTTTATTTTTAGACAAATATGGGCCAAAAGGTGGTCAACATTTATTGAATGTCGAATTCATCCTAATCTATGAGTGGTGTAAGTTTTACATCGATTTGGATGCAATCAAACAATAAAAAAATGCGATGAATGTTCAAGTATTCACAAGGCGATGTGCTGTCTATTTGATGCTAATGAAGTGCCATAATTACAGGAAATGCAATTTTGTTGTACCGTTGATTTCTTTCAGTTGACCGAAGCAACATAGAGTGTTTGATAAATAGAAGAAGAAAAAAAAAATAGACGCTGGAGGTATTTCAGGCTTGTTCATGGAGGGACGTATTAACGAATAGGCTTAAGAAAGGACAGGTAATATGCTAAAGCACAGATGAAAAGTGGACCATTAACAAAAACAGTAACAACATACATTGACTGTTTAATGCTCGCTCAACTAAGCGATGGACGACAAAATTCAAAAGAGAACCTAGCACACGTAATGCACAGATGAAATTTCATTAGAAATGAAAGTGAACTTGGTGTATTCAATGTTAAGGCATATTTGGTTTACTTTACAAAACTTGCATTTGAAAAGTTCAGTTCTAAAGAAAAATATGTTTTCGATAATAATATGATCTCTTTGACTCTTTGTATATATCTGCCTGTGTGTCTGTGTAAATATAGAGATAAATTAAAGAGTTAAAGATCGAATCGAACCGACGCGCGTATAATGAAGAATCGATATTAATGTATGTATCACAATCAGATGTGATTATACTCAAAAGTGACATTTCTATCTGTTGAAGCTGAGTGCATTTTATTTGTTAATCGTATCGGCAGCCTTGATCTTGCTGACCACTCATTCAGTTGCAGCGTACTGTCCGTACATTTGAGGTTCGCGCGTATCAAAGAGTGTTTAAGTTCTAACAATTTTCTTTTGCTGCTTGGATTATGTACCATGCATAGGGTTGAATATATACCTGCTTTTTAAGCGAAACGGGGATAACGGATACAACAGGAAAATTCTGTAATAGGTAAGGTTTTCTGTGTAATATCACGATACCTTAATTATCATGATCAAAATCTATCTTCAAATCGATCATTTTCCTTGTCATGGTGTTGCATATAGTATTTAAAATGACTTTGCATAAGCAAAATCTGTATTTGTATTCCATATCCGTAAAGTCGTATATGCTGCATCTTGCATGAATCTCCAATCATTTAAATTATTGAAGTTTATCCTTTTTATATTTATTTCCTTTTATATGTCAGAAAATATTGACTACTGCTGTAAACGATTAGAGACTGACTAAAATTAGTAAAAACCTATTGTTAATTTAAGGTGTATAAAACTTATGTAAAAACTGCATTTTGCTACTGAAAATTGTTTGAGAAGTAGCAAGCGGTGTACACATTGAATGTTTAAAACCAATTCAAAGATGAAACATACATATCAGGGTCCATGTTTTACATTGTAGAACTAATACATGTACCGGATATATAGCCACTACCAACATCAAACATGTAAAATATAACTAGGCAAATATGGCGTAAAGAGTAATATCTGCATGTATGTGGCACATTTCTAACGGTAACACACTTTCTAACGATAAATATTACACCCATATGTAGTACAAACCCCTTGTCCCCCTGCTCAGGCATCAGCCTTTAACAGATTTTGTCTTGGTTTGCTGTCCTACATTTTTACGAATACGATAAATGCAAAATGATCAGTAGATACTATGAAGTATTGCTCCCCTCTTTAAATAAAAACGTCACTCTTCTTCAGTAAAGGAGAAGTAACAGGCATAATAACTTATCATAATCCGCAAAAAAAAGAAATACACATTGTGAATCAAATCGAACCGACGCCATTTTTCCTCTGCCTTCACTGTATTTTACCTGCTGGGGCGCTAAAAAGACGTGCGATATTTTGACTCTTGACAAGTGTATATCTGTAAAACATTTCTTATTTCTGCATATTTGTACGGAAGACACGCTGGTTTAAAAACAAATATCAATCCTATTTCTGTATGAGCAAGATTAGCCAAAGACATAAACCTATTCACCGAAACCAACGCACACAATGGGCCTTCACATAATGTACCTTTTTACACTAGCCAGATATAACCAACTCAACTTGGAACCCAAACGTTCAGAAAATTTTGAACTTAATTATTGGAAATAGAGTTTATTATTTTTCTGACCCATGGGCTTATTTCTAAATAAAAACATTCCGACTGAAAAAAGAGAGAAGTAAAGAAATCGATCGTCAAACATTAGGCCGCATTCCTTTTTTCGACCCAATACACGCTTTGACACAATATCCGTTTGTTAGACTCAAACTACGCGTAAATGTTAACGATTCAGTTATATATATATATATTTTTACTTTGCCAAAATTAGCCATTAGTCTAAGATGTTGCTGAGAAAGCTGACTAACGACACATAACAAATAAGCCAAGGTGGGGGTGATTTCGTTCAAATCTGGTCATATTCTGTTGAGCGGATTTTGAGAAGAAGTCGTTTAAGGGTATTTTCCATTTTTAGTAATGATGGTCATATTAAATGGTGTATCGGCATCATTTGAACACAATTTTAAAGTCTTCATGCCAAGATAATGTCAATCAAATTTGGTCAAATTCTGTTGCGTAGTTATGAGAAGTCGTTTCAAGTTTTTTTATTTTAGGCCATATTTGGTGGCGGAACAGCATCATTTGAATAAATCTGAAACATCTACATGCCCGGATGCTTGCTGTCAAATTGGATCAGATTATTTTGTGTGGTTTGTAAGAATCGTTTTAAATGATTTGTTTCTATTTTTAGTAACGGCAGCCATATCTGATATCGGACAAGCATCTTTGGAACAAATTTCAAAAGAGCTTCATACCAGGATGCCTTCTTTCTATTTCAGTCAAATTCTGTTGAGCAGTTATGAAGAAGAAGTTATAAATAGCAATTGTGAATGGACAACGTACTAAGTACGATGCACTATGCACGACTGACTATGCATGTTGGACAAAGGACCAGACCATAGGTTCATTTGGTCATATGGCCAGGTGAACTACATATCATTCAATTATTTGAATGTGGTAGGAAACCGTCTGCAATAAAATTAAAATAAAAGGAAACATACTAGTTGGTGCACGTGGAAAACTGTGAAACACTTTGTAGACCGCTATGAAAAAGGAGACTTAGGACTTTGGAGGAGACTCATATTAATGTGGACTGAGGCTAAGTTATGGCCACTGATAAAAGATGTAAAAACCTAACTCCCAGGGAGCTCATCTCTACCTGACTTGAAGTGCGTGGGGCTCACTTAGGGGCAATATAAGAGGCTGACTCATACCATAGCTATCATTTGTTGAAACGCCAAATGAGAATAAAAAAATCATAGGAAACAGCATGCAATCTAAATTACGAATTGATACAGTATGGTAATCATAAAATTGTACACATGATAAGAGTTTAATATTAGGTCACACCCTAGGTACTTTGTCCTCTCTCGATTTCCTGGATAAACTAATCTGGGTAAAGGATATAAACTATCATTTTGCGCTAGGACATGTAAAATGAAATTATTAGTTACAAGTTTTGCTTCTTGTGTTGTAATTATTATGTAGTACATTTGATAAGCTAATGATAATAGCCCAACCATTGTATAACTTTATTAATTACATTTGTAACGTGGACAACTAAGTTATATAAATATCAGCTTTGTTCAGCTGGTTGAATTTATTATTATCATCTATGGTCAATAATGGACACACCCTGGGCTTGACAGAAACAAAGTTAAATGACAATCACGCAAATGACTTGGTGTTTATTGATGATTATGGTTCACCAATCAGACGTGACAGAGGTCCAGAGCGTGGAGATGTTGCTGTAATGTAAGAAATGGTTTATTGGTTGAAAGGAGAAATGATAAAAAATCAGACGAAATTGAAGAAATATGGATCCAGGTAAATCAACCAAATACAACGCCATTGGAATGAACATAAATGTGTTAGTTCGTCACGATTGGAGTGTATAATGGGTTCCTTAATTGTGGAAACTTTACTAACAAAACAATTCATTGAAAGTATTTTCTATTTCAACATCCTGATAAAAAATCTGGCATTTCTAATGTAGCTATTATACACTCCAATCATGACGAACTAACACATATATGTTCAGAGAACATTTATGTTCAGAGAAAATTCCAGCCGATACAAATGTATGATCTCTATAATATCAAATGAAAATGTTCATAAAGTTTTGCAAACTATTGAGTTAACGAAAGCCACAGGCCTAGATAATATTGGATCACGTCTCCTGAAGGCTGCTGCAAATATAATATCTGATAGCATAGCCTACATATGTAATCTATTCATATCCACCTCAGTGTTTCCCCATACATGGAAATTGGCAAAAGTTACCAACACTTACACGTCAGGCAGTAATGAAGATGAAAATAGCTATAGACCCATACCTATCTTACCATCTCTGTGCAAACAACCTGAAAAACATATTCATGACATCCTTTTGATGTACCTATCTACCTATAACATAATTAATAAACATCAATCAGGGTTCAGAGAAAACCACAGCCTAATTAACCATAGTAGATAGATGGAGTACTGCCTTAGATCAAGGGAAATTAGTTGCATCCATATTAGTTGACCTTAGAAAAGCTTTTGACCTTGTTGATCACGATATTCTTATCAACAAATTGAACATTTATCAGTGTGACAATACAATAATTGATTGCTTTACATCCTTTCTAACAAAGACAAAACAGTGTGTCAAAATAAATGGCAGTTGTTTTGTTTTTTTTCTTTCTCAAGAAGAACCAATTACATTTGGAGTACCACAGGGATCAATCTTGGGCTCACACTCCTCATTTTCATAAGCGATCTGCTACTGAAAATACGCAACTGTATTTGATCTACTGACGCAGATGACATAAACCTATCAGAGTTTGAACAGCCAAAATCTTACCAGAGGTGTCCCTTCAAATAGCCGTACTTAGATTATATTCCTGGCGTAAGGAAAATGGCATGAAAGTAAACGCAGACAACACTAAAGTAATAATGATTACTGCCCAACAAAAGAGAGCGGAATTGAAAAAAAAAATTTAAGTTGAATGACAATTGTCTACAAATGGTTACCCCTCACAATATCCTTGGGGTGATGGTTGACAACAATTTACAATGGAGTGAACATGTTCAAGTCATATGTCATATTTTCAATTCATGTATATGTTTCGTAAACAAGATAAGTAAGACCATATCTATCAACTAAGCACAGGATAATATATTACAAAAGGTACATGCAACCATACCTAGAGTACTGTGGTGTTATTTGGAGAAACACTTCTGACAACAATATTTGCAAATTTGTCCGCTTGCAAACAAGAACCTGCAGACTCATCCTAAATAATGCTGAAAACATCCCAAATGCATTGAAGGATATTAAAATGTTAATGGTAAGTGAACAAATATTTTTGAGAAAGACTAAATGTACGCGGAAGGTTTCAAAGAATATGGCTCCATTATATCTCAAGGAACTATGTCATGTTAGAAAACAAGGCAACACTCCCAATTTAAGATCAATTTAAGCTTGCTCATCTTGCCATTCGAAAACAAAGTAAAGAACTCTTTAAGAAACGTTTTCAATATTTGGGACCACTAATCTGGAACAGAATCCAAAAGGAAATTAGAGAAAGTGCAAAAATAAATGTATTTAATTATATTCTAATTCAATGGATGAAAAGTGGAGCCTGCTTGACTGAACAAATACATTACAACTTAAGTATACATTTTCAAACCTTCCACTTTCTGTGTCTCACTATTTTTGTACTGTATATACACAGTGGACCTAGTTGAAGCATGTTCTTATAAACTCTTCTGTTCATTATGTTTATATATCAATTTAGGTTATTATATAAAAAAAAATTTTTTTTTTTTAAATTTTAAAATTTTGTTACTGGTATAAACTTGTGTAAATTTATATATAGAATGAATTAAGAGTCGTATGTTCTTTTCTTTATTGTGTGTGCAACTATGTACTGTGTATGCTAATATGCGTATAATTGAGGGTCAAAAAGAGGATTAGTTCCATGCAACTAATTTTGGCACCCTTTTAAAATAAAGTCGTTAGTATTGTCATCATCATCATCATCATCATCATCGTCATTATTATTATTATTATTATTATTATTATTATTACTATTATTATTATTATTATTATTATTATTAAAGAAGGAAGACTTCCAGTTGCAATTTTTTATATTCTTTAAACATGCATTTATCTATCCGAGTGTTTGCTTATATGTGTTTTCTTTCTTTCTCACTCTCTTTCTCTCTCTCTCTCTCAGTCATAATTCTTTCTGATTATAGTCTATCTATTACAAACGGTCTAGAAATGTGTGCAATTTTCATGATATATGTTCTTTTTGGGTGAATTTGAGAAGGGTCTCTTGCAAATCCCGATAAATTCTTCTTTTTTTAGTTGTTTAACATTGGTATGCTTTAGATGTCAGTGATTACAATACAGCTAAGGTTCTATAAATATGAAAAGCACACAGGCATACAAGTTCACACACACACACACACACACACACACACCCCAGGCAAATAAACAAAGGGTCTGATATTTAATAAAATGTGCAAACACTTTTAGGTCAAAGAATCATGGGTCGTATAGCCCGGACCTTATAGTAGCCTCAACCACCTGGTAAGATTATCCCTCCACTCCAATTCACCAAGATGATCTTGATTTTACCTCTCACATTTCTCTGATCATGTGAATCGGGTAATCAATGGGTGGAGGGGAGAGGGGCGGGGCTTGCAATATAAGGAACAATCTGTGTCTTTGAGTATACGCTAAGGATGCCTCCCAAAGTGCCTGGCATGTTCAATATCAAAAGAACAGGCAACTCAGACCCACTCTTCTCTCTTAAACACACACACACACACACACACACACACACACACACACACGTGCATACCAAACACCCTATATGCAGAAACCAATACATTGCAATGCCTAGCAAACATGGATGACGTTTTATTTCATACGTGTTTTTTATATTTCATTTACCTACTACTACAAATAAAACAGGCACAGAAGGACTGTTTCAATTGCCTGATGGAAACAGTTGCCGCATGATACATTCTTATTAATGATTATATTTATTCTGTCGGTACCAAGGAATAATCTTTGAAATGTAATTAATATTATACCTCGGTTGGAAAGAAAACTACACCTAACTGATACTGTTATTTTCCACTCATAAAGAAGGCGTTATTATATGTATACCAAAAAGTGATCAACTTAAGCAGTATATTTCAAATTGGAGACCCATTTCACTTCTAAATGTATCATACAAAGTCGCTTCTATATGTATTGCAAGTCGGATACAAATTAATTGTTCTTTACGTAATTATACATAAGGATCAAATAGGATTTCTAAAAGGACTATACATTGGAGAGAACATTAAAAACTTGTATGATTTAATGTTTTACATCAAAAAGCACAATATTCCTGGACTATTTCTCTTGATTGATTTTGAAAAAGTGTTTGACTTAGTTGCATGGCCATTTATTGATAAAGTTATGTATCTTTTTCATTTCGATGAACCAATGACAAATTGGATAAAACTACTTTTTATCGAAACATTAAATCTTGTGTACTTATTGATGGTCAAGTCTTCAATTGGTTTGGTATCGAAAGAGGGCGTAGACAGGGAGATCCATTTTCCACATATATTTTTATATTGCGTACAGAGTTTATAGCCCATATAATAAGAGAAAATAAAATATTAGAGGAATAAACATAGGTAATATAACATATGTTCTTATTCAGAACGCTGATGATACATCACTTGCTCTTGATGGTTTAGAGAAATATTCAAATGTCTGCTTTACATCTTTTATATCAATATGCCAAAGTTTCTGGTTTGAGTATAAATATTGAAAAAAATAATAACAAAGATAGTTTTGTTTGGAAGTGGAACAGGCAGCAAGAATAAAAACTGTATAGGACATAAACCTAATTGGGGATCTACTGAGTTTATTGTCTTTGGTATAAACCTTTGAACTAACTTAGAAACACTGACAACTATTAATTATTCATTTTATAATTCGGAAGAATAAGAAGGTGATAATTAAGTGGAACAATAGGTTTTTAACTCCATTTGGAAGGAAAACTGTGATAAAAGTTTTAGCTGTCTCTAAAATTAGTAATCTTTTAATGTCATTACTAAATCTATGTAAAGGGGTTCTTAGTGAAGTACATACACTCTTTTACAAGTTTTTATAGCATGGGTCGAAGGACAAAATAAAAATAAATATTGATGTGAAAGGTTATCATGGGATGATTAAATTTTATTCAAGTTTGTGAATGCTTTTAAACTTGCATGGCTTAGAAGAATTTTGTCTGACAAGTCTAAATGGAAAAGTTTGTTACAACTTTTGGCATTAATGATTTATAATTTCCCTCCATTAGGAACATATTTTTGTCTTAACTCCATGAAACTTATCTTAATTCGTTCTGGCTAGACGTCTTTTAAACATATTGTTTTTCTTTTTCTGACCGACAAATTTACAGCCATTTTCACAAAAGTCAAAATTCAAAATGAACGCTAGAGACATTTCTTTCCAGCTGTACGCAATCAGTCAACATAGAGGTATATAACGATAGCTAAAGGATATTTTCAAATCATTTAGTAAAAACGTACCAATGAAAATCATTCCTTTTCATGCTTTAATTGCACTGAACCAGAATATGTGATTCTAAAGTACAGAATATGAACGAAGTGTGATTATAACGCCTTTGTTACCTGGCGCCTTTGTTAGGCTTTTGTTATTTATCGATTATGAATGACGTGTGGTATCAAGCTTTTCTTACTCGGCGCCTTTTTTGTTACGCCTTTGTTATCTAAACGACCGCTATTGTTTATCTGGCTTCAGCGCGTCATGTGATAAAAACATTATAATTGAGCTAATTTCCTCCGGTGGACCACACAAATCAAACGATATAACTAATTAAATCTTGTAACATAGGAACGTTATAAATAAGCCTTTGGAATACACACTAATTAGGAATTTGGCAGGGAAAATTAAACTCAGACGTTCTAACAGAGAAAATATGGTATGCAAGAATATAATGATCTTTAATGTATCACAATAGATGGAACAAGTGTGCATCACAAAACATGGTTTGAGAAAGGCATTAGATTTGAGCACGATTTTATTAAAGAAGACGGTTCCTGAATAAGTTTTGATTAACGTTAATTTCGCAGACCTTCAAATCATACTTGCAGCCGTTAATTATATAAAATAAACTTTTATAAATCGTGCCATTTGTACCATTATAAGAAAACAAAAAAGAACGTAGAGGTATATGTAAAAAAAACTGATTGGAAGCAATAAAGTAACAACTTCTATAAGAAAATGGAAATCTGAATGTGGCGTTTTGGAAGATAATGACTGGCTGATTTTTTTAAAATATTCTTTTTGTTTTTGCTGCCATATAAAACTTAAAATGCCCAAAGCTAAGATGGATACAGCTGAAAATATTACATAGAATTCAACATACGAATGCATTTCTCAAAAGAATCAGAATTATTTCAAAAATCATATCTTTCGGTTTGGTATATGCATAAACAATTTCTCATTTTTTCTGGGATTGTCACACAACTAAGACCTTTTAATGATATTTTAAAGAGAGTGTAGTCATAAAATAATTTGGAATTCACAAAGATAAATATTATCTTTGGAATTAAAGACAAAACACAGGCTGATGATGCAATTAATTTGATGAGTTTGGATAGAAAACAATATATTTATGAATGTACATTTAATAGAGACAGGCCAATTGTGTCTCAGTTCAAAACGATTCTCGCTTTTATTTTCTGTGTAAAAAAATATAGCGCTTTTAGAGTGGAAAAAGTTGCTGTGGTAGCCATATTGTTAATTAGAGACATACCATTTTCATTTTGGACCAATTATGCATCATAAGAAGTCTTCTGGTGAAAAGCCCATGTCACATTTAGAGGCCAATTGTGTCTCAGTTCAAAAAGATTCTCGCTTTTATTTTCTATGTAAAAAAAATATAGCGCTTTTAGAGTGGAAAAAGTTGCTGTGGTAGCCATATTGTTAATTAGAGACACACCATTTTCATTTTGGACTAATTATGCATCATAAGAAGTCTTCTGGTGAAAACCCCATGTCACAATTACTTTTCATTCAGGAGGATTAGCAATAATAAGATTTTCAAGATGGTCACGGTGGCAGCCATATCGGACATCAACTGGTCATCATAAGAAGTGTTCTGGTGAAAACACCAAGACAATATTACGTTTCAAGATGGCCATTGTGGCGGCCGTACTCGACATCAGATAGGCCCCATTTTCATTTAGGACCAGCTAGACATCATAAGAAGTCTCTTAGTGAAAACCTCATGTTGATATGACTATCCATTTAGGTGGAGTAGTGATCCATTCAGAAGGAGTACCGAAAACAAGGCTTTCAAGATGGTCACTCTGGTGGCCATACTGGCCATCAAATCAGCACCATTTTCAGTTAGGATCAACTATACATCATAAAACGTCTTCTGCTAAAAAGCCCTTGTCAAAATGACTTTTCATTCAGCAGGAGTAACCCTAATAAGACTTTCAAGATGGCTGCTATGACGGCCATATTGGACATCAGATGAGCACAATTTTCATTTAGAAACAACTAGACATCATAAGACGTATTCTGGTGAAAACCTCATGGCAATATTACGTTTCGTTCAGAAGTAGCGATAAGAAGAATTTCAAGATGGCCGCTGTGGTGGCTATATTGAACATCGAATCCGACTCTCTTTCATTTAGTACCAAGGGGGAGTAGAACAAAAATGAGGGGGAGGAGGAAATAGCCCTAGTTCAATATTTACCTAACACATAAATATCTGTCTCTTTCCTCTTTCCTGCACCACTATGTTAGAGGTCTATTAAAACCAAAATCGTCAAAAGATGTCTTCTCTAGTTGTATAAGCATTAATCTGTTGATCATTTCTGAAACTAAGTTCGTCCATTATCTGTATATGAATATTGTTCTGTGCTGAGAACCCACTTTCACATATGCATAGCTAGCTAAGCCAGCTTGAACAAGTTGGTAAATTGTTCTTTATGGTTGTTTTGTACAATTTTCAACAGCTCATGTGTATTGTCTCTTGGATATCTCTGTTCCAAAATAACATTTTTCACTAACAAGAGCTCTGCCACAGTTTCACTTTCTAGAATCAGTGCTTTGTAGGCTACTATGCCTGATTTCTTATCTGTTCAACTATATTTTATTACGGTTTTAAGACCATCAAGTTCAAAGTCAGATTCTTCAGACAGAGGTATTTTTATCAAAAATAAATATCCTTACTTTTTAATTTCCTTTTAGATTATCTTAACCCTTAGAGTGCTATATAGTTTTGTACCACAAGATCCCTCAAGGCAGAATTGTTTGAGAAAAGAAATGACAATTGCACTCTACTTTTAAATTGCCTGTATTTTAATTAGGTTTGGTATTCTGCCTTTTCGACATTTAATTTCGAAATACCGCTTAATAGGGGGTTGACCAGCATGCCGTCTGTTTTTGTCCATCCAGAATACACATCGGACTCGTATTCAACATCATTTTCGGGTTCAAAATTACTCACTGATTTTTTCATGAACACTTTCAGGGCTCCAATAATCTCATATACTTCAAAACTTTAAAAATCATTGTCATCGTCGATATCATCAGCTAGTATTTGCCGAACAAAATCGTCATCTGAAGATGAACCATGTTGGGAGTCAGCCATTTGGGGTTTTCTAGAAGCCCTTAATTTAAACATGCATTTGTTCAACCTCAACAATGCTTGTTCCAGGGCCCAATGTGCCAATAAAATGTAGTTCAATAACTGTTCATGTCAAGCCGAAGTATTCAGATGTGTAAACAGTTGCCTACCGGAAAAAAAGATAGATGACGAGACAAGCTCTACGAGACCTCTACTGGCAGCGCGACTTTTTCCGTGAGAAGTACTTTAAGGGTTAACGGTTAAATAAATATTGTAGTTCTCTCGCATTACTGCTTTCCAATTGCGCGAATTCATACAAATTTTGCGCGATTCGCGCACTCGTGCGCTCTGGCAGCATCTCTGTAGATGTCCTAGCAGGAACATTTTCATTTAGGACCAAGGAGACCATGGGATAAATGTGTGTGTGTGTAACGTTTCAAGGCAAGCCTGCAAGTAGTTAAGGAGGAGTATCGATAACAAACTTGTACAAACAGACGGACGGACAACAGACGACAGATCATCCCATCACCTGTATCTGGATCCACCAGCAGATTCAATACTGCAACTATTGTCAGTTTTCATGGAGGAAAGCACACCTTGTTTGGGTGGGAATGTGTACGGTGGTCACACTGACATACATGTACACGGTCCGAGAAGCCCTGACCTGACAGATTGAAGCAATTTATATCGCCAGGAATTTTCAGCGGAAGTGTTGAACATTAAATTGAAGTTTTTCTTGTCAATTGTTCCATGCATATTAAATAAAGTGTCTTTCTTTAAGTTTCATTTTGAATCATCGCTATTTAAATATGTTGCTTGATCTGTCAAACGAGTTCTTAATGTCATCTAGCACCTGGAACAATTTTTTCTTCGTGCAGTAATATGTATGTAGAATGTTGAAGCAATAGTAAATATTGTTGCCAATTTTTTGTTCTTCTATCTGTTTCTATGTTTATCTCTTAAAATAGCAACTATGTGATCAACATAAACTCAAATGAATAAGGATTTAATATTGAATTTACGAAACTCATTGAATAATTTCCAGCTTTTGTTTGATGAAGCTTCCAAAACTGGAAATTATTCAACTCGTTGCATACATTCAGCATCAAATCACTACATATCTATGAGATCCTTAATATAAGCTTCTGTTGCGACTTGAATATTCATTTATTATCAAGGTTTGATATTGTGTATCCAATATAATCGATCTTTTGCACAGTTTTCAACTGAGATTTCTCAAATGTGTATGGAATTTCAAATCTTCAAGTGTATGCAATAGCTGATCAGTAATATATGTGTTTGCGACTGATTCAACGTTAAGTGAAAGAAATTGTCAACATATGCTGTAACACATAACCCTATTGTCAACATATACTGTGACTCACAACCCTATTGTCAACATATGCTGTGAGATACAACCCTATTGTCAACATATGCTATAACACAAAATCCAATTATCAACATATACTGTGACACAGAACCCTATTGCCAATATATACTGCGACCTACATCCATATTGTCAAAATATGCTGTGACACACAACCCTATTGACAACAGTTAATTACTTCTTGTGAATGCTTAACCGTTAGCAATTGCCTCTCTGATTGCTACTACTGATGTTGCTATTTTTTGTTATTTCTTATGCTATTTAATGATAGTATTTTATATATCCAGTTTTGAATCCACTACATATTGTTTGTAAACTTCTCCTGTATGTCTTAATCCAATCAACAGCGGTTTTTGTATAGATACAAAGCTTCGAGAGAATTAATGAGGAGACGGACATAGGTCCCAGCCCAATTAATTCCACACCTGGAATAAAACAATGTCCACGTCTGAGGGCTTAAAGGGCCAAGCGGACGAAGGACCCTGTGGCTGGAGTCCGAAACCTGGGGTTGAAGGGTAGAAGAGAGGACAGATCACCAGTTCTGCTGTCTGGCCGCCTCTTGACCTTGAATCAACTTCTGAGTCAGCGTCCCCGCAATCGCTGTGTGAGCGATCAACAGCAGGTCCGATTTAGGGTGTGCCGCAGAGAGAAGCTCCAAACTGGAGAGGACCATCCCGAGGATTTTGGACACAGATCTGGCTGAAGAAGGCGGTAAATCTAGTTTACTGCCTTGTCCAAGGTCCACATATTCTTCTCCTCCATCACCATTGACCCATAGGTCTGGACTAAATGGAGACCGAAAAAGAGAAGAAGAACTCGACATGGCTGATTTTTATGGGGACTCATCTATGCCAACAAAAATTGATAGTTAATCATGCTTTTATCTGAGGCACGAATATTTTGTCTCATCTGTCTCCTTGGAGCAGGGGACTTTATGATTTGGGAGTTCATCGTCCCATCTTCGCTCATCCGTTGTACCTCGTTGTATAAAGGGATTCACAATTTCTTCTTGACCAATGGCGGTCCACCTCCCGTTCCCTCAATAATGGATCCTGAGGAGGCAGGGATGATCTACCTAGTGCCCAGTCTGCTGATCCATGGAGTCACGACAAAGTCATCCATTGTGTCATGGTAGCAAAAGGAGACATGGCTGATTTATCACCGGATGTTGAGAATCCCCAAGCCCTGTAGGGGTTTAAAGGAAACATCGAGAAAGTAAGTGTGTCGAACCAAATCTATTTTCCAAAGACGGGTCATTAAAACTCAGAGCCCGTTCTCTATAGGGATTGAACAGAAACGCATTGAAATGGGGTTAACAAGCAAATCCCTCTTCATAGACCGGTGGTCAAAAACTCGATGCCCGGTACGAAAATCAGTGTCCTTTGTCAGGTACCCGGTATCCGGTGACTGCAAACAACACGTGGCAACAGTCCGTGCGTAGACATGCCGTGTACGCAAGACAGGTGGTGTGAGTGTCCCATTCTGACTTTTTATGCCCACATTTACCAATACCTTAAGGCATTATCGAATGTTGAAAGCAAATATATAAATACAACAATGGACTGGAACAACAAAAGGGTAGGATATATTTAATTTGACACCGGTTGCTGTCATAGGGATGAAACACCAAAAGCGCCGCTTCGCTAGTGATATACTCAAAACCCTCAAAATCAACGAAATTGGACACCGATACATGAAAATAAACCAATGACTCGGAGAAAATAACAAATACAACACAAAAAGGATATGATTGGAGAAGGGAATAATGTCCTTGGACTTTGGACTGGTTCCAGAAAATGATATAATGATATAATGTAACAATAGCAAGTAATGTATTACTGCTATTAAAACACAGGTTTTCTGACTTATTTCAATGATTTGCAAAATTGAGCTATAACATAGCTCAACTGAACAATAACATAGTCGAATCAGTATGCATTTTTTTTTTAAATCCTATATTTGATGCATCATACCAAGGCTCGCAAAAGATTATTCAACTGTTTTATAAATTTCATTTGAAACGAACACTCATGTAAGATTCTCTATTTATTATTACGCAATTGCAGACCTTTCTTGATTTGAATATGAAGTTTAATGAAACCGGTAAACCTGATATAGACCTATCACTACTCCAAACTGAACCAACTGACTGAGCTGAAGAACTAACTTATTAACTGACAGAATAACCTATTAACTGACTAACTGATTAACATACTAAATGATCCTCTATGACTTGGATCTAACTTTATATTCTACATTTCATATTGAAATTCACAGATTGAGTTAATATGCTTCCTAACAAAGAGTTCCATATGTGTCCCCTACCGTATGTACACCCTACAGGTAGCATGACCACATGGGGACTTAATTTGGTGTGCGCAGCTGAATTATGTGTCCTGGCCACTTACTTCTCCACTTTAAATGTCCAACTTCCTGCCTATTAAAGACCCCTACAATCACCACTGGCCTATAAACTCTTTAGCTAACATCGCACATATGTGACACCTTGTCATCCAACACCACTCACCCGGGTATGGAATACAGATCAAAGTGCTTTATAAAACTTAGCTAGAAATGTGACATTAATGACAGTTAACATGCTATTATTAAATAATTATCCTCTTTTCATGTTTTCACAAAACTTCACCTTTAATAATGTAACTTATGTTTTCTGAATTATTACATAACATTAACTTTCCCAAAAGTCCACTCTATGATACGTACATGCATACATACATACTAAGAGTAGAAAAGTTGCAAAAATGCATGGTTGCATAGCGGACAACCAGACTGCAAGATCGGGCTGACCTGAAAACTCATCTAGTTGCCCAATAAGAAATTCCTTAAGGCGATTCCAATGAAAATGATCATTCAACAGTAAATCAAATTATGTTGTCAAACAGCTAATCAAATTATTAATTTGATTTGTCAATTAAATATATCAGGACTGTATAATCAAAATCAGGAATGAGAAGGAATTGCAAGCAAGTACAATCTCACCATGTGACGATCAAACCTTGGATGGTATAATAATGGTGACTAAAGAGAACATGACTATTATGAGTAAAGATTTGTTCCTGGTGGATAATTGTTGTTTTGCAACACCCTAATTAATGTCAGAAAGTAAACATGCCTGTGACAGTGAGCTTATCATTTGGCATTAGCCAATCCTGAACCAATGAGTGACAGCAGAGAGTGGGATTATTATTGATGATTGACTCTGCCAAGTAGGTTTTAGATCTTTATTAAATATTACACCTGGCACGAATGACAACAAACTCGTAGCCTGCCAATACAAATTAATTTGCTAATCATAACGATCAAGCTCATTATAAACCAAATCCATCACATTCGAGTTGCTCTGACCAGGATGTGACGGTGAGACATTTAGTTGCCTGACGCCAAAATTGTGTTGTCCCAAGCTGCCTCTGTATACATGCATACGTACTGAAACAATTAAACAATTTTGAACTTAAGCATACAATAAAACAGTTAAAAAAAGAGCTCGGGAAAACCACTCTTCTCTCGTCCAGAATGGGCAAACATTGGCTAGGTCGAGTAGCGTACGTCAATTATGGTCTACAAATTTTTAGAAGTCGTCTGCTTCAGAGATAAAATGTGCTATTTATTAGTGATTTTGATGTGCTGAATTCAAATATGACAATTAAACAACTGATTGGATACTGTTTCCAAGATATTGAAGTTTTACATTTTACGTCTATGTAGAGTGTGTATAAAGTAGACTTTTAATAATAAATTGTACACCTAGGTCTCTTCATGTGTTTATGGTTGCTTTACATGATAATATTTCACCTGTCCTGTTTATGTAACATTTTAAAAAACTGCAAAAGGGTTATATAAATAAAAATATATTGAAACAAAAGTAAAAAAAACTATTATGTATATATAAGTGCATAGTATAGTCCTTATTCAGTGTCTACTCGGGGCTTCTTGGCTTTTCTCTTGTATTCATTAAATGGAGCATCTCTTGTCACTGTCCAGCAATAGTCTGCAAGCATTGATGGGCTCCATTAGTCCTAATAGCGTTTCTCCATTGTTGCAATGTCCTGGTGAAGTCGTTCGCCGTGCTTGTCGCTAACTGCTCCGCAGTTCGGTGGAAAAAAATCTATATGAGAGTGCACAAAATGTATCTTTAGTGACATGTTGCAACCAAGGCTTTTGTATGCCTTGAGGAGGTTTTCCACCAACTCCCTCCAGTTGTCTGCCTTGTTGTTTCCGAGAAAATGTGTTGCCACTAACTGGAAGGCTTTCCATGCCGTCTTTTCCTTGCCACGCAGTGCAGGGTGAAATGAAGCATCTCGAAGAATTTAACGAATCTGAGACCAATTAAACGAATCTGAGACCAACAAGACACCTTCCTTTATCTTAGCTTCACTTAAGCTCCAATGACTCTCGGAGTGGTCAATCTCTCTTGATGTAGTGGCAATCTCTCGCACGACTATCCCATTCGCAGCGAAAACAGCAGTACTTTGTGTATCCAGTCTGCAGACCAAGCAAGAGAGCAAGAACCTTGAAATCGCCACAAAGCTGCCACTGATGTTGGTCATAGTTTATGCACCTCAAAAGTTGTTTCATATTTTCATAGGTTTCCTTCATATGGACTGCATGACCAACTGGAATACATGGCAAAACACTGCCATTATGCAGCAAAACAGCTTTAAGACTCGTCTTCCGTGAATCAATGAACAGTCTCCACTCATCTGGATCATGAACGATGTTGAGGGCTGCCATCACACCATCGATGTTGTTGCAGGCTACAAGATCACCTTCCATGAAGAAGAATGGGACAAGATCCTTTTGACGGTCACGGAACATGGAAAACGTAACATCGCCTGCCAGGAGATTCCACTGCTGTAGTCTGGAACCAAACAGCTCTGCCTTACTCTTGGGTAGTTCCAAATCCCTGACAAGGCCATTCAGTTCACCTTGTGTTATGAGGTGTGGTTCAGAGGAGGAGGATGGGAGAAAATATGGGTCATGTGACATTGATGGTTCAGGAGTAGAAGTTTCATCCTCGTCCTCTTCGTCGACTGAATCAAGTGAGAATGATTCAGGTTCATCAGGAACCGGCAGTCCTTCTCCGTGGGGGGAGTATAGCTGATGGAATGTTTGGAAAATGTACAGTCAACTTTTTCTTTTTTGACACACCTTTCCCAACTGGAGGCACCATGCAGAAGTAACAGCTCTGCCTTACTCTTGGGTAGTTCCAAATCCCTGACAAGGTCATTCAGTTCACCTTGTGTGTTATAAGGTGTGGTTCAGAGGAGGAGGATGGGAGAAAATATGGGTCATGTGACATTGATGGTTCAGGAGTAGAAGTTTCATCCTCTTCCTCGTCCTCGTCTGACTCAAGTGAGAATGATACTGGTGCATCAGGAACCGGCAGTCCATCTCCGTGGGGTACTGGGCGTATAGCTGATGGAATGTTTGGATAATGCACAGTCCACTTTTTCTTCTTTGACACACCTTTCCCAACTGGAGGCACCATGCAGAAGTAACAATTGCTGATATGATCTGTTTGCTCTCTCCTAATCATTGCCACTGCAAAATGCATAGATTTCCTTTTCCTGTTCAACCACTGGCGAAGATTTGTTGCAAAAATGTTGCAGCATATGTGTGGGGCCCACCTCTTGTCCTGATCTCCAATTTTGCCGCCAAAAAAAAGGTGATAGGCTTTCTTAACCATAGTGGTTATACTGCGCTTTTGTGATGCAAAAGTCACTTCACCACAAACATAGCAGAAGTTATCTGCATTGTTCACACAAGTACGAGGCATCTCTGCTCACTTTGGCTAAACAGAAATGTGTCTCTTTGCAACATCAAACACTGACAAATAAGAGAGGACGACACTATATGATTTGTAGAGCTGATAAAGGGCAATTTCTTCAGCAGAGTGATGTAAACTTAGTTATGATTGCATCATCCATGACTTCTAGGAATAACATGATGCAATTCATATCATGTATGACGCAATACCAGCTTCCGATTGCATCATTCATTGTTTTGCCTAAAAAGCAAGTACTGTCCAAATCCAGTCATATATTTATTCATAGATCCAGTCAAAGATGTGTTTTAGTCATTTCTGGTTTAAATTGAGATCCTTTCCCTTTATAACTCACTTATCGCCTGCCATTCCCAAGTCAAGGGTCGTATATACTGACCCAGTATCATATCTTTTAACCTAGAGCCAATGAACAATTTTAATCATCATTTTCGTTCTCAGTGACCCAGAATTAGTCAAGTTTGACAACATTTATTGCGGAAGCATTTTGACTTTAGACCAGTGTTATCAATTACTGTTGCCTCCTTGTTGTGAGTAGAACACGTCGCAAAGGACGTCGATTTTGTTTTTGCACAGGTATCTGATGCAAGCTTTATGCTAAAAGTATGATAATCGTGAAAATATTATGTCTATAGTGAAGACAGTAAGTTTAAAACCCTTCTGATACATTGCTCCTTTGATAAATATATAATACAAGAAAAGGCTTGTATACTGCTAACTCGAAAAATTGCAGTTTCACACCTGGCCCTCATTTGCCTAATGGTTTTCGCATTTGCAGTGACACTTTTGATTAATCTAAGCGTCATTTGATGTAGAGAAACTTTCCCTTTCCGCGAGCAATCACACAGCAGTATTAATAAAATCTGTGCAAAAATAAGAGCCAGAGAATGTCAGAAAGTTCTGAGTTTTCGTCTGATTGGCAGTGTTACACTTGGTCCAGGTCTCCGGTATTTTCAAGATTGCAGTTTTATGAATACATTGTTATGCCAAAGTGAAGACATCAGCAGACATTTGTATTAGTATGTAATTACTTTTCACAAGAAATATGTTGCTAGTTTATATTCAAAAGAAATATTTAAAGTGTCTCCGCCAATTTCCACTAACTTTCACACAATACACGTTATTTTAATTCATTCAATAAAGCACATGATGTCGAGAAAATGGCTGATTGGTAGAAATTCTATCGTGGTAATGACATGGAAACCTTCCAATTTGTATAGCCAATAAGCGCCTTTGAGTATAACCATCAGGGTCCACGTTTTCAATTACGGAACTATGTCCGACCAGATGAAAAAGCACAAGACATTCTCTGTCTCACAGATCTAACTCATAAGGTTTGTTTGCTCAATGAAAAGGAAAATGTTTTCGTATTAAAATGACACCTAGATTACTGAAAGTTGTTATTGTAAACGTGAATTCCATTGAGAAATCGAGGTCTAGGTATGCAAATATAATTTCTGGACTTACAAACATTGTCTCTTATTATGTATGTATCTAAGGAGCCACGTATTACAAGAGTTTTAAAGGCACTTTCTTCACCGTGAACATAAACTAATATGTCCAAGATGTTTACTCATTTTAATATCAAGCTTGCATCAGGTAACTGTGATTTTTTTAGCAATTTAGTAAATAATGTAGTGGAGAAATGTACCGTGTTGAGTAAAATGAGGACATGGATGAGTAACTATTGCAACTCACTCCGCCTTGGTACTAGTGCTTGGAAATCTATTGTCCTGAGCCCTGAAGACTTTTCTTAAATGTGAATATGAAGCTTTATCAACAACCAAATCCATTGTAATCCGCTTCATGTCAATTAATATAAGGTTTACTGTTTCATAAAACTTCATATACATCTCAACAAAGGTCAATAATTGTATCATATACACTGAAACCAAGGAAAATAATTTTGTTCCATGATTTAGTGCAAAATATTAAACTTTAACTTGTCGCAGAACAGTAAAAATACCATTGCACTCTCATGATGAAAACAAAAAATGACTTTACATAAAAGTCAATGACTTCACAACAGTTCATTATGGTATCTGAATGCAAATCACATGATGGTATACAAGCTAATGAAAAAGCGTATCTCACACGACTCAGGTAAAAATGTAAAATTGGAAGTCTGACTCACTAAGACAGTTGTGGATACAAACTATTATCTGCTGTTTTTGAACGCACATATAAATCAAATGGTAGATGAGCAAGTTGATTCTATATGTCATAAGAAATATCCCTACAAAGTTTATCAACGCTGACGCAAACATTTGGGAAAGATGTCCACTATGTACACCTGTAGTAAAGCTTGAGGGATGCAGAATGGATACCAGCCCAAACCATAAGCAACATTTGTCTGTAAACAGGAGAGCTAGAAATAAAATACATCTTTAGAGCAGTTGTATGTACTTACCTACTGAGAGAATAATCGTAACTACTGCATAAATCCTCATTGTCGATGTCTTTGAGTCTGAAAGAAAAGAAACAGAAAATGGTGAATATCTGTAGTACAACATGGTGATATTACAACTAGTATTCATGCGTGTCTGTCAAGTGAAAACTTACTAGGTATCATGATTATACATAATTGATCAGAATTTCATATCTGAATTCACTAGTGAAATGAACAGTTAACAATATGTGTTTAATTTCATGTACACAGATTCATAATTGAGATCAGTCAAGATATACACCTCAGCCTGTCAAGTATTTATATATATATATATATATATATATATATATATATATATATATATATATATATATATATATATATTTATATATATATATATATATATATATATATATATATATATATATACATATATACGCACACATACATATACATGTATCATGATGGGGGTCTAATGTTTGGTAGGCAGATTAGAAAAGAACCTCTATTCACAATTTGTGATTGATTTACTGAACAATTATCTTTAGCTTCATTGCTCAAAAAATCGATAGCTCCACGCCCGGGGTCATAGTAAATCTATATCAGTCCTCTCCCGTATTCCAAGTGAGTAGCCCGTCTACGGTTTTCAAAATAAAAATTATTTTTTTTAAAATTGAATTTGCCCGACAAAACCTTGTGTGCGCCGACATGTGGCATTCTTGTTTTGAAATACTTGAAAAACTCGTAAATTCTTAATCCCCTGCAGAGGCTCCATTTGTAGGTCCCTCATTCTTATGTAGATTGTCTGCTCACTTGTATCGAAGGCTATATAATGTATGTATGGGGTGAAGCACGTGACGTATGCATGGGGAACAATATTGATTCGTATTTCATTGGTTTCATATAGTTAGCGCTTAGTTGTCCTTCATGAGTTATGAAATGTCGCTTGCTCGCACTTATAGGGTAATGCATTACTGGTTAAAAAATAGTGAGCAATAGCTATGAGATTGTTTGGTGATTAATCTAAACTAAAGGATTAGCAATTTATTAAAGCGTCATAGACAATGTATTTTACATTAAGGAAACAGAGATACTGAACACTGTGTTTATTCCATTTAGTTCAAAGAGGTGATAGCCACTACTTCTATTGATATACGCAGTGGGTGCTTGTTCTATTTGTGCCGCATCCATTGACTCGCTGTACAATGACATAAACAAATTACAACACTAGAAGATATTGTTTTTACTGATTGAGAAATGACCCATAGCTCGCTGACCTCGTCTGCATTCAATTTCTATCAAGCAACATGCGGATGTTTATGCAGCGTTCAGGAATCTAAACTGCTTCAAGTACCCCAAATACTCTTCCCAACAGATCATGGTGAAATGCACAGTACATCGACCCGAAGGCAAAAGGCAAAGCTAAAGACATACACTTATAAAGTGTCAGAGATCCCAAGAGCAGAGATGTATGCCATAATTATTAAGAATTCCACACGGCAATGTGCAGAAACTGTCAAATAATTGGAAATCATGTTAGTTGCAAATACCTCCACAGCAAAACTTACACGAGGGTTGAGCGTCATGTTAAAATTATAAAGTCGAGAGACACTGCTTAAAGCAGGATAGAATTCAAATGCTTGTGAACATCAACTTTGCTGAACCAAGCAGTAAGGAAGACATTTATACAGCAATTAGACACTGGTTGACATCAGGACCTGGAAGGCAACAATTAATCCTTTAAGTTAAATTGAATCAAAACTTTACTAAACAAATACAAAAATGTTGTTTGAAACCACTGTAGAGCATACATTTATTTGGTACTGAGTACTTGTTTGCATCAGGGACTGTTGAAAAAGCAACATTTTTAATGATAACAAATCAAGTAAATACTGTTAAAAACATGGTAACATACCAGTTTTAATTCTTAAGAACGCTATTTTGCGAGGAATATCAACACATAAAAAAGAGTAAAGTCAAAGCAGTTTTATATTATTTTACTTAAAGTATATCAATTTCAACGCTGGATCAAAATAATAGTAACCACTATGGCCCTTTTGGGCAACTGGAAATTCAGTCAAGGTAGTGATTTGTAAACCACTTACCCTTACTCCGGGCCTATGTCTGGAACAAAATGTGTTTGAGCACTGCATGTTAGATTGGCTAATGGGACTATATCAAATTGACTCAAGACTTTGGAAAGCTGCCTATCTTATTATAGGAGAAAATATTAGATAACTTATTAATCAGCGTATTATTACTGGGACGTTCCCTCGCATATGAAATATAGATAAACATCGCCCAAAATCACAAAATGGGATCTAAGACTGATCTTAGAAAATTTAGGTCAATTTCAATTCTACCAACCCTGTCGAAATTAATAGAAAAACATATGCATAACTGATTAATGAATTTCGTTGTAAGAAACAGCCTTTTTCATGAAAATCAGCCAGGGTCTAGTCTCAATCACTCTTGTAAAACGACTTTAATATCACTGTGGATTTCATAAAGGCATTCAACTTAGTCGACGATCAAGTTCTTCTAGAGAAACTATACATTTATAAATGTGGACAGACGGTTATAAAATAGTTTTCATCTTATCTCACAAATGGACCTAAAACGTCCCAGTAAATGGGATGCTCTCATATGATGCACTTGAACAATATGATGTTCCGTACGGTTTAATAATAAGTCTCCTCTTCTTTGCAATCTTATCAACGACTTGCCTCTTTACTTACGAAACGATGTTACATCAATAGAGCTCGAGTATTATATAACTACACTTTCCGATGCAAAGTTCTCTTGAACTGTTCTACAAATTGATTTGAGAAGTGTCCTAAAGTTTTGGAAACATGGTGTCAACATAATAGAATTACTATAAATATATCAGAGACAAAATGTATTTTGATTACAACAGCCCATCTGTTGTCTGAAACAATATTTAGTCTTTCATACAGGAATAGATCGCTACCGATTGTCACACATGATAAGGTTTTCAGTGTATCTGCTGACAACAATTTAATATGGAAAGAACACATTAGACATGCAATGAAAGAGGTCTCCTCTATACTCTGACCGCTACCCAGGATAAGTTCTTCCTCGCTATTTCTCATAGAGTTAGGTTTTACCAAAACTGTGGTCAGCCCTTCTTTGCTTATAACAACATGGTATAGGGAAACTGTTCATAATATATCTGATTACACTGTTTAGAGTCTAGAAACGAGCATTTAAGATTATACAAGGGGAAAATTATAGAAGTACCATTCATGCAATGGACCAGCTAGGAATGCTTTCAATCAACGAAAGGATATTTATGAGAAATACTAAACTTACATACAACGTTTCAAATCAAGAAAGTTCTCAGTACGTCCTAATTATGGAGGAAAATCAAGTAATAATTATAAAATTCCAAAACCACACAAATAATTATGTAAGAAATGTTTTACATATTCTTGCTTATTAATTGGGAATAGTTTACTTATAGGATGTGAAAGAAGTATTCTCTTTAAATGTTTTTCATTAAGGAATAAGAAAAAGGTTACATGATACATATGTATGATCGACAAATCCGTTTGCTCCTCCAGTTTCTTACCTTTTCTATTTTCCTTACAATATCTTACTGCTATGTTTTCTTTCATCTCTCATCAATTTATTTTATATGAAATTGTAAATTCTTCACTATAATGCAGCTTTGTACATTTACTTCAAAATATTTGTATATAATAGAAGACCTTAAGGGAGATTATTTTGTAATATAATTGGGTTACCCTCTGAAATTAAAGACTTTATTATTATTATTATTATTATTATTATTATTAGCTTAATAAAGTACAAAAATGCAAGCAATGACCTTTATCTTGGGCCCAAGGTCAATTATGGGACTGTATAGAAACAAGCAAAAGATCTTCTCTACATTATTAGTATTATTTAGAGAAATATAATTAAACAAACGACCAACTAGAACTGGCGATGAAGATGGAAGATTATAATTTAATTAAATTATGATGTATATTACAATCATTTTCAAAATTATGTAACTGTTTGTACTCCAATTAGACTGACCCAAGGCCTTACTATCTTAAGACCTTGCAGTTCATAGCTCCATGCTTCATTAACTGATATTACCACATCTTAACCAATTAGATATAGGTTTAAAAGCTCTTTCAGAAAAATGGGGGTATGTTGGTGGTACAGATGTGCACCATTTTCAATTAGCAGGTCAATTAATAAAAAGAATTATTCACATTTCTCATCAAATTCAAGGTAATTTTTTCTGAAAATCATACGTAAATTTCACACAATTGGTTGATGCAGGAATCGATACTCAAACGAACAAATTATCTTGAAGACAAGTGGAAGCCGATCTCTAGGAGGTGTCATTATCCGTTCACTTCTACGATGTGATCCTAATGCAATAGTTAAAAAAGCAAAACCAGCCCGATAACCCAAAAGACAGACATACAAGGAGAGAGGGGCATTGAATTCACACTCCAAATTATAATCTAGGAAAAAGATAAAAAAGACAACAACAAAAACACTTACACTTATTCACAAAAACCTCGATCTAAGAACGTCTTCTTCTTCTGTTCTTCCTCCTCCGTTAGTGATGACGCCAGCCAAACCTGACCTAAGACAAGTGTTTTCTCATTTGATATCAAATGGAACCCAGCTCTCAAGTGACTTCTACTTATTAATCGTCGACGTAATTCTTCATCTACTGCTCTAGCTGTTGCTGCTGCAACCAAAACGATGGCATCCCCTAAGCAAATAGTGCCAACAGACACGTGACAAAGTTTACTGGATTTGTATAAAGAAGAAGTGGCCTGATTTGGTCTGCTGACGACAACTCGTCGTCCAGTTGTACCCAAGGTCAAGCTGGTACGACGTCAGTGGAAACGAATTCCGGTATAAAAGAAGAAGTGTTGGACAAAATTCATTTCGGTTCCTCTAAAGAAAGATCTCTTCATCTCAAAGTTTACACCATCTTCGACGTCCAAAGAGGTCTTCAAAAAAGGAAAATAAGATTCCTCTTCTCCTTTATCTAACCATTGGGATATTTTGCTAGTATTTACCAAAGCAAATGCTCTGATTCGAAAACAAATCATTTAAAAATCACCCAAAGATATTATCTCTATGACCTGTGAATGTTTTCGAACGTCTTGAAAAGAACGGTTCCTTTGACCAAGATACAGATACAGCAATTAAGACGACATATTCACGTTCTTTGACAGATGGTGAAAAAGAAAATTCCAGTCAGTCAAAAGAAAAAGTGCTCATTCAACGAGGAAGATTTCTTCTCATGCTGACAGTTCCGTTGTAAAAAGTCTCTGCGCCCTTATTAGGATCAATTGCTATACCTCTTTTAGGAGTGTTCAGGTGAAGATTAAAACGGCAGACCATTCTTGAAGGACATCGCACCTGCACTCCTGGATCTTATGGAAGGACAAAAATTAATTTCAGTTCCGTACAAACACTGGATTGAACTCCACTGTTGGCACGATCAACGGATACCTTACTTACCTCCAAGTCCTACACTTGCAAAGATGTCAAACTGGCAACAAAAGTTACATTCGTCGATGGATGGAACAGATTTGTCAGAAACGGAAAAACCTCCACGGTACGGACAGTTATTCCAACGTCTTTAACTGTTTCACCAGAAAGTTTTACACAAGACGACTAAGTCTACTCTGACAGGTTTCCAAGAATGTCATGAACAGCGAAGAAATACAAAAAGCAGGAGCAGGTCCAAAGAGGATGACAGACACGGTCACGTGGTTGGAAGAGAAAGAGAAAGGAGAAGACTTCGAAGATTGCCAATTACGTCTAGACTAGGTTGTATCAGAAAATTCATTTCAACACCCTCGCCAGCAGAAGGGAAAAAGAAAGAAGTAAAGAAAGAAGTCAAACCAGAGGTAGAAAAGAGTATCGCTAGTTGGTTAACTTATTGAGCAGCAGTAACAGTCGTACACTTTTAGCCAGCATTTACTACAGTCCTGATCATGAAGCTGGCTACGTAGGAATTTAAACATTGTATCGTGCAGCCAAAACGAAACTCAAAAGTCTGTCTGCAAAATGTACAAAAATTTTTACAGGAACAATCGACGTACACATTTCACAAACCCATTCGACGAAAATTTCCAAAAAGTCTAACTAAAAGAGCAAGAATCAATCATCTGTGTTAAGCCGATTTACCAGATGTCTCTCATTTAGCTTCGTACAATAAAGGTACCAATTATTTGTTTTGTGCTTCTTAGGTCCTTTCAAAATAGGTTTGGGTAGTTCCTTTGACCTCTATAACAAGTTCAGAGTTAGTGCGGGCTTTAAAATTATCTTCAATCAAAGTGGTCGACACCCTCTGTGATGGCAAACAAATAAGGCTCTGAGTTTCTTAACATCGCTTTTCGAAAAGAATTGAAAAAATGACTTTTTTTCACCACTGAAAATCCTGAAACTAAAGCTAATGTCGTGAAATTTTTCAAAAAACCTTGAAAGAATGTATGTAGAAATACTTTACACATCAAATATTACTCTCAATACAATGACGTGTAACCACGTCTATCAAAGCCTACAATCAATCGCACCATCGTAGCATCAGATGTGCTCCAGAGGACGTGACACCGCAAAACGATGTGACCATGTTTGATCCACTGTTTGAACGTCAGAGACCCGAAAAAAAAGATTGACGTATTAAACACCGAAGATTGGGTTTGCAGTGGAAAAACAAAACACACTTTCGACAAAGGATATTACTAAACTGGATATCAGAATTGTTTCGTGTCAGAGGACAAGTGCGTGGACGTGACGTAATTGTCTATGAATTGGAAGATAAGAACGAAGAAGTGTTAAAATTAACTTTTTACTTGACCGAGTTAAACCCGTCTTTATCAGTTACATTTTTGTGGTGTATTGTGTCACTGAAGCAGCAATTGATCATTTAAGTTTGCAACAAAGAGATAAACAACTGTGGACTATTTTACAAGCAGCTGTATTGACCATCTTCTTCACTCTCCTTTGTTGAATATACCGGCAGTAACGACAGTATTCTCGCCAACGTCAGTCATGCCCCATTTAGTCACAAAAATCCTCTAACCCTCGGAAAATCATTCTCTTTTAACACTGATTAACTCCTCGGAGACAGAAACCACTGAACTATGAATACTCAATTTTTGTTCAACATTACCTAGTGACAGTTAAGTGCATGTGTTTCCCAAGAAAGAACAAATTATGTTGTTTCAAGGCCACATTACCCCAGTCCATACAATTAGAACAAAAGGTAGAATTCATTCATCCCACTCAAGTCTGGGATGTTGTCGAAGATGAAATCACTAACATCTGGTGAAACGATGCAGGCTTTTACTACACACACACACGCACGCACGCACACACACATACACAAAACATCGTCAGCTAATCCCCAATTCAATATAATTACCGTGACTATTCCTTCATGATATTTTTTTAATGATCGACATCTCGTCAAAACTATTTCAGCTCATTTCAACGATAGTTGGGCAAAGCACTGAATAAAACTCACAGAAGTGTGCTAATCGAGTACCATCCAACTTTGCATTGTCTCAAATCGGATTTTTCCCACGGCAAACTGCTATCCATCGCCTTTTCTCCCAGTTTGTTTGTTATTCTGTGTGGAAACACAACTCTCGCTCCTTCCAAAAATAATCATCATCAACAACAACAACAACAGATTCTTTAAGTATTTTCAAAACAATATCGAATTGAACGAAGAGCTCAATTTCATGTTTGTGTATCCTGATGTGGTAGAGTACAAAGTAGTGGGAAATACAGCGGCTCCATTGCTCACAATCATTCGTTTCAAAGCGGATTCTGCTATAACTTCTCACAATCAAGGAGGAAACACGCATCACGCACACCAAGAATTTATGCATCCTAGTTATCTTCCTGTCACTAAATCGTATTTTGACACTGTGAATATTAGTATAAAAGGAGATCTTGGACAAAATATCCCATTTACTAAAGGAAAAATCACCCTGAAAAAACAATTTCGAAACCGATTCTCCAGTGAATTATAACTGATTTATCCTGTGTACCGAGGAGTAACTCCGCAACGAGGACACGGTTTAGGAGGTAGTGGTATGTTAAAATCGGCTTTTTCGTACAGTGGCATTCATCTTAAAACCTACGTTGACTTGGGGATTCATTCCTTAAACTGATGCGATATTGATGCGAGGAAAATCATTTCTTCAAAGCGTGCTCACTGACCAAGAAAGTCCTAAAAAAGTCTTGACGAAAGCAGGAAAAAAATGTGTTGGATCAGACAGGAAAAAACCTCCTTGGTCGCAGAGACACCCGATATATTTGCTTCACACTCCTGGCGATAGCATTGATTCCTCTTCCACACCAAAGCAACGATAAGGCAGAAAGAGACCTTGAAAACCATTCAGCCCCCATTAACACAGCCAGAGAAGGAAGAAAAAAGAAGAAAAATCAAAGGTTTGGACGTTTCTGATTACTATAAATGATGCACCGAGATTCCTGTAAATGTTCCAAGACAGAACATGTACAGTTTCCCATGCTACCAACGATGATGACGATGCAAGTATCCAGTGGGAAGGATTTCATCCCTTGTCTTTTTGACAGTCTCAGCTCCTACTGAGTTTCAAATCAAAGGACAAACCGAAGATTTTATCTATCTGAATAGCAGTTACTTGTACCTGAAAGTCCAAGTTCTCAATCAAATCGTCGATGTCGGAGTGATTTCCGTCAACAATTTCATGCATTCATTGTTCAGTGAAGTGGATTTGTATCTGAACAACCAACTGGTCAGCAGCATCATGGACACCTACACATATGGATGGTTGTGTGGTGTGGAAACCTGACATCTTGTATGTCGTCAACGATGCTGCGTTGACAGAAGCTGACGATCCTCAAAATGTAGGATTCAACGATCGCCAAAAGAAAATCAAACAAGGATGTAGCTACCACTTAGACATGCGGTTGCAAGATAAATATTTGTTGAATTGTGTGGATGTACGTCTGAGACTGAATCGAAATAGTACCGTATTCCATTTGATGGTTAATGCTAACGAATACAAAAAGTGCATCAAAGAAGCCACACTTTACATGCGACGTGTAGAAGTCTTACCTAAAGTGGGAAACGACATCAGTCAAGCTCTGATCAGAACAACAGCCAAGTATACTCTACGACGAGTGGAAGTCGAAACCTTCACCATTGCCTCTGAACTCCGATCCAAGATCGAAGATCATGTCTTCAAAGGTCAACTGCCTAAAAGTTTTGATTGGCATCGTCATCAATGCTGCCTTCAACGGAACTGTTGATCTAAGTCCTTTCAAGTTCCACCACTTTAACGTGTCCAAGATAAAAAAATAAAAAATAAAAAATAAAAAAAACCTAGATGGTCAGACGTTGTTTACTAGACCTTTTGAACCTAACTTTGCACAGAAACATTTCTTGAGATGATTTTAAACTCTGGTTGAAGTCGCAGGAATATTAGGAATCAACTGTACCCTCTGCATTTCGTATGACGATTATGCAGGAGGATATGCTTTCTGATGATTTTATTTCACTCCAGACCACGGCAGCAACTAGGGACATTGCCATCCTAAATAATCTGGCCAACTCCGCATGAAATAAGATTTCACTTGCCCAATAGAACACGCGGAACGTGACATTGTGTACAGAATTTGATAATACCCTGGAAATCAACACTCTGATAGATGTGAAACTACACTATTAAAACAAAATTATGGAACACAAAGCCATATACAAAGGCGATGACAATGTTTTCTATCAAGAACAGCAGTCACAGACCCCAGCTGCAAGTTGATGCCACTATGGCCAGAACAAGAACAAAACTGAGTTTTCTGTTTTGATCGCTACTTGGCTGAAGGATCTCACTCCTGACCAGAAAACACCGTTATGGTTGTCAATTCGATCAACCTAAACATGCGCAACCAGACAAATGTTGGATGATGAGTCAATAACAAAAGCTGGAAGAGTATCTGGAAGAAGCATGAGCACTCGTCCCAGAAAACAAGATTTTGAAAGAGTGTTATGAAGACCTGTGTGAGCATTCCCTACCTGCATTTATTTCCTTGGAGACGAAACGCATCAAAGTTCTCTTGCGAGAGAATAGAGAGACTTCGCTTTCATTGACTTATTGGACAGGTCTTTTTAAAGAATAATTAATTGTGGACTCAATATCTATCATTACCTGTGAAGATGAATACATGGAAACATCATTACCATCTAATCCATAGTTCGAACACAGCTCCCTGAAATCCAGTGGTATGGGCTGAAGATGAACATCTTCGCCAAACACCTAAGACGTTCGATCTTATGTCATTAACACGGACGACAGTCATCGCCCAGGAACCCATTCGGTTGAAGTTTACCTTCCCAACGACCACAGTACGGTATGTTTTGATTCCTATGGATTATTTTCTCTCGAAGACGATGTCATAAACTTTATGAGAAGAAATGCTGTATCCATTCAGTTCCATGGTGTGAGATTACAAGGATCGGATTTTATGGTGTGTGGACAATATTTTGTATATTTTGTTCATTAACAAAGTCTTGGATTCCCATTAGAACATTTACTGACTTGTTTTGAACGTGATTTCTCTAGAGATTATGCAGACACAGAAATGTGGTTTAGTGATAGTTATGTCCATCTGTTTTCTTTAGCTAAGAAACGTAGTGTCCCTCGATGGTACACTGATGCTGTACTAGATCATTGGAATGGTAGTCTTACTCCACAATGATGCCAACCTTGCAAATACGTTCATGTTGAACATTTGTTTGGGTACTTGTGGGTTGTACATGAAGAGAAAGGGACTAACCATAAGCTTCCCTCTTCATTTGTTCATACCTGAGTTAGCGGGGATTATTAAAGAAAATGTCGTTTTTGAAAAGACACTTTTGTTGCGTTTTTTTTTTTTTTCTTCGATGTTCTCTACCTTTCTCTCTCTCTGTCGATCTCTGAATTTTTCTACGAGGATGTTTTCTTTCACTTCCGCGTTTCCACCTTGAGTGATATTTTCCTTCGCGGCCATATAAAGCTGTGCGTTTACCAGTCTTGTCATCCATCGTCGACCAGACAACCCAAAAGAAAATGAGCCAGACCATTAGAGGGATGTTGAACGAAACCCTAGTTCACTTAATGAGGGTAAAGCACTTCCTGGTCCGGCTTGAATAAACATAATTATTGTTAACAAGAGGTCACTCAATTTGGCAAATAAGCTGGTAAGGGAAGATTTGGATGAAGAAGAAACAAAGAGAAAATGGAATGGGCAGAGAAAAAAAACAGAAGGAATAATACCAACTGTTCTTTCAATGGCAGCAACATTAGGTGCAGCTGCAGCAACCACAGCATGAGCCAGAGCCCCTTAATGGACGAGTGGAGGACTGGAAAAGCGATGCTTACCATCTTCACTTTTAACTCACCGTGTCTATTAACCATTGAGGTGGGGATCAATGGAGCCAGCGATGTGCGGAATGTGGAGCCCGGCAGGATGGTTAGGCCATTAAAGGAGTGAAAGTCTGAAAAAAAAAACTGAACAAAACAAACAAAAAGCCCTCTTCAGTGCCATCTAAATATCTCAGAACCAGAGATACTATACTATTCAATTATTGCCAAATATATATTTTTATGTTTTATGTCTATGTTTTTCAAAATAACAATAACTTAAACCCACAACCCTCTACTATTCCCTTGTAAAAATGACATCATGCAGTCATAATGTTAATTCACCACTGACCCCATATTCCAAAAATGACTCTATGGAGTCATGATGTTAATACATAGATTTCACTTGACGTAACAAGATCCGGGCAACCTTCACCTTCCAACAATTTGTGTCAAGCCTTCATTATATTGTCATCATGAAAACAGTTGTATGCAATGGCTCATACTTGTGTAGTAAATGATTGCTGTAATAGGGCAGCTGACCCAGTAAAGATAAAGTATTTCAGGATTCCTGTTGTGAGATTAAATGAGGGTGAAAACACTGAAGAGCTTAATCGAAATCGATGAATGTTATAGATAGCCGTATCTACCAGAAAAATTTTGAACCTTCCAAGTACTCTAATGTCTGCTCTGAACACTTTCTAACAGGCAAGAATGGATATTTTAACTAACTGATGAGTGTAACACGCAATCAATATCTCGCTATTTCCTTATTTGCAGTTTTCCTGTTGAAAGATCAGATAAAAAAATAATAATGCCCCACATGTAAATGTAGGCCACTTAAATTATGTTTGATGATATGCTTCTCGCAGGTAAGTCTCTTTCTTTGAATCACATTTATACATTTTGTTACTCTTTAGGCAAATCATAGCATAAATAGACATCAAGTAGAAATTTTAAATATTTTGTCGTTTAATTGTTTTCTTTGTTTTTAAAAAAGGATATATTTCATTTCAAATCAGCATCCACAAGCAGTTACCTGTAATTTTATGCCATACATTTCCATGGCATCTTTTATAGAAGTGGATGAATAATATAGTAATTTAGCATTAAGACAACTTATTTTTGAATTTGTGCTAACTGGTAGCATGATAATGAAAAATGTTTTCAAAAAATCAATATGACCTTTGATCTGTACTATAATGATGCTAGACTATATAACTGTGAAAGCTAAAACTGCCATGTGATAAATAATATTAAGTGGCTCCATCATTGCTTCGGATTAGTTATCACTAAAATGTTATGCCTTCAAAACATAAACTAGACAAGAACTGTTTGTTTGACAGGTGAGAAGGCTGATCTGTAAAACTTTACACATCCAGAGTGGGTTCCATCCTTAAAACTGAACCAGCCATGACAAAGCCGATGAAGTATCAAGTGATAAATTAGAGCGCCACAAACGAATGAAAAAGAGACACAAGACCAAGAAACAACACACTGCAGCAAGTGCATTTCTAGCTAAAGAGCCAATTGACCAATGTGTTAGTGATATTCAAACGGACGCCAATTCAGGTATCACTTGTCACTGTGTCCTCAGAGGACATTTAGATGGCTACCAAACGCAACAGCAAAGATCTACCGAGTCATATTACAGTCACAATTATATAGATCATAAGGAATTTTTATCAAAAGTGCAATCAGTCTCAGAGATTAATTAGTGAAAATACTGATTTCACAAAGAAATTGGATGAATACAACATTAGCGTGGAGTCTTTCAAGGATAATGATAAGAAGGTAAATTACTACACTGATTTGAATTCCTGGAACTATATCTTCCAGACAACAGCCTTATTCCAATGAAATGTTTCCAAAATTAATGTTAATACTACGACTGCGACTAAACACCCTAATTCAGGATCTTGCCCATCGCTTTGGAATTGGAAATTCTACTGTATCAAGGATATTTTTAACTATATCCCACATCATGTACATAAGGATGAAAAGCTTTGTGTATTGGCCCGATATGGAAGAATTGCGCCAAAGCATGGCATTTATGAGACATTTCGGACTTAAAATTACAGCGATCATTGATTGCTTTGAGATTTTCACTGAGACCGTACAATTTACCTGCAAGGGCACAAACATCGTCATCATATAAACCCAATAACACTGTAAAATATCTTATTGGAAGTACACCACAGGGATGCATATATTTTATATCAGAGGCCTGGGGTGGTCGCGCAAGTGACAAATATATAACTGATCACTGTGGCTTCCTCAGCAAACTAAATCATGGTGATATTATATTAGCAAATCGTGGATTCGACATCCAGGAGAGTGTAGGACTGGTGTGTGTAGGTCAAAACTCCCCATTTACTAAAGGAAAGGTGCAATTGTCAGCATATGATGTAGAAATCACCAGAGAGATAGCACACGTCTCAATACAATCAGAAAGAGTAATAGTACTGCTTCAGAACTACTACACACTTGTTTCAGATACACTGCCAATTGACTTTTTTCTTACACTGGTCTAAAGCCAAAATGCTTCCGCAATAAATGTTGTCAAAGTTTACTAATTCTGGGTCACTGAGAACGAAAATGATGTTAAAATTGTTGATTGGCTCTAGTTTTAAAGATATGATACTGGGTCAGTATATACTACCTTGACTTGGGAATGGCGGACGATAAGTGAGTTATAAAGGGAAGGGATCTCAATTTAAACCAGAAATGACTAAAATACATCTTAGACTGGATCTATAAATAAATCTATGACTGGGTTTGGACAGTACTTGCTTTTTAGGCAAAACAATGAATGATGCAATCTGAAGCTGGTATTACATCATACATGATATGAATTGCATCATGTTATTCCTAGAAGTCATGGATGATGCAATCATAACTAAGCTTACATCACTATGCTGAAG